>OX030948.1:114104004-114229004 GCA_943735915.1 Pherbina coryleti | reverse complement strand
CTCGCTGCGTAAGTAATTGTTCTTTTTTCGTGTCCGTCTATTCCCCCATCCTCTCCAATTAGTTATGACTGTGAGTGAGGTTGCACTGTTGAGCAAAATTGTGCTGACGCAAAGGCATAACACTTGCCTCTGTACATTTGCTTATGCTCTCGGTGTTTAATCTCTTAGCAGTTGTAACTAATTACCTATATACCATTATTTTGTTTGAGGTTTACACTGAGCGAAAATGTCGGGTCATTTTTGCATAGATTTTTGCAATGTGCGTGGACTGAGGAGGAATTTTTCTCGGTTTATGCATATTGTATTCTTAATAGGTCTCAAATAATGGCACTGAGTGAGACCCAGGTGAGCGAGGATGCAGATCCACTGGATTTTCATATACCTGGGTATCGCTTACTGCCATTGTTTTCCCTGCATAGGGGCATCGCCCTTTTTATAAGAACAGATGTGGCGTATCAGTGCGAGAGGAGTCTGAGCGTTACCGATCCGGAGTTCTGCTCCTTGTGGGTGAAGTTCAGGGTTCGCTCGCACTTGATGCACTTCTGCTACGTCTATAGAAGTCCGAATTTAGGGAGGGAGTCCACTTTCAATAAATTGGACTCTCTCTCTGATTCGATAACGCATATTTTGGGGTTGTTCCCTGACAGCGAAATCGTTGTTGCTGGCGATTTCAACGTCCACAACCCGGCTTGGTTATGTCACTCGGGCCAAATAACACCTGAAGGACAATATGTTGAGCTTTTTGCTGAATCGAACCATCTGATTCAATTAGTGAAGGAACCAACTTACATTCCTAGAGTTGGTCTGCAAAGCCCTAAAGTCCTAGACCTTTTTCTGACTTCGCATCCTGAAAAATACGATGAGAGTGTCCACGCACCTCTTGGCAATTCGGACCACTGTACAATATCTGCTGCTTTTTCATATTCTAACCTATGCACTTCTACGCCTAAAGCCCCGAAGAGGATCGCTTGGTTTTATGAAAGAGCAAATTGGATTGCGCTAAATAATTTTTATCGTAATTTCAATTGGAAATTATGTTTCGCTGATAGAAATGTAAATGCCGCGGCTCTTATGGTACAAGAAATTATTTTATTGGGTATGCGGTCTTTCATTCCTAATAAAATGAGAAGCATTAAGCCAAAAGACCACTCTTGGTTTAATGAGACTTGCAGAATTGCAGTCAGGTCCAAAGAGGAAGCCTTTCAAAATTGGCGTTCCCACAAGAATGCTGATAATAGAAGACTTCGCATTGAGGCTAGGAATCGCTGTAATGCAGTTTTAAAACGCGAAAAGTTTCTTCACGAAATTCGCATAAGAGAACAGGTTCTTCTTTGCCATAAAGGAAGTAAAAACTTTTGGTCATTCGTTAAGAGAGTTAAAAATCAGACGTCTTCGTCGATTCCTACTCTTTTAAAGGATGATCAAATCTTCACTGACTCGGCTGATAAAGCGAACCTATTGGCTGGATTGTTTGCACAGAATTCCACAATCCCGGCAAGCAATCAGCCACTGCCCTCTATTGAAAATAGATCGTCTTCGATGCAGGAGATATATTTTCGGACGAGAGCAGTTAAAAGAGTCCTTGCAAACCTCAACATTAACAAATCTTCTGGCCCTGATGGTATACCACCAATTGTGCTTAAAAAGTGTGCTTCTACACTGGCTCGACCTTTGCAAAACCTTTTCAACATCTCCTACAGGACAGGAGTATTTCCATCTTGTTGGAAGGTGGCAAATGTTCAGCCGGTACCTAAGAAGGGCGATGCCACGAACCCTGAGAACTACCGACCCATTGCGATATGCTCTACACTCTCCAAAGTCATGGAGAGTGTAATAAACTTCCACCTTATGAATTATCTGGAGCGCAACGAACTGCTCAGCGACCGTCAATATGGCTTCCGTAGAGCCCGCTCTACTGGTGATCTTATGGCGTTCCTCACTGAAAAATGGAACCATTGTGTTCACTTCTTTGGTGAGAGCAGGGTTGTTGCTCTAGATATTTCTAAGGCGTTTGACCGAGTGTGGCATAAAGCTCTCGTGTCAAAACTAATTGCATATTTGGTGTTGGTGGTAACTAATATGGTGTTGGTGGTAACTTTGCTCGATGGATCACGTGTTTTCTTAAGGATAGATCGATCCGTGTCATGGTCGATGGCATTTCGTCCAATGAACACGCCATCGGTGCTGGAGTACCTCAGGGTTCAGTCCTATCGCCAACCTTGTTTCTGGTTTTTATCAACGACCTTCTGTCGTTGACTCACAACCCAATTCATTCGTTTGCGGATGACAGCAGCATTTGTCATTCATATTCTTTCAAAAAAACGCCCGAACTCTTTGGAGATTGAGAGAAAGAGGCAAAACATGAATGACACACTTCTTAATGACCTAAGAAAAATCTCCGAGTGGGGCCTTGCTAATAGAGTAGAGTTTAATGCTAGCAAGACCCAATGCTGCCTGTTAAGTCACAAGCGAATGAATTGCCCCTTAGCTCCCCTTAGTATGAACGGTGTGGATCTCGTGGATTCAGAAGCTCTTGACGTTCTGGGCATATCGATTCAATCCGATCTTCGCTGGAATGATCACATTTTCGATGTGTCGAAAGAAGTGGCCAAGTGCCTAGGTTTTTTAAAACGGTGTAAGAAATACTTCACTCCAACTGACCTACGTGTGATCTATACCTCATATATTAGGCCGAAAATGGAATACAATTCGCACATTTGGGCAGGAGCTTCAAGATCTTATTTGGAGCTTCTGGACCGAATTCAACGACGTGCGATATATTTGATAGGGGATTAAAACATTTCATCTTCTCTCTACTCTCTTGGGCATCGACGCAATGTTGGTTGCCTAAGCCTTTTGTACAGGTACTACCATGGGAAGTGTTCAAGGGAGATTCATGACCTGACGCCATCAGCTCGTGTGTTTCCCAGGTCCACTCGGGCAGCTCACCAAGCCCATCCCTATACCATTGCCTTGATGTCCAATAGAACCTCGCATTACCGAGATAATTCTTTCTTCAGTCGTACAGTTAAATTGTGGAACAATCTCCCTGCGGACGTGTTCCCCGGCAGTTTTGCGCTGTGTCAATTTAAAACAAATCTTCACCGACACTACTCCATCTTTCCACCCTCCAACTAACTATCACCCTTCTTCCGAATCAACACAATGCTTTCGCATTTATAGGGGGCATCCCCTGAGCGTTGGTTTAGTCTAAAAAACAAAAAAAAATTATAGACCCCCTGGACATACATACACGCTAAACTAATAGCCGGAAAAACGGCACAACGCCTTATAGCGGATGATAAAGATTTGTCCAGTCTCACGGAATATATGATCCCCCGCATAACCACCAGATCAAGAGTACCCACTCTCGTAGGACCGAACGGCTGGTGCAATAGAATTAAACAAACACTGAACAAGAAACATACATACATTTCATGGGTGTGAGTCGCCAACATACATAGCGATGTTTCAATCAACACATTTCATTTTCATAATATAATTTTGCACAAGCTAAAATGCAGTGTCAGCGAATAATTAGTTGTTTTTGTTTTGACTTCCTGTCCAAAAAGCTCAAGTGTCTACTAGTGCATTGACATCTTTTGTGGTTCAGCACAATGCACTAATGACCATGAAATGTGTATTTTGATCGTTCTATATGTTGGCTAGGTTGATGCACTCACGACCATGAAATCATTATAAGTGTATATGTAATATAATAATATAATATTAAGGCATATGTATGTTTATGTATTTGTAAGTTAGAGTTAAGTTTGTTTGATATAATTTTAAGTTTTTTTTTTTAGTAATAAAATTGGCTGCACTCGAAGCAAACGTTTTGTTTTTTTTTTATTGTTCAAAGAAATTCCACAAAAGAGTGGACATATTTTTTGGTGACCCCGACGTGATGGAAAAACTTAATATTTTATTCACTCAACAAAATGAATTAGGGAGAACTATTGAAAAATTCATAGTTAATACTGGCAAAGATCCAGTTGCCAGGCGGACCTTGGAATACTATGAGACAAGATTTCAGCGGTTGACAGAGTTGTCAACAGTGTTCGCCCAAAATCACGACAACATTGTGGTACTTGCATCGGGAGATTTCTCTCACAAGTACTTCGCTTCAAATTATTACGGTCAAGTGAAAGAAGGAGTTGATCATTTGCTATGTAATATAACAAAAAATATTGCAAGGTTGAAAGCAACATCCATTCAGCAAACAAACACATCTGATGACCGTGATAGATCAGAGCCAGCTTCTACTGCAATCGGAACTGGGAATGATAAGGTCAACGAGGTAGAATCTGGTACCAGCAGCCCAACTACCAGTGACACCTCAAGCATGTTCGAAGTTTCCTTCAACGTCTTGCAGAACCAGGAAGGGTACGACGCAAAGTTACAAGGTTTAATTAATAGAAGAAACTATTATTAAAATTCTCAATCATCTAATTGAGCAAATACAATCAAAATTAGCGGAACAACATTCGAAACATTATTTTGAGCTACAAATAAGACATATTAACAGCTATTGGTCAACTATCGCCGAATTAAACCTATCAATATGGGAGCTAGTAGGACAGGAGTCTGAATGTGCAGGATACACCATGCAGGAGTATTTCAACTTGGAAGAACTAGTTCATAAAACTGTTCTTGAACTGTCAGAGAAGCAAGCCAATATAATAGTTACTCATCAACAAACACAACTCAAATTGCCAAAGATTACCATACCCACTTTTGATGGCGATTATTTAAAGTGGCAACAATTCTTTGACATCTATACTCAAATGATTCATAATACGGCCATATCAGATTCGGACAAGATGTTCTATTTAAACAGTAATCTTACTGGAGAAGCAAAATCATTGGTTCAACATTTGCCAATATCGAATGCGAACTATGCATCAGCATGGTCTATCTTAACACATCGTTATAACAATAAACGTATCTTGATAACAACTCTGCTCAACAAGTTACTTTCCCAGCCCAAGTCGCTGTCTGAATCAGCAACAGCGATCAGGTTACTACATGATGTGACAATAGAGTGCACGTTGGGCTTGAAAAGTTTAGGTATTGCAATCAACTCATGGGATGCAATACTATTGCATTTATTGACAAATAAACTCGACAAGACAACACATAGTCTGTACGAGCAGTCTTTGAAGCAACCGAGTGAGCCCCAGAACTTACAGGATTTCCTGGACTTTCTGGAGCTGAGATTCCAGTCCCTAGATGCGGTGGTATACAAAGGACAACAGCACGCATACAAAACCATAAGTATAAAATCACAAAGGACTAGTAATTCAAAATTTTCATTTACAGCTTCATCCACACCAGTTAATTGTAAACTTTGTCAACAGAGTCATCCAATTTTTTATTGTTCAAAATTTCTTCAAATGAGCCCACAAAACCGTTTGAAAAGACTGAAGGATTGTAAACTATGCATCAACTGTTTGAAGGATGGGCATTTTTCTTCGGACTGCATGTCGCGTCGCTGCAAGGACTGCGACAAAAAACACAACACATTGGTACATGGAGCCTTCGAGAAAGGATCCATGGCTCAACAATCAAAATCATCTGGAAATTCACCAGCATCAGTCAAGCAGCATACATCTACAACATCAGACAACAGCCAATCCGCAAAGGAAAAGGCAATCGTTGGGTTTGGTGTTCAAAAGAGGTGCCATATATTCTTAGCTACAGCAATCGTCCAGGCTCTAGACGTCTACGGTCGAACAATTGAGTGTCGTGCTTTATTGGACTCAGGCTCTCAGGTAAATCTCATAACTAGAAATTTATGTTAGAGGCTTGGTGTGGGGTTTTCTAAAAGCAACGTAAATTTGACTGGTATTGGTGGATCGAAGCAATCGATTCAAAAACGTGCAGAAATAAACATCAGATCGAAAACGTCGTCTTACTCTCGAATAATAGAAGCATTCATCCTCGACAGCATCATTGATGATCAGCCGAATTATGATATTAATCCACACAACTTCGATATCCCACGAAACATTCAGCTAGCAGATCCCAAGTTTTATGAAAGACAAGGTATTGATTTATTGATCGGAGCTGAGTTTTACAGCGAACTGATGATGATTGGCCAGATTGCACCATATAAGGACGATCTAACTCTACAAAACACGGTATTTGGTTGGGTTGTTCTTGGAAAGGCGAATAATATACGGCCATCCTCACAATTCTGTGGAATAAACACCTTAGACGATCAACTTCAAAGATTCTGGGAACTGGATGAAATTCCTGCGAAGGAAAACACAATGTCCTCAATGGAACGTGAATGCGACAACTTTTTCAACCATACTACCTATCGAAATGCCACAGGACAGTTTGTGGTTCATTTACCATTTAAAAAAGACGTTTTTTTGCTTGGTTCATCACGCGAAATCGCAAAACAAAGGTTTATGATACTCGAACAAAAAATTATCCAAAAACAAACAGCTACTGAATGAATATGTAAAGTTCATGACTGAGTACGAGAAACTTGGCCACATGGAATTAATACAAGAAAATACCATTAATGATCCAAACTATTTCATGCCCCACCATTGCGTATTAAAGCCGAGCAGTACCACCACAAAGCTTAGAGTGGTTTTTGATGCGTCATGCAAAGCAACGTCAAACGTTTCCCTTAATGAGCTATTACACACCGGGCCCAAATTACAACAAGAGTTGTTTGATGTTCTGATTCGATTTCGACAGTTCAAATATGTCTTCACAAGTGATATAGAAAAAAATGTACAGACAAATCAAGGTCGAGGATCAGGATTGTGATTTTCAACTCATATTTTGGCGTCCTAATCCTCAACAAAGGCTTAATATTTACCGGTTGAAGACGGTCACCTACGGGATAAGATCGGCTCCTTATATGGCCATTAAATGCCTTCAGTCGGTCGGAATTGGTTTGGAATCAAAATATCCACTGGCCACGCAAATGGTAAAAAGATACTTTTATGTTGATGATTTGATGTCTGGAAGCGATGATCTAGAAGAAGCTGTAAGCATGCAATTCCAAGTGATTAACTTATTGAAATCTGCAGGTTTTATGCTACGAAAATGGTGCTCAAATCACAAGCTGTTACTAAAAGATATTCCGCCAGAGGACATTGAACGCACACTTGACATAATTAAAGAACCCGAAGAAGGTATAAAAACACTTGGCATAACCTGGGACCCAATATCTGATGTAGTTATAATCAAGACGTCATGGAATGAGCCGAAAAGAATAACTAAACGTACGGTACTCTCAGATGTGGCTCATATTTTTGATCCTATAGGCTTAGTAAGTCCAGTAGTAATCATAGCTAAAATTTTTGTTCAGGAATTATGGAAGCAAAAATTTGATTGGGATGCTTCTTTGCCAATGCATCTACATACAAAATGGTTACACTTTAGACAGAATCTAAAAAACCTTGACAAGGTCATCATTCCAAGACATGTAAGATGTTCTAATAGATGTGTGGAGATGCAGCTTCATGTCTTCTTAGATGCATCGGAGAGAGCGTTCGGCGCAGCGATATACAGGAAAGCTACTGACGAATACAACAACATAACTGTTAACCTCTTATGCTCTAAATCAAAAGTAGCACCATCGAAGATAGTTACGATTCCTAGGCTGGAACTTCAAGCAGCTAAATTAGCAACAGAATTATGTCAGCGCGTTAAAACATCCATACAATTTAATGACATAAATACATATTATTGGACTGACTCGCAAATAGTCTTACACTGGATATATTCAGAATCTTCATCATTAAAAACTTTTGTTGCTAATAGAATCTCGTACATTCAACGACATTCTGTTCAATCACAATGGAGACATGTCACCTCATGTGAGAACAAAGCAGATCACATATCAAGGGGAATAATGCCAGAATGTTTGCAGAGCACGGAAATATGGTTTCATGGACCATCATTTCTTAAGCACCCACCATCGCAATGGCCTGGAAGATTTGAGCTGAAGGAGGAAATCATTGAAGAAATAAAATGCTCTAAGTCAGTACTATGCACATTAAAGGTTGATGACAGCTTCGTGTTCCGAATTAATCACAAAAACTCATTTTCATTTTTAGTCCCAACGACTGCATATATTATACGATTTACAACAATACTATTAGAAAAACATCAAAAAAATCCATTTCTTTTGATGTCTGAAATACATAAAGCATTCACCTTGATTATAAAATCTCTTCAAAATCGATATTTCCAATGTGAAATAAAAATTCTTGCCAAAGGAGGTGAATTAGCCACAAAAAATCGACTGTCGTCTCTTACACCCTTTCTTGACAGACAAGGCTTGTTAAGAGTTGGGGGTCGAATTGAAGCCGCGAATGTATCGTTCGACGCAAAACATCCTATGCTACTTCCCGCCGATCATCCATTCACTCAGTTAATAATGGAAGAACTTCACATACAGCTGCATCATGTGGGACCGCAGACATTACTCGCAATAACTCGACAACGGTTCTGGCCGATAAATGGTAAGCGAATTGCTAACAAGATCGTACACAACTGTATGCAGTGTTTTAAAGCAAAACCAGTACCTATGACTCAATTGATGGGAAACTTACCGGCCACAAGAGTACAATCTTGTCGACCATTTTTAAACACTGGGGTGGATTTTGCTGGTCCAATATGGACACATTTTAAGATAAGAGGAAAACGCCCACAAAAATCGTACATCGCAGTTTTCTGTTGCTTTACAGCCAAAGCAATTCATTTAGAAATCGTGTCAGATTTATCGGCTGATGGATTTATTGGTGCGTTGAGAAGGTTCTGGAGTAGATGAGGAAGGTGCAAGACGATATTTTCAGATAATGCTACAAATTTCGTGGGTGGATGCAACCAATTACAAGAATTGTATGAGATGTTCAACAACCGGCAATCCGCTTCCAAAATTAATTCGGAATGCATTGGAAAAGGTGTAGAATTTCAGTTCATTCCCCCACGAGCACCGCATTTTGGTGGTTTGTGGGAAAGTGCAGTTAAAGCCACTTAACATTTGTTGTTTCGAACCATGAAGGCTGCATCCCTTACATATGAGGAATTGAGTACGTTGACAGCCGAAATTGAAGCGATTTTGAATTCAAGACCGCTAACCCCGCTTTCTGCAGATGCCAACGACTTGTCGGCATTAACTCCCGCTCACTTTCTTATTGGAGAGCAATTGACCACGATTCCGGACCATACAATTGAAACAAAAAATTTAAATCATGCAACTAGGTGGAAGTTAGTTTCTTATATTAAAAACGAATTCTGGCGTCGATGGCAAGCTGAATACATATCCAGTCTCCAGCATCGATATAAATGGCGGATTAAATGTCAAAACGCGGTACCTGGGTTAATGGTTCTCATGAAGGAAGATAACGTCCCACCAACTCAGTGGAGGCTAGGTCGTATTGAAAAAACTTTCAAAGGTCATGATGGTCTCATTAGAGTCGTGGATGTAAAAACCACATATGGCACATTCAAACGACCCATTCATAAATTGTGTCCACTTCCAATCCAGAATGAAAATGAAATAAACCAAGACGATGGCCAAGGAGCAAGTAGCAATGATGAATTGTGTAATATCAGAGACTCCATGGTTAAAAAGGACAAACCTGGAAGAAATAAGCACGATAAGCAATTATCGTTAAATTCAGTATCAACAATACTTCTAGCTCTTTTAGTTTTGCCAATGTATGTCAAGGCAACCATACTACCGGTTGTAGAAATAACCAATTTCGATTCGTATCCAGGAATTTACTTCGAGAGCTTAGGCCTAACCAACTTAATTAACAATGAGTGGCATCTTGTGGTGTATTATGACATGCAACCCTACTGGGACGAATTGCAAGGATTCGAGGCTGGAATGAAAAACCTTAAGCAATTGTGCAGCATTATAAAAAATGCAACATATTACGAAAGTCTTCTTTCATTGTTTGAACAGAACTTAAATGATATACGAGTATACAATGAACTGCTTCTTAATTCAAATTTTAATACTCGCAAAATGAAAAGAGGGGCTTTCGACATTATTGGTACTGTTGCAAATAGATTATTCGGTGTTTTAGACGAAGAATACGCTGTTAAAATGGCCGATACGATTAAGACCGTCGACAAAAATGAAAGGACATTGTTTAATATTCTAAACAACCATACTGTTATTCTAGAAGCCACAGCAAATGTCCTTAAGAAAACACAGGAACAAGTGAATCAACAGTTTGAAACCTTTCACATGAAGCTCAGTGATATTCAAAGTAAAGTAAATGACCTCGATAATATTTTCGACCAACAAAGGATGCAACATATGTTTTCTTCGTTAGCATTGAGAATTTTATTAATGTTAAGTAACTATCAAAAGGTTCAAGCTAGCTTAATCGATATTTTAACGGACTCCCATCATGGTAAAATAAATCCATTACTGCTCACCCCCACTCAACTAAGGACTGCACTACTAACCATCAGAGACAATTTATCACCAGACCTAAAGCTTCCATTTTTTGAGTCATCGCAAATGGACTTGAGCAGTATTTACAATGTGTTGCATGTGCAAGGTCGTATGGCTAAGGACCATATCATCTTTAGAGTACAGTTGCCACTTGCATCCAATCATCAGTACGAAACATTTCGAATGATCCCAATACCAGTCAAAATAGAGCAAGATTACCTTATCATAAAGCCTTCCTCCTCATTCTTGGTTGTTGGTTTACATAGAGACTTATTTTATCCAATGAGTGAAGCTGAAGCAATGGCTTGCATTAAAGCAATCCCAAATATGTTACTTTGTAAACAATCACAACCAATATACAATAGAAATTCAAAAGTCAGTCACTGTGAGATGGCGTTATTAAATCACCAACCAGTTCAACCATCGTGCAACATTGTCAAAACAAAACAAGCACAAGAATGGATTCAGTTATATAATCCAAATAACTGGATATTTTCTCTGACTAAAGATGTTATCATTAACATAGTATGCCAAGACGAATTCGAATCTGCCACTTTACATGGCATGGGACTACTCAAAATACTGAAGAATTCTGTTATAAAACAAGAAACACTCACAATAACTTCTCATAACGTGCATCCGACACAATTGCGCTCGTCGTTCATACCAACTGTGGACTTATTCAATTTAATCAATGTGACCAATTTCACCAACACGCAGTTACACGTAAAGCCAGAAACGCCCAAAATTTCTACTAATCACATAGAGGAAATCCAAAAACAAATCCAACAGATTAAGTCATTGAAAGCGGGACAAGAACAATTGAGTCCACATGACGTTCATCAATATGCGATTGGCTACCTCGGACTTTCGATCGGCTTCCTTTTAGCGATCATTCTCTTGTGGATCAAGTTAAAATCAAAATTCCAAATGTTGCGGAAGAAGGCTCCTGTACCAATGCCCAGAATGCATGTTGCTGCTCCAGACTCCGACTTTACGTTTAACCTCGATGAAAGAATAACTGTTTGAGCGTACACGGCTCAACGCGGGGAGTATGAACAATAAACATACATACATTTCATGGGTGTGAGTCGCCAACATACATAGCGATGTTTCAATCAACACATTTCATTTTCATAATATAATTTTGCACAAGCTAAAATGCAGTGTCAGCGAATAATTAGTTGTTTTTGTTTTGGCTTCCTGTCCAAAAAGCTCAAGTGTCTACTAGTGCATTGACATCTTTTGTGGTTCAGCACAATGCACTAATGACCATGAAATGTGTATTTTGATCGTTCTATATGTTGGCTAGGTTGATGCACTCACGACCATGAAATCATTATAAGTGTATATGTAATATAATAATATAATATTAAGGCATATGTATGTTTATTTATTTGTAAGTTAGAGTTAAGTTTGTTTGATATAATTTTAAGTTTTTTTTTTTTAGTAATAAAATTGGCTGCAGTCGAAGCAAACGTTTTGTTTTTTTTTTATTGTTCAAAGAAATTCCACAAAAGAGTGGACAAACACAGAGGGCAGTAAACATATTCACTGACGGCTCAAAAATGCGCACAGGGGTGGAAGCGGCAGTGTACTGTGCAGAGCCCGAAATAAGGCAGCCGTACAAACTGCCGGACCACTGCAGCATCTTCCAAGCAGAGGTATTTGCTATCAGGAAGGCCGCGGAATTAGCCCTCGGAATTAACACTCATCACTCTCGAACATATTTGTAGACAGCCAAGCGGCGATTAAATCCATGAGTTCCGATGCCATCAAGTCCAGAAATGCCCTGGCGAGCAGGGAAGCACTAGACGCTCTGTCCGACAGAAAGGAAGTGCGTATCTACTGGGTTCCGGGCCACCAGGGCATCGAAGGAAATGAGATGCCAGACGAACTAGCAAAGGAGGGCGCCGGGCTGGGATCAGAGCTCACTGAGCATATACCGATCCCACTACAAGAACTATAGGGCAACCTTGAAAAAAGATCCGCACTAACAGTGAGTCGCAGGTGGAAAGACACGGCATCCTGCAAAATTGCCAGAACTATGTGTGAGGCACGCTGCGGAAAACAAACTACATACATCCTCGCACACCCACGGAGTGTCTGCAGAACACTAGTAGGTATTCTTACTGGCCACTGCATGGTGGGAGCCCACGCAAAGAAGATGGGCATCACCATGGATGAAAGCTGCAGGAAGTGTATGAAACCAGGCACCATAGAGACCCTGGAACACCTATTATGCACATGCCCCGCTATACTCAGATCAGGACATAAACTCCGACGTTCTCGTCACTAAAAGAAGTAGCCAAACCCCCTCTTGAATCCCTTCTAAAATTCGCGAACACGACGCAAATCTTTAATAAGTTCTCCTGACCCACTCAGCCTCCACCTAACCGGTACCACTAAGGACCTGTATGGTCTATGTGAGACCTCTACGAGAGGCGACCGGTCTAACCTAACCTATTATTACAGCACTAGCTTTTTCCCGGCGCGCGTTGCACCCTGTAACTATATGGGAACATAATAGGTGTTTTCAAAACTTTTCTTAAACTCATAGTTTGACACCACTGTCATTTTCCACTGACCGTTACAGTTTCCCAGTAGCAGGAGATTACCAAATAGTAAATCCATTTTGAGTTTGAATGTAAGTACTGCTACTTTTACTTTCAAAGCTATTCGATAATACAAATTGTATGGGCGGAACCACACCCCATTATATAATGCCCATCCCAGTTTTCTAGTAGATGGACATTACCCAGTTTTAGTACAGTTGCCGACAGTGAGCATACAAACTAAATTATCAAAATGTAGCCAAATCGACGAAAACCGTAGGAAATATAGCATTTTTATTGATTTTTGGGCGGTAAAAGGGGGTGTGACAGAAATTTAAGCCATCTCGTACTTGAAAAAAATGTACTGCCAAAATTTCAGCTCTATCGACTCAGTAATTTTGAAGTTTTCAGCCATCACACAGACAGCGTTTTGCTTTTTGTATATATATTTTTGATAAAGATTATTGGCTATAACTTTTGATTGGTAAGCGATACTAAGATCATTTTTTCTAATAAATTAATTTTTTTGCTTGTATACTTTTTCAAAAATATAAAAACACAATATTGGAAAAAATTTCCAATATGCTTTTTAAATCACAAAAATGGTTTTTAATTTTTGCGTAGAATGGAAAAAAATAGTTCCTATAAATGTTCTAATTTTTAAATGGAGTTGAAAATTTGCGAATTTGAATTTAAATTATTTTAACTACAAAAACAATTTCTGAGCCTTTTTTTGAGGAAAACTCCAATATTTCAGACCTTTTTTGAAAAAGTATTTAAAATATATATGCTCAACTAACGGTATTTTTGCAATACGACTTTCATAGTATTTTGATGAACCTTTAAGACAAAAAAAAATGTTAACAATATGTATAAAAGCATCACAAAATTACATTTCGGATTTTTTTTTTCTCATTTTTGAGCAACTTAATGCAACAAATATATCGTTGTACTAAAATTTTTCATAGTTTTCAAGATATGTTCATATTTTTTGTGTCAAATTGACGGAACTTTTTTTATGTTAAACGTAAAATCTTTATTAATCAAATCTTGGTGCACCGGTTTTGCTAAGAGGAAGAATATCGCTTCTAAAATTTCATTATTATCAAAATTTTCGCAGTATTGAAGATATGTTAGTATTTTTGGTATGAAAATAACGGAAATTTTTTAATTTTACTAAATCTAAGAAAAATTTTTTTTTGTTAATATTTGCATATGTAACCTAAAAAAACAACTACAAATCTGCCTATTGTAGTTTTGGGCGATATTGTAAATAATTTGTTCTACATCGCAATCTGGTCTCCAATGTGGATCAAAGAGGATAGTGCTAAAAAACTCACCGTACCTGAAAACCACTGTTTACCAATTTTCATTCTAATCGCATGAGCGGTTTGAAAGTTTTAGGAGGTTTTGCAAAAAATTTGTACTACAGTGCCCTCTGGTGTTCAATATTGGTCACAAAAGATAGCAGCAAAGCACTCAACGTACATGAAAACCACTGTCTACCGATTTTCATTCGAATCGCATAAGCGGTTTGTGAGTTTCAGGCAGTTTTGTAAAAAATTTGTACTACAGCGCCTTCTGGTGTTCAATTCAAGGTGGATCAAAATTGATAGCCCACAAACACGCACCGTACCAAAAAACTTCTATACAATGTTAATGCCAATGGGATGAATAGTTTAGGAGTCTATTGCATAATTACACACAAAAACTCCTGTATATAAAAAAGTGGGCGTAAAAGTGGGCGTGGTCAATTTTTGTTCAGTAAACTTAAAATGGATTACTACGAACATTTAAAAAATAAATTAGCCAAATCGGTGTAGCCGTTTTCCGATTTTAGATAAATCAAAAAAAAGGGCGTAAAAGTGGGCGTGATCAATTTTTCTTTCCGTAAAAACCTAAGTTGGATTATTACGAACATTTAAAAACAAAATTATCCAAATCGGTCCAGCCGTTCTCAACTGATGCAATTACCAACGAACGACATTTGATTTTTATTTATATAGATTATGTAGCATATATTTAACATCTACGAAGTTTTTATATTTATTCTTGACCGTATTTATATCTATATCTATATCTATATCTATATCTATATCTATATCTATATCTATATCTATATCTATATCTATATCTATATCTATATCTATATCTATATCTATATCTATATCTATATCTATATCTATATCTATATCTATATCTATATCTATATCTATATCTATATCTATATCTATATCTATATCTATATCTATATCTATATCTATATCTATATCTATATCTATATCTATATCTATACCTATAACTATATCTGTATCTATATCTATATCTATATCTATATCTATATCTATATCTATATCTATATCTATATCTATATCTATATCTATATCTATATCTATACCTATAACTATATCTATATCTATATCTATATCTATATCTATATCTATATCTATATCTATATCTATATCTATATCTATATCTATATCTACATCTATATCTATATCTATATCTATATCTATATCTATATCTATATCTATATCTATATCTATATCTATATCTATATCTATATCTATATCTATATCTATATCTATATCTATATCTATATCTATATCTATATCTATATCTATATCTATATCTATATCTATTTATATATCTATATCTATATCTATATCTATATCTATTTATATATCTATATATATCTATATCGATATCTACATCTATATGTATATCTATATCTATATCTATGGTTTTTTACCTCATAGATAACCTCATAGATTTACCACGAAGATAACCGCTAATACAGTAAAAATGCAACAACAATGTAAAAACGTTTCATGAAATTAGAATTTTTGCCTTTTGGCGCTTCGGTAAATGTTATCGAACGACAGTAATGCTGAGGTTTTCGGTCACATGATGAAAATAAAAAAAAAAAGGTTCAGTAGTTTCGACTATGTCGTAACACAAGACGTAGAATTATTCAATTCGCTTTTGATGACATCTTTTTTAAAAATATTTATTCCATACACCTGAGGATATGACCTTTAAGAGAGTGCCGGAGAGGGTTAATATGTATTATCAACCCCCATTACTTTTGCAAAAGGAACATTTTTGCCTTTGACACCTATTCCCTCCGACCACTCCTTAGGGGCGCTCCCATACAAATTTTATGGTTTTGTCGATAAAACCGGAAACTGTCCATAAATAGGTAGAAAACTTAAACAAGCAAACAAAATTTGTTCAATGCTAACAAGTTCAACAACCCATGTGTCAAAATTTCACTGTCGATAATATGCCCGGATATTTAATTGGCTGCGGAATTTTGACATTTCAATAACAGATTCTGTTAAAAAAGCATGCCCCTCAAAATTACTCAGTATTACTGGGCTACGCGAGTCTGTTGCCCCCAAAAGTATGATTTTTTTTTAATTATAAGATTTATGTCTTCACGCTAGATGGCGCTGTCTTCGCCGTCGAAAAAACCGGAAGCCGTCGATAAATAGGTAGCAAGTTTAAGCAAACAAAAACATCAAATGTTGGCTTTATATTTCATGTAATTGTGTAAAATTGATATAAGTTAGACAGTTCTAACATGAATTTTTGTCGCATTGAGGATCAAGCAGACCAACAAGTGCTAAGATCAACATTGTACGATTAGTACTTTAGGCCCACCAAAGGCTCAAAAAGTAATGTAAATACCGACACCTGATCACTATCAACCACCCTACTTACCTCCGAGAACGACGTATTCTACGTCAAAAACTATTGGCGTCATATATAATTCCTCTGTATATAATAATCAACACTATAATAATCAATATGAAACGTTACGTCATTTTAGGTAAAAATGCAATTTTAGTAATTTTCAAGCTTTTTTGCTTTTCAGCTAAAACATACAGCCATATAACCTCTATCTATTGAAAAAAATATATTCGTCGAATATTCAGTCAGGTTAAAACAACGTTTGCCTGGGTCAGCTAGTATATTATAATTTTCGAACGAGAAATGGAATCCTAAGACATTGTCCGATTGACTTGAAGCTTTACGATAGTACTTTCTGGATTCACTAACAACTTTTGAGCACTAATCGTTGTCGTAATGAAAAAAAAAGTAAACACTCCACTCTAGTGTGCAAATAATCATACAAAGTTAAAAAGCTTATTTATTATAAAGCTTATAAGCTTCATCTATTGGTGAGAAGCAGAACTTTCATGGTGTAAAAATCAACTTATTAATTGACACAATACCCAAGTGGTGAAAAAGAAAACCGACACCACAAAAAAAAAACAACTACAATTTTTTCTTTTACACTTAAATATTTAATAACTTCTTTCACTTAATATTAAAAAAATACATTCACTTATATATCAAAATTACTTACGTCATTCATTTTTAATGAAATATTCCTTGATTATATTGTTTTCACAACGCGCTTTTCACAACTCAAAGAAAATCTTGAAGTGATTGACACATGCAGCGATGCCACTTCAAGTTTTAAAAACAACATGAAAAGGTGCCACTAATATATTATTGTATGTAATGAGAGGAGCAACTAAGAATTTGTTTTGGGGGAGAATTTTATAAATATATGTATATAAAAGAAAATGTACGTAACTATAGCGGCTATGGTGTAATGAGTGCAAATATTGCACTCAAAACGTTAATTCTGCCACAATGGCAGCAAACATAGGGGGGCATATAGTTTACAAATTTAAAAAAACCAACCGATTTTGTAACCTCGAAAATCGATTTTTTTTCAAATTGCCGCCATTTTGTTTTTTTCGCCGGAAAAAAATTATCCTAGCTCAGGCGATAGCCACTTAAACAAGGATTAATTCGATTTTTTTTTTCCTCAGATGTTCCAGATTGGTGATATCCTGCACACCGTCATATTTTTGCCATTTTTAAAAAAAAAAAAATCAAATAACGTCAAAAGCCGCTTCAAAAATTCTGAAACAAACTTTTTTGTATTCTTTAAATGTTAATAAATATGTGTGCAAAATTTGAGAACGATATCTTTTTTCGTTCTATGAAAGTTACAATTTTAAAAATTTGTAACCTATATGCCCCATAATGATAAAATTTTTTTTTAAAAAAGACTTAAGTTACAGGATTAAGGCGATTAAAAATAATAAAAGAAACTAACTTATATTTTTAAATCCAGTTTACGAGTTTATCTAAAATAATATCCACTGATGGTGTCATTTCTCTGTACAGATAAAGCTATGTGAGGCCGTTTAGTCTATCTTGCAACATCGTGCTTCTTAAATAGGTTTTGAGTCGGCGAAGTACTGAAAATGTTCGTTAATTTTCACATGAAGTTACTGGAAGAGTTGCAAGGATAATAAGTAAATTATATTTATATGGAAATATATCCTTATTGCACTGTTGTATAGTTTGAAAAACTGTGTTTTTGCCATCATAATCTTTTTTATTACTTATTTTATACCAAACATTCAGCTCATTTTTAAGGTCATCAACATCTCCTTCCAAATCATCTTTATAAAATGCGATTAGTTTTTCAAAAGCGCCTAAAGCTTCAACATTAAGCAGTTTTTTTGCATCAGGAAAATGTGATTGAAATCCAATTAGAATGTCTCTATGTTTTAAAAATGTGTCACTCAGGCTTGTGATAAATGTATCCAAGAAAGGTATGTAAACCGATATGCGATTCAACACATTGTGCGTCAGGGTGGAAAGATGCAACTGTTGGTCTCGTCAAAATGAAGCCATTGGTTTCGGCTTGTCTTTCAGCATTTATATACAATTTTTTTAATTCTATTTCCAGCTTAAAGCCACAATTTTATTTTCTACTTTGATATTTTTTAGATTAAATTGTTAAATTTCATGTTAGGAAGTATTTTTTTTTTTTAACTATCAAAATAGAAAATAAAATCGTGGCCTTAATTTGGTATTTTAAAATAATACTTTTAGACAGAGTATTGTTAAGAAATATTTGAAGAATCCAAATTGAGCAAAGTTTCTTCGGTACCATTTCTGGT
Organism: Pherbina coryleti; assembly: GCA_943735915.1. Classification (NCBI taxonomy): domain Eukaryota; kingdom Metazoa; phylum Arthropoda; class Insecta; order Diptera; family Sciomyzidae; genus Pherbina; species Pherbina coryleti. The sequence goes on along the minus strand of OX030948.1, from coordinate 114,210,006 downwards.
ACCCGAGATATAAAATCTTATATTCATTTTTTTGAAAAAGTTAAAAAATTGCATTCAAGTGAACATTTCTCAAAAATAGGAAAATACATATGCAAAAATTATGCTTATTATTAATACGGCAACTTTAAGGAAAACGTTAGCAGTATAATCAACACCACCAAAATTTAGACTATTACGTAACAATCAAAAGTACTGTGTTATCTCGACTACAACTTTAGCTTCGAATATCCTTTACACAGGACACTGTGGATAAAAATCGTGAGTGGCATCGTGTTTAGCAATGTTTTGTTAGTTTAAGCCAGCAAAGGGCACAATTTAAATTATCAAACACGCGTGTTTTGAAACAAAATGCTGCTTGCGCGACGTCGACACAAGTACTCTATAAGCTCCTTCGTGTGGCTTTCGATCGTGTGCGTTCGGCTGTTGCTTTGTTTTCATTTTTGCTAAGCAAATCAATTTAGTTGATATTCAGCACTTGCTAAGTTAAGACTTCGCTGCGCAATTTTTTAAAATACAGAGAGAAAAATGTCCCCTGAAGAGTGGGAAAATGATTTCTTTTTTATGGAAAACGATGATTGTGACTTGCAATGCATGATTTGTTATCGCATTATGAGTCGCAATAATATGTTTTGTTTAAAAAGACATTTTTTCTCTAGCCATGAAAATTTTACTAATTTAACGGGGGGTGAACGAACAACAAAAATTTTAGAGTTTTTTTTAATATTTATGGTTGATAAAGGTGGGCTACCTGCCAATTCTATGGTAGATGAGGCTCATAGTGATCATCAGGAAAGGCATCCATTAAATGAAAATAACAGTTTGTCTCTAAAAAAAGTATCATATACCGCATCCTTGGCTTTGGCAAAGAATTGCCGCCCATTTGACGAACGTATTTTTTTCAAAATTTAACATCAGATGTTTTAAAATGTTTTGGTGAAAAATGCAATGAAACTTTGAGGCTTTGCGAAAATATTCCCTTATCCCGACGTTAGCTTAATTTGTTAGCTTATTTTGTTCATACATATGTATATTTTTTATTTTATGTATATTTTTTGTATTATTTGTATATGTGAATATTATTTGTAAGTGAATATGTTTATAAAAAAGTTTAAATAAAATGATATACTAAAGAAGCAACCAAAATTTTTCTTTTCGACAGTTGAATGTTTTTTCAGTGTAAAATTGGCAACCGTCAAGTTGATCTTCGTTTTTCTCTGCTTCACACACAAGCAAAGTATGTGATAGTATGTGTGTGCCCATCACTGGTTTAAGCCTATACTTACTTATGCTGTAAGACATACGTAGTTTTATTTATAAAAGTCAAAGCATTGTAAGGTCGTTATTTTTCGCTGTTTTCCTCAAAAAACAACTTTGTCCTTGCGGGGCAGGAAGACATCCTTTTCTTTCCTTAAAATTTTTTTTGGGTGATCTTGACAACCCCATGCAACTTTTGAGACCTCTTAGAATATGAAATTCGAAAAAAAATTGTAATTCGATACGCCCTATTGAACATATACCTGCAACATACTCACACAAATCCAAAAATAGTTATATGCATCTAATAATTTACTTTTCATGCAAATTATTTCTCCCAGGAGTGGAATTATACAGTGTTGGAAAAAATAATAGGGACGACATTTATTTTTCAGTTTTTCTTAAATTTTTATTTACATTCTTATAAAAAAATTCTAATATATAAAATTAAGTTTATACATAAACATAAAGTACTTCAATAGGACTAGGAAAAAGCAAACTAAAATTTATTATATTCCATTTATTTAAAACAAACAAATTGAATTCCAAAAAACAGCCTGAAAAAAATAATAGGGACGATTTAGTTTTTTTATATTGCATCTGCGTTGCATAGATCCAACAAGATTAGCACAGGTTTCCGGGGGTATGGAATACCACGCTTCCTGGATTGTTTGCCACAAATCCTCTTTGTTTTTAGCCGTTTGTGCCCCTATTTTGTTTTTAAGGACCCCCCCACAAATGCTCAATGGGATTTAAGTACGGAGACTGGGAAGGCCAGTCTAGGACACGCACATCACTCTCCAGAAACCATGACTTAGCAAGTCTAGAGGAGTGCTTCGGGTGGTTATCCTGCATAAACTCCCAGGTAAGCGGCATTTCTTCCTCAGAAAATGGTAGCATTTGATTCTTAAGTAACTCTACGTAATCTACGGCGCACATTTTGTCTTTTATCCGAAAAATTGGACCGACGCCAGGTGACGAAAAACAACCACAAATCATTATGGAACCACCACCATGTTTGACAGTCTTTTTTGTGTATCTGGAGTCTAATGCTTTGATTTTTGGTCTTCGTACAAACATTTTACCGTCAGAGCCAAATAAATTTATCTTTGTTTCATCCGACCACAGGACGTTTTTCCAATTTTCCCGACTGAGGTTTTGGTTTCAAAATAATAACCTTTTTTAATGTTTTGTTTACTCAGTAACGGTACTTTTCTTGGACTTCGAGCCTTGATTCCTGCTTCTATTAGTCTATTTCTTATTGTACGACTGGTTACTGGTGCACAGAATTCATTTTTGATTTCACTTGATGACTTAAAAGGATTTTTTTTGACATTCTTACTATGCGCTGGTCCAAACGTCCTGAAGTTTTCCGCTTTCTTCCTCGAGTTTCATGTATTTTTTTTTTTGCGTGAATTGCATTAAAAACTTTATTTCTGGAGCACTTTCATATTTTTGCAATCTCACGAATAGATTTTCCATTTTTTTTTAAACTAAGAATAAAATTTTTCTCAGATTGAGTACTGTGAACACCTCGACCCATTCTTACACACTAATTCAAATAATTTTATGTCAAAAATTAAAACTCAATTACAAGAAATAATTTTTACTGTTATATTTCATCATTTATTTTCGCTTTTAGTACAAATTTTAAGTTCAAGGTCAATATGCCTTGTTTATAAAAAAATGTAAGTACTATGTCCCTATTATTTTTTCCAGCCTCTTTCTCACTTTCTTATACCCTTTTGTAGATCTAGTTTTATTTATGAGGACAAGCATCAAAAAAAAAAAAAAAAAAAAAAAATAACTGGCCCTTGAAAGGACTTTGACCCAGCTTCTTATGATCAATTGTGTTGTGCGTGTTATTAAGTTTGTACACGATTGACCGAGAAAGCGACCTACATGTTTAACGCCGACTCCGAACGGCGATGAACGTAATGTTCTCATTCTCAAGAAGCTTTACATGGCATTTTGATTACTCTCTGAGGTTTGCCATTGTCTGCAGAGAGGTGGCGGCCGTACATAAAAATTATTTTAATTCAAATAATTTTCTGTCGCTGCTGGGTTCGAACCTGGGTCTCCAGGTTCGTTGACATAGCGGCCACGCACTTTAACCAACTACGCCACGGACGCCACATTTTTTCCTTAGCGAGAAATATAATTTGTAATTTGTAATTTGTAAATAGTAATTTGATTACAAATTATCTAATATATAAAATTCTTCTGTCACGGGGTGCGTAATCGAACTCCTCCGAAACGGCTCGACCGATTTTCGTGATCCTTAGCGAGTATATTAGTCAGGGGTAAGAATCGAACAACATCTATTTTTCATCCCCCTAAAATAAGGGGGCGTGGCACCTCCCATACAACCCAAATCTACGGTTGCGAATAGCTCTGAAGTTATAGGTCGCATAGTATCGGAATTCGGTGTTCTATCTCAATTTACAAGAGCCGTTCCACACGTAAAATTTTATGGGCGTTGAATGTGGGGCGTGGCAATTTTTCAGCCAAATTTTCAGTATAACTTTCAAGCTATAAGTCACACATTAATGAAACTCGGTTAGAACGTTCTATTTAGTCGTGTCTTTCGACTTGCAAAATTGAGCCAGTATAGGCCAAAGGGGTGTGGCACCGCCCATACAATTAAAATTTATGATATCGAATAGCTTTGGAACTAAATGCCGTATAATAATGAAATTCAGTATGGAGTTGCCACTTGGTGATATATCTACTATAAAACTGGGATGGGTTTTGAAAAAAGGGGTGTGGCTCCGCCCATACACTTTAAATTTTTGATATCAGATAGCTTTGGAACTAAATGTCGTTTAACAACGAAATTCAGTATGGAATTAATATTGGGTGATATTCTTCTACTAGAAAACTGAGACGTCATTGAACAAGGAGGTGTGGCTCCGCCCATACAAGCCAAACTTGCGATATCGAATAACTTTGGAATTGTAAGTAGCACAGCCTCGAAATTTGGTTATCAATTTACACGAGTCTTTCCAGTTAGAGATAGAGATAGAGATAGAGATAGAGATAGAGATAGAGATAGAGATAGAGATACAGATACAAATAGAGATAGAGATAGTGATAGAGATAGAGATAGAGATAGAGATAGAGATAGAGATAGAGATAGGGATTGAGATAGAGATAGAGATAGAGATAGAGATAGAGATAGAGATAGAGATAGAGATAGAGATAGAGATAGAGATAGAGATAGAGATAGAGATAGAGATAGAGATAGAGATAGAGATAGAGATAGAGATAGAGATAGAGAAAGAGATAGAGATAGAGATAGAGATAGAGATAGAGATAGAGATAGAGATAGAGATAGAGATAGAGATAGAGATAGAGATAGAGATAGAAATAGAGATAGAGATAGAGATAGAGATAGAGATAGAGATAGAGATAGAGATAGAGATAGAGATAGAGATAGAGATAGAGATAGAGATAGAGATAGAGATAGAGATAGAGATAGAGATAGAGATAGAGATAGAGATAGAGATAGAGATAGAGATAGAGATAGAGATAGAGATAGAGATAGAGATAGAGATAGAGATAGAAATAGAGATAGAGATTGAAATTGAGGTTGAGGTTGAGGTTGAGATTGAGATTGAGATTGAGATTGAGATTGAGATTGAGACTGAGTTTGAGATTCAGATAGAGATAGAAATTATTTCCGCTACGACAGCAACACGTCGGGTACCAGCTAGTATTTGTATAAAACTCTATTTTTTGACTTGCAATACAAGGTTCAGTCAGAGACCAGTTGATATGTAATTATACTTTTTTATCCATTATACTTTTTACACTTGTATATATGACTTCGGTAGAAAGGAACACTTGCTATTAATATTATATTCACTTGCAGGGGTTTATAAAAACCTTTTTAAGATTGAAAAAAAAAACCTGAAACGATCTAAACATGAAAATTAAAAGGAATTTACTCTCTTCTGAGTACTTGCTTTTCACTGAAAGGCTTAATTTGCTTTTTAGCATTTTTGTACAAAAATGTAATTTATGGTATTCGTTATTACTTACAATATTTGTTAATTTCATTTGTAAAAAAATGGAAGTATAGAAACAGAAGTTTATAAAAATCTATATAAATAAAAATCAAATGTTGTTCGTTGGTAATTGCATCAGTTGAGAACGGCTGGACCGATTTGGATAATTGTGTTTTTAAATGTTCGTAATAATCCAACTTAGGTTTTTACGGAAAGAAAAATTGATCACGCCCACTTTTACGCCCATTTTTTTGATTTATCTAAAATCGGAAAACGGCTACACCGATTTGGCTAATTTATTTTTTAAATGTTCGTAGTAATCCATTTTAAGTTTACTGAACAAAAATTGACCACGCCCAATTTTACGCCCACTTTTTTATACACAGGAGTTTTTGTGTGTTACTATGCAATAGACTCCTAAACTATTCATCCGATTGGCATTAACATTTGTGTATAGAAGTTTCTTGGTACGGTGCGTGTTTGTGGGCTATCAATTTTGATCCACCTTGAATTGAACACCAGAAGGCGCTGTAGTACAAATTTTTTACAAAACTGCCTGAAACTCACAAACCGCTTATGCGATTCGAATGAAAATCGGTAGACAGTGGTTTTCATGTACGTTGAGTGCTTTGCTGCTATCTTTTGTGACCCATATTGAACACCAGAGGGCACTGTAGTACAAATTTTTTGCAAAACATCCTAAAACTTTCAAACCGCTCATGCGATTAGAATGAAAATTGGTAAACAGTGGTTTTCAGATACGGTGAGTTTTTTAGCACTATCCTCTTTGATCCACATTGGAGACCAGATTGCGATGTAGAACAAATTATTTACAATATCGCCCAATACTACAATAGGCAGATTTGTAGTTGTTTTTTTAGGTTACATATGCAAATATTAACAAAAAAAAATTTTTCTTAGATTTAGTAAAATCAAAAAATTTCCGTTATTTTCATACCAAAAATACTAACATATCTTCAATACTGCGAAAATTTTGATAATAATGAAATTTTAGAAGCGATATTCTTCCTCTTAGCAAAACCAGTGCACCAAGATTTGATTAATAAAGATTTTACGTTTAACATAAAAAAAGTTCCGTCAATTTGACACAAAAAATATGAACATATCTTGAAAACTATGAAAAATTTTAGTACAACGATATATTTGTTGCATTAAGTTGCTCAAAAATGAGAAAAAAAAAATCCGAAATGTAATTTTGTGATGCTTTTATACATATTGTTAAAATGTTTTTTTGTCTTAAAAGTTCATCAAAATACTATGAAAGTCGTATTGCAAAAATACCGTTAGTTGAGTATATATATTTTAAATACTTTTTCAAAAAAGGTCTGAAATATTGGAGTTTTCCTCAAAAAAAGGCTCAGAAATTGTTTTTGTAGTTAAAATAATTTAAATTCAAATTCGCAAATTTTCAACTCCATTTAAAAATTAGAACATTTATAGGAACTATTTTTTCCCATTCTACGCAAAAATTAAAAACCATTTTTGTGATTTAAAAAGCAAATTGGAAATTTTTTTCCAATATTGTGTTTTTATATTTTTGAAAAAGTATACAAGCAAAAAAATTAATTTATTAGAAAAAATGATCTTAGTATCTCTTACCAATCAAAAGTTATAGCCAATAATCTTTATCCAAAATATATATACAAAAAGCAAAACGCTGTCTGTGTGATGGCTGAAAACTTCAAAATTACTGAGCCGATAGAGCTGAAATTTTGGCAATACATTTTTTTCAAGTACGAGATGGCTTAAATTTCTGTCACACTCTCTTTTACCGCCCAAAAATCAATAAAAATGCTATATTTCCTACCGTTTTCGTCGATTTGGCTACATTTTGATAATTTAGTTTGTATGCTCACTGTCGGCAACTTTACTAAAACTGGGTAATGTTCATCTACTAGAAAACTGGGATGGGCATTATATAAGGGGGTGTGGCTCCGCTCATACAATTTGTATTATCGAATAGCTTTGAAAGTAAAAGTAGCAGTACTTACATACAAACTCAAAATGGAGTTACTATTTGGTAATCTCCTGCTACTGGGAAACTGTAACGGTCAGTGGAAAAGGATAGTGGTGTCAAACTATGAGTTTAAGAAAAGCTTTGAATACAACTATTATGTTCCCATATAGTTGCAGGGTGCAGCAACGCGCGCCGGGAATATGCTAGTATTAAATAATTTGATAATTACACTGCACAACAATTGAAAAAAACTCGTGAGGTTTGACGAGTTTATTTAATGTTTTCGAAGCCGCTAAAGTCAAATATGAAGTTCGTTTTTTCGGGTCACCCTAGGAATTTCTTTCTACAAGGGTTTGGTACCCTACACCTGAACAGGCCAGGGTATATTAACTTTGTAAAAACTTTTGTAATGCACAGAAGTAGGAGTATCCAGTGTAGACCCATGTCCGTCTGCCTTCCGTCTATTTAATATATTTATAAAAAAGTTAATCGAAAGTATTAGGAAATATAATTATTACAAATTATAACACTCATTTAAAACACGTATGTTTATAGGAGAAAATAATACAAATGTTGTTATTTATTCAAACAAGTAAGAAATGATCTTCGACTGGGCCAAAATTAAAGTACCCCCACGCACCAACCAAAGTATATTCAAAGTCTTAATCAATCAATAAAATGTTTATTTGTAAAACCTTTTTCGTTATAGTTTTAACCAGAGACAGAAATAACGATTATTTCAAAAAATTAAAAAACAAAAAAGCAACATGTTCCAAGTGTCGGAGCACATTTTGAATAACTCCAACATGCTGCTTAATGCATGTTCTTTCGAATGTTCTATAGGAAATGATTTATATTTTTTGAGTTTTACCAATTAAAATTTAATTTAATTATTATTTTCTGATTTTTATTTTTTTTGATCAAAAATAAAAGTTATTTTTGATTTTTATTATTTTGCTCAAGAATAAAAATTATTTCTTAATTATTAGAAACTATGTTTCTATGTTAAATAATAAGTATCTTTAATTAAAGTGTTAAGTTTTTTAAAAAATCATCCAGAAGGCCATGCATTGCTTGATCGTTATGGCTGAATTACAATACTGCGTTAGGTCGGTCGGCCTTTGACAGCTCGACTAGAAACAATGGGTTCTTATGAAGCAACACAAAATATGACTTCAGGCATTGCGTCGACCTCATCCCGTAAATATGAATTTGAGGGGGTGACGTACGATCAACGCTATGAGTAGCGACATGCTCAAGCTAGGTCGTGCTTTTGACATTCCATATTAACGCTGGGTTGCATTTTCGTTGAGCAATGCTAAAATGTGGGTATTCTTGGATTCCGATGGAAAACTCAGATTTTCATAGGATTATCGTGGGAATTTATATTTTGATGCGAGTTTTTTTTAAATTGATCAAATTTTTTAAATTAACATGCTGCTTAAGTAGTATAAAAATGATTTTGATGAATTTAGCATGATATTAATATTATTCAATTGTATTTCATATTAAAATTTATGCATTTTTTAGTATATTATAAATAATATTATAAGGGTATTCATGCAAAATGGCAAACTTATATATTGGTCAATTAGATATTTAAATGAGGTTGGTTGAGGACGAATACCCTTAATATCATTGTTTGAATAATATAACACACAAAGGAATGTTGTGGTAAGGTAGATTGGCAAATGCCGTTCACTTTGTTTTTGTAAAGTTGTACCCAAGTACTCACTAATTACAAGTGATTCAGCGAGCATTGTACAAGGGGGCGTGGCAGCTTGAATCTGCAATATCGAATAACTTTGGAATTATAGGTCGCATATCATTGGAATTAGGTGTCCGGCCTCGATTTACATGTGCCGTTCCACTGGTAAAATTTTATGGGCGTTGGGAAAGGGTGTGGCACTTTTTCGGCTTCCCAAATTGTGGGTATAACTTTCGAACTATTAGTCACACATCAATGAAACTCGGTAAGAATGTACTATTTAGTCTTGTCCTTTGACTGGAAAAATTGAGTGAGCATTGGACAAGGGGGCATGGCACCGCCCATATAAGTCAAACTTATGGTATCAAATAGCTTTGGAGTTAAATACCTCAAATTACCAAAAAATACCGAGTCCGAGAAGAATTTTTAAACTTTTTTATGATTTTCTTACAATTTTCTAAGATAATTTTTTTCTAATAAATTATTTTTTTAAATTGTAAAAATCAAGGGGTGGGCCTTGTTATTTGAATCACAAAAATGGTTTTTAATTTTCGCGTAAAATTTAAACATTTTTTGCTGATAAGTGTTACAGTTTTTAAAAAGAGTTGAAAATTTGCAAATTTGAATTTAAATTAGTTTTACAATAAAAACAAATTTTGCTTCTAAAATTTCATTGTAATTAAAATTTTCGCAGTATTGAAGATATGTTAGTATTTGTAGTATCAAAATAGCGAAAATTTTTTTCATATTACTAAATTTAAGAAAAATTATATATTTTCAGCAGTATCCATAAAAATATCTTCAAATAACTTTAAAACGTTCAATACTTAAAAAGCTTTTTAATGCTAAAAAGTCTTTTAAAATTTTGTTATTCATAAAAATGTTGTAGCTGCTTTGTAGTTAAAATAAGAACACTTTCGATTTGAAGTGGGAAGAGTGTCAATAATGGTTTGTGTATTTGATAAATTCAATGACTTTTAATTTATTTGTCACAATTTCGTCAACATTTTGATGTTTAAACATCGTTGTTTTTTCGAAGCTACTCTCTGCACTGAAAACATCGTCATTTTATTATCTTGTTTTGTAAATATTTTGAAATGTTTTGACCAATTTTCTTGTTTTTATTTTGTTTTTCTTTTGAATTTTTTTATAATTTTGAATTTTTTTGACATATTATCCAAATTTTTGAAGTATTTTTAATTATTTTTCACAATATTTGTCCTCAAATGAGAGGACAAATAATTTTAAAAATGCTTTATGAGGGGTCATAGTTGAATAAATAAGGTTGTCGCATGGGTGAGAGCGAGTTCCCATAAATGTCAAATCGAAGTTGACAGCTCATACAAAATCTGAAAACGAAAATTACTAGCATGAAAAGTCGTTGAAGTTGTTGTTGTTGCTTTTCATTGATTTTGACAATTATGGGTACTGAGAAGAGAGTACAATCAGCCACGAGACAACCTTATTTATTCAACTATGTGAGGGGTTTATTGGATTTATTGGATGTTCAGCCATTTTTAAAAATCCTCTCATTTATAAACAAACATTTTCAATAATTTTTTTTTTACATTTTCTGTTTTTTTTTATATATTATGAAACAATTTGATGTATTTTTGACATAATTTGTGCTCAGATGAAAACAAAATAAAATTTAAAAATGCTTTATCGGGGGTTTGTTGAAGGTTTCCTCCATTTTTAAAATTGTCTCATTTATAAAGCATTTAAAAAAGATTTTTAACGCTATTGAACGCTATTATGACACTATCTTTTAATTTTTCATTGATTACAATTATAATTGCATGATTTCGGAAAAAGGGACGTTTTGTGGGATTTTTAGTATAGCTGCTTTTATTGGCATCACCAAAATGACAGACGCACGATCTGTCAACGCAACATTTAGTTTTGCAAAGTTTGAGGTCGTCCGTTTTGACAGCTTATATCGTAAAGTTTTTACAACGGAGACCAAAGTACGGTCAAAGGCCGACCGACCTAACGCAGTATTGTAATTCAGCTATTAGCATTTCATGCGTTTGTGCTGAGAGAGCCTCAATAAACTGCATGTTGCTCTCTACTATATTCTTTTTGTTCTCAGCAAGCACAACACAACAAAACAAACAAACAAATACATATACATACATACTTTGCTGCGCTTAAAGCTAATTGGACCGAAGTACATTCTAATATGTTCAAATTATTTTTGATGTGGTGATTTAATCTAACACAGTTTTGTTAAAAGGGGATTCACTGACCACTTTTAGCATGTTAAGGATTTTTTTGATGAGAATGAGAATCAATCCGACTTGGTGTATGTATGTATGTAAGTGTGTATGTATGTATGTATGTATGTATGTATGTACGTATGTTTATTCGTTCGCTGCATGCAACTTTTCTACACATGTTTTGACGGTGGTTTTCCTGTAATTTATAAATGAACAAAAGGAACAAACGGCTGACTTTTTACTTTATAGAATTGAAATTGTGTGATCCAATAAGTTTTTTTATAAATAAACAAGAGAACTGGGACGGGCATACGAAAAGGGGTTATGGCTTCGACCACACAAGTCAAATTTTTGATATTGAATAGCCTTGGAACTAAACGTCGCATGACAATAAAACTCAGTATGGAGTTACTAATTGCAAAGTCTGTCTACTGGAAAACTGGCATGTGCATTGGAAAAGGGGGTGTGGCCCGGTTCTCTATACAGAATAGCTATGGAAGCTAAAATCGCAGGACATTGAAACTCATAATGGAATTGTCACCTGGGAGTGATGTTCTGCTTCTGGGAAACTGTAACGGGCAGTGGAACATGAGCGTGGTGTCAGACTAAGGGACTAATAAAAGTTTTGAATTAACTTATTATTTCCCATATACTTTCCGGGTGCAGCAACGCGCGCCGGTTATCGCTAGAAAATATATAAAAATCATAAAATTTGTATGAGAGCCCCCATAAGGAGTGGTCGGTGGGAAGAAGTCCCCAGAAGAAAAACTTTCCTTTTGCAAAAGTAATGGGGGTCGGTGATACATATTAACCCTCTCCGGCCCTACCTTAAATCCCCCCTGTTGAGTAGGGCGTATCGAATTACAATTTTTTTTCGAATTTCACATTCTAAGAGGTCTCAAAAGTTGCATGGGGTTGTCAAGATCACCCAAAAAAAATTTTAAGGAAAAAAAAGGATGTCTTCCTGCCCCGCAAGGACAAAGTTGTTTTTTGAGGAAAACAGTAAAAAATAACGACATTAAAATGCTTTGACTTTTATAAAAAAAAACACGTATGTCTTAAAGCAAAAGTAAGTATAGGCTTAAACTAACAATATATTGGTAAACACGATGCCACTCACGATTTTCATCCACAGTGTCCTGTGTGAAGGATATTCGAAGAGAAAGTTGTAATCGAGATAGCACAGAACTTTTGATTTTTACCCAATAGTCTAAATAGAAAATAAAATCGTGGCTTTAAGCTGGTATATTAAATTAAAACTTTTAGGCAGTTTATTGTTTAGAAATATTTGAAGAATCCAAATTGAGTAAAGTCTCTTCGGTATCATTTCTGATACCCGAGATATAAAATCTTATATTCAATTTTTTGAAAATGTTAAAAAATTGCATTCAGGTATGCATTTCTCAAAATTAGGCAAAGTCATATGCGAAAATGATGATAATTATAATTCGCCAAATTTAAGAAATACGTTGACACTATAATTAATACCACCAAAATTTAGACTATTGGGTAACAATCAAAAGTTCTGTGCTATCTCGATTACAACTTTAGCTTCGAATATCCTTCACACAGGACACTGTGGATAAAAATCGTGAGTTGCATCGTGTTTAGCTATATATTGTTAGTTTAATCCTATACCTGCTTTTGCTTTAAGACGCACGTAGTTTTTTTTTATAAAAGTCAAAGCATTTTAATGTCGTTATTTTTTACTGTTTTCGTCAAAAAACAACTTCGTCCTTGCGGGGCAGGAAGACATCTTTTTTTACCCTTAAAATTTTTTTTGGGTGATCTTGACAACCCCATGCAACTTTTGAGACCTCTTAGAATACGATCTAAATTTTTCGATACGCCCTACTGTTCAGGTGTAGTGAATAAATACCCAAAAATCATAAAATTTGTATGCGAGCCCCCCTAAGGAGTGGTCGGAGAGGATAGATGGCGAAGGGAAAATTTTTCTTGTGCAAAAGTAATGGGGGTCGGTCATACATATTAACCCTCTCCGGCACTCCCTTAAATGATTTTTTGTGTTTATTCCCTACACCTGAACTGGAGGGCTTTAAGGAAGGGCCGAAGAGAGTTCATATGTATGACCGACCCTCATTATTTTTCAAAAGGAAGATTTTTCCTTTGGACACCTATCCTCTCCGACTACTCCTTAGGGGGGCTCCCATACAAATTTTATGATTTTTTGGTATTTATTCCCTACATCTGAACAGAGGGGCTTTAAGGTAGTTCCGGAGAGGGTTAATATGTATGACCGACCCCCTTACTTTTGCAAAAGGAACATTTTTTCCCTTGAGCACCTATCTCTTCCGACCACTCCTTAAGGGGGCTCCCAGACACAGTATATGATTTTATGAAAAATTCATGTAGCAGCAGACACTCGAATTTTAAGCCAAGCATCCGAATGTCTGCATTGTTTGCTGGCAGATCTCTATTATATAATATAGGAATATAAAGCAGAGTTCGTAAATACTTATCATTGAGGAGTAAAATATCCCTCACTCACCTCAATTCAACTCAACTCAGAGCATTTCGTTTTGTTTCTTTCATTGGAAATCTCCGAATGAGTGAGTGAATCGCTTATTTGCATTTCTCTTTCGTTGCTGTTCACAGCATGCGCTTTTGAAGAGCTTAAGCCGATATGTGTGCTCACTCTATTTTTTACCTTACTCAGATTATTTGAAAATGATGAATTCTTTTCAATGATAATTATATACAGTGAGCTCTGAGTGAGTTTTATTTTGATGCCATCATTTTCTTATCATTCGTTTCTTTTGGAGTTTGTTTGTTTCTATTGAAGAAATTTTTTGGCCATTTATCTATATACACTTGTTCGCGTGTTATATTAAATATTTTATTATTAAAAATGGGTAGAATTTCAAATATTGATAATTAATTTAATTTATTAATTTAATGAATAAATGAATTTTTGTTTATTTCTGCAAATGTGTTTTTTCTATTAAGGTATAATATACGTGTAAATTTTTCGATTTTTTTTTTGTTTAGTGTGTTCTTTATAGTTTTAAGAATATACATTAGAGTGGAACGAATTTTTAACCTCATGGGCTTGATATTTTTTTGAAAACTACGCGTAAAAAAAGAAATTTCTTCATCTTTAGTTTTTTTCTGCTACATAACTTTTGACTGCGCCCGAGGGTTTATATATTTCATGCCAGACTTATTTTTTTTTTTTTGTTTTTTCCTGAAACCCAAAGTTTAGTTTGAAAATTCGTTCCTCACTTTTTGATGCAAACCTCTTCATTAACGCATAAATAACAGCTTTTCAAGAGTTCCCTATGATACCATGTATGCGCTATAAGATATTCAGGATCAAAGATCACCGAAATCTCTCATTCGCTTATATCTCCACTCCTCTCTGTAGAACAGAAAATATGCTCAGAACAAAATTGTAGATCAGATAATTCTCCACAAAAATGCCCTTAACAGTTTTAACAAGAAACAAACAGTTTCCACGCTATGCGACTAGATATGTTTGAACAACGCAAAGTAGAAATTTCATATTAACTTTGAGCAGAGCGGGGATATAAGCAAATGACCGATTCCGGTGATCTTTAAACCTGAATATCTTCTAGCGCATACATGACAAGTTGTTATTAATGAGTAAATGAAGAGGTTTGCATAAAAAAATTAGTTCATCTTTTTTTTGGATTTGAGAAAAAAAAAGTTTGACAATGAAATATATAAACCTTTGGGCGCAGTCAAAAGTTATGTCGCAGAAAAAAACTAAAGATACAGAAATTTATTTTTATAAGCGTAGTTTTCAAAAATATATGAAGCACATGAAGATTTTTTGCTGCCATTCATTTCGTTCCACTCTAATATACATACACATTTTTAAATCGATTTTTAAAAAACTACAGAAGATATAACGGTTTTCGTTAACCAATGTCTTAACTCCATACAACGTAAATAAAAAAACTTTAAACGCTATTTCCTCGAAACTAGTTTTTAAAACGGTTCGATAGATAACTGGGAAAACTATTTGGTCGATTTCAACTATTTTTTTTTAATTTTGTTCGTTATTTTGTCCTTTAAGCATCCCCCCTAAATTAAAGTATCTATTATGTTTTTTTGTTTATAAACAAAAAAGCGCGCGAAAATGTATCTATTTTTTTAACTTTCTACTTCAACTACCGCCATAATTAAAAACAAAAACTCCGGGGGTCTTGCGTAGGGAGGATGCTTGATATAAGGTCTATGCTTTAAAATGGCATTTGATTGTTTTGTTTCTGATACATGGTAAAGGCCATATCCATCGAACCGTTTTGGATGTCTTTTTTTCAATGCCATTTTATATAATGGCCCTCTATATAAAAGGCAGAACTGTATTTAAAAAAAAAAATATTTTTATTTAGTATTTTTTATGTACAATAACCTGTAAAAATGTAAAAAAAAAATATAAATTCTTATGTCTAAAAAAATTTTTTGAAAACAGCTCCTGTTTTCGGTTGTAACACGTATATACCTTACAAAAAGAAAAATGTTGGGTATGAAAAGTAACGTTTGCGTTTCATTTCACTTAATAGGAAATATCAAAATGATAAATATCAAAATACTTATCATTGATGAATTAAAATATTTTTCAGCTCAAATAAAGAGCACATCATTTGCAGAACTCGGGGGATGAAAACAGTGACGATGTTCTCACAACGATGAGCGCTCTTTGTATAAGAACGAATAATCAAAACAAGTGTTTGAGGAGTTTATGCGAGAGCGTAGCGTTCAACGAGTTGCTCTGAAAAGAGTATTCACTGCTTCTGTTTGTATAAATGATAACTCGAAAGAGCGAGAGCGAATTTTGAGTGCTCTACCCACTCTGATATAAAGGTAAGAACCGTTAAGATACCTATACTGAGAAAATATTTTTCTGCATTAAAATCTGGAGTCTACTATACTAATAACTACAAGAAGTAATATTCCGGTTAACTTTTGGACTTTATAGATGAGAACGATTGTTAAAATATTTTTTTTTAAAAAATACCCATTAATTGTAAGAAAATAGTAATGTTTTAATTTATTGAATATCTCAAAAACTAGAGCATATTAAATAAATGAATTGAGGATTTCGTTATGATTATTAAAATAAAATAATTTTACCAGATTTTCAACAAACCTGTTAATAATTGGATTGTGAATGAATGTATTAATAAAAAGTTTATTTGATAATATCAATATTAAATTAGTTGCAAGCTCTATGTGAACCTGTAATTGTTATGGTGCAATTTTTAAAACCATTATTTTATTACCAATTTTTTTATTAAACCAAAATTACATACACTTATTATGAATGCCCCTATTGCAACGTTTTTGCACACGCTTAATAATTGGTGGAAGAAAAAATATAATCAACAAAGTATGACCTAAGACAACTGAGATAAAAGTATGAGTAAAATTATTTTTTTTAGAGCTCACGATTGAATTGATAAAATGGAGTAGAATGTCGCTATTAATACCTTACAGTAATATTTAAACATAATTCCGATGCATTTATCAACCAAATACATTTACACCTTTAGAATCCATAACATACATATATGTATCATATCTATTGCCTGTCTTTCTTTATAAAGAATGTTGCATGCCATTACGTTTTAAAAATTTTTTTAGATATATGGGCTCTTCGGGCGTTTTTATCGAAGCGCATCCTGTCTGTTCAATTCTAAATCATTCTTGAGGTGTGGAGCTGATAGCTCATCTTAATATAAGCGTCAAATAAATGCTTAACAAAAGTATGACTTCAAAATGATCTTTATAATAAAAACTATCAGTCTAAAAAAAAAAACTATGACAATATTTTCTGGAACGTTGTGACACTATTTCACCCCTGCCTTAACACCACCCTTTACATGCAATTACTATTCATGCAGTTTTTTTCTTCGAAACTTGAAAATAACGAAAGTTACACTTTACACACTTCATTAAAAATGGGAGCTTAATTCAACATCGCACTATGTTCAATTTGGGTTACATAAATAAATCCGAGCATATCATCATTGAATATATGGCAACCTTTTTGATCTCAACTCCGAAGAGCGGAAAAGTTCAACGGAAAAATATTTAACGGAAATTATTTTTTTTTATCATTGCTGTCATAGTTTTTTGTTATGACCCTCACGTGGAAATAGAATACATTTTTTAACTAGCTGAATAAGCTTTTAGGCAATGCCCTCTAGTAGTAGCCTTTTCAGCTAACTAAAAATGCGATCGAATGGTTGAAAGCTTTCTTTTCAATTCGCCTTTAAATTTTTAAGCTTTTTACATTTTACACAGTATTCTGCTATTAACATATGTGATAACAGAGCTAGGATATCTAATATTCGCCGGATGGGGGGAAAACGATGGTAACTTCACACCGGTTACTTGGTTACTATCGTAACTCAAAATTATCTTGTCCGATTATCTCCAAATTTCAACCACATACTTTCCACATATGTAGTTTCCGTGTGAACTAAAATATTGCAAAATTTTTTATTTTTTTCTATATTTTTTTGCACAAAATCCAGAAAAAACTTGCGTTTTTTACGATATTTTTTTCAAATCTTCATAGTTTTTTTATTTTTTCGCCAAACTTAAAAATTTTAGTTCACGCGATAACCATACTCATATTATTTATAAATTTGTTTTTTTTTTTTGTTTTTCTAGGTGCTGCCAAACTTTAGTTATTATGGTAACTCATTCCGATATCGATACATCAACTTTAAATGAAAGTTTCATACATAACAAATGTTAAATATTAATAAAAAAATTCTTTTGTAAATAACGTTTTAGTGTTCTTATTCATCCTTCAAAAAATGTTTCCATTATCTCTAACCGTTATCATGTAAAAAAATTTTGAATTTACACTCGAATACCGAGCGCGCCAAGTAGAAACATGCATTAATGATGGCATAGTGCCTTTATATGAGGAATCAACAGGTTTTTAAGGTATTTTGTATACAAAATTTTAAAACGCAATATCAACACGTTATTCACGATTAATATGAGAACACTGAATTAGGTTTCCTGTTAACCTCTTTTCCAACACAACTTTTTAATGACAATAGTTTTTCATTGAGAATAACTATTTTATCCGTTGTGAGAGAATAATCGTAGGCCTTTTCATTTACCCATGCGCCTATCACAGTTTAAATTATGATTAGAAAAACTACATTCATATAGTCTTATGCGAATGTTTTAACTAAATTTATTGGTAGCTCTATTTTTAGGGAATCGTTTATATTGTGATGATTTGTAACACTTTTTGCTCGAAATTGTTCGTCAGTGCGTAAAAGCAAGCTTTAAGGCTTGAAAATAATTCTATTTTTATAGGTTTTACCCCGCTGGTGACATTTCACGCAACTTAAGAAGCCAGAATGGCCTTTTATTCCAAGCAGATATGAACGCGCCAGTGCATCACAAATAAATGATGCACCGGCAATGTTACACCGGCAATAAAGTGCAACATTCACCAAAAGCAAGGATAATTCATGCTTTTATGTCCATTCGTACCACGGAGAAAACACACAGTCTGCAGCAGAGATTTGCACAAGCCCAATCGTCATTTTTTGCCACTCGAATAACAATCGTCGTCAGCCACAATCGCACATAAAAATTAATGCACGCATACCGCTCGAGTTCGTAAACAACGATTGCTAAGCACAGTTTGTAACGATTGCGAATACATACAAAGGCACCATCCAGACAATGCAGACATTCGGATGGTTCGCTAAATACTCGAGTGTTGCTGCAGCGATTGCCATCGCCTAACTCTTTCCACTCCGCAACAATACAGCGTGTGTGTGTTGTTGTTTATTCTTGTCACTGTTGGTAAATATAGCGCTTGTTACGCTGAAGGCTTCTTGTTGGTATTTTTGCGTAGTGTTTCGTCACCGACTGCTTTTTTATGTTAATAATTCCTTATTGTACTACGTATTCAACGATTTGTTGTTGTTGCTGGTTTTTTGTTGTAATTGTTGTTGCACTCTTCAAAAATCACTCTTTGGCAATTCCTAGTTTATAACATTGTTTGTCATCCCATAGCCATGCGTGTACGGCACAAATAGTTTTTTTTTTCACATGAGATTTTTTCGTATACAAAAAAATCAACACTGCAGACTGCGTGTTTTCTCCGTGGTACGAATGGACATAAAAGCATAAATTTTCGTTGCTCTTGCCGAATGTTGATCATGTCTCGCTTCGTTGGGTATTCTTGATTCGTAGGCAATCGTAATCGCGTACAATCGTACTCTATGGTATTCGTATCCGCAGCGATTGGTGCATGTATTCGCGCATTAATTTTAATGCAGAAGGCATATTCGGTGCTCGTATATTGAGGATATATTCGAAACGCCATTTGAATGCAATCAAGCTGTTCTCTGGTCTGCAGTGTTGATTTTTTTGTATACGAAAAAATCTCATGTGAAAAAAAAACTATTTGTGCAGAACATGCATGGCTATGGGATGACAAACAATGTTATAAGCTAGGGATTGCCAAAAAGTGATTCTTGAAGAGTGCAACAACGATTACAACAAAAAACCAACAACAACAACAAATCGTTGAATACGTAGTACAATAAGGAATTATTAACATAAAAAAGCAGTCGGGGACGAAACCATACGCAAAAATACCAACAAGAAACCTTCAGCGTAACAAGCGCTATATTTACCAACAACGACAAGAATAAACAACAACACACACACGCTGTATTGTTGCGGAGTGGAAAGAGTTAGGCGATGGCAATCGCTGCAGCAACACTCGAGTATTTAGCGAACCATCCGAATGTCTGCATTGTCTGGATGGTGCCTTTGTATGTATTCGCAATCGTTACAAACTGTACTTAGCACCAATCGTTGTTTACGAACTCGAGCGGTATGCGTGCATTAATTTTTATGTGCGATTGTGGCTGACAACGATTGTTATTCGAGTGGCAAAAAATTACGATTGGGCTTGTGCAAATCTCTGATGCATAAGCATAGGTATTCACAGGGGGATGAAAAAGGAGAGAGGCCCCTGGTTTTCAGAAAAAGGAAAAACCTTATATTATTGTAAGAAAAATAAAAATAACAGTTATAATGAGAACTTCTCCCCCTGACATAAAATTCTGAGGACACAATGTGGAAATTGGCATCAGTTGTGGCTAAAACTGTCATACATTCATAAAAAAGTTGATTCCACGCGTTTTATTCTCGCAAACAAGAAAGAATCCTGATAAGTCTGAGGCAAGTTGAAATTTTAGACTCAACAATTGATGATGAGGTGTTAAGATGGTCCTGGAATAGATGATACTATGTAAGTTGAAAAATATAAATGTATACCTAAATAAACTACTTTTAAAACCTTAAAAGCGTTTTTCTCGAAGAGGCTGTTTAAAACCGGTGGACAGCATTAATCGAAAACTATGCTAGGGATCGCTACCAAATTTATTTCACTTGCTAAGCAAATATAACCGTTAATTTCAATCGTTCGATTTTCATTTAAAAAAAATACTCTTGTTTTATAACCTAAAAAAATTAGTTTTTAGTTCAAAAATCAGTTTTTTACCTGTCATTTTGGTTAAAAACAATATTTTTCTAAAATCTTCGATTACAAGGTAAAAAAGCTTCAGCAGAACCTTAATTATATTTATTTTTTTGTTTTAGATAAACAAGCTCTGAAAAATCGTGTCCACCGCATATTTAAGGTACTTTACTAAACTACGGATTCCTGATATATGGTTCAAGTTTCTTCATAGACACATATAATTATAATATAAAAAAAATTACCTAAAATAAACAGTTGCTTAAAAATAAAACTTTTAATACAGGGATTTTTTCGCTTAAAAAACTTTAGTAGGCCCTTAAGGGAGCGCGTTTTCAAAACATTGCCATGGCGACGTAAAATTTTTAAGAACTGATTAAGGGTTGACACGGGAATTGAAAATATAACTGCCCACTCTGCTAAATCTTACATATTAACCCTCTCCGGTCTTCTCTTAAAGCCCTTTTGTTCAGGTGTAGAGAATACATATACAAAAACCATTTAATTTGATTATAATCATTACGTAGCTGCTTTGAAGTTGTAAGCCAAACATTCAACAAGTTCGAGGCAACATTGTTGCTTACAAAGTAGAGCAACATATTTAATAAGCACGAAAAATGGCTTCTATAGCTCAAAGGAACTACATAGTTCCGCCAACTAGTTCCGCTTTACAAAAGAAACGTTCCATGTTCGTTCACGTCCCCGGAACTGTTTAGCACGAGCCTATACTCATGAACTGAAGCGTACGTGTTCAACAAAAACGAAACAAAGGTACCGAAGAATGACAAAAAGACACAACGTGATTTAACACTCCCTAAATCAGAGGTTCCCAACCGAGTTTGGGTTGCGCCCCCCTATCATGGGCATCTGAAGCTCGCGCCGCCTCCGCCCGCCTCCAGATAAAAATGAAAAATGTTTGTTTACTTTTTTTCATGTAAAGGTATATACATGTTAAAATGACAAAATAAAAAAAACGTGTAATGTATGTATGTATATGCATATTATGTATAAAAAAATATTAAAATAGCAAAATTGAGATCGTTGGGTTTTTACAAAACCCAGCTCAGCCAATTTTTTTAACAATTCATTCGATAAAATGATCAAAATACGAACATAAAAATACATTTAATTATTAAAAAATATACAAATAATTATAAAAAAATATGTGTGTTTAATGTGATTGTTGACAATAATTTTTATTAACAATATTTTTTATATTTGGACTTAAATTAGTTAGTGCACACCTAAGATAATTTTGCACGTCCATTTTTTATAGATATTTTGATTTTATGTTTTGTAGGACGGAAAAGCTTGACTCACACAAATATGTGGAGGAAAACTGGACTAGAAGACGCAGCACCTCTGCGCTAACCAAAGGATAAATTAAGCGGTATTCAAACCAAAATTCTTCACAAGTTTTCAAGGAAAACTGGTTCTTGGCACTTGAATCGCATTTTAGCTCTAATACCTGTTCCTGAATGCTCTCAGGAAGTAGCATAACATCCACATTAAAAGGGTCAAGAACTAATTTTGATTGCCAGTTGTCTGAAGAAATATCAGGGAAATATCTTTTGAATTCTCCGTGAAGAGAATCGAGGTGCGAAATAAGATAATTGTGCTTAAAATTTGAAATTCGTTTGTCAACTAGGAGTTCATGCAATCGAGGAAAAACTAAATAGCTTAGAAATAGTCCCTGAAGACGCCGCTTCCAAAGTATAATTTTTTCCCATAAAAGCATTAATAGCGTCATTTGCAATTAAAATATTTATATTTTTGCCCTGCAATTTTAAATTAAGGCTATTCAGTGCTTCAAAATGGTCAGCAAGATGTGCTAAATAAAATGTAAAATCTATCGAAATAAAAGAGTTATAAAGGTCTTGTTTACCTTCATTAACAAGAAAGGTTTTCACCTCACTTCTTAACATATTTTCTTTCTGGAAAAGTAAAGAATGATATTCAGCGTTTAACTCGCTGCAAAGACATTAAAAAACTCGTGTTATCACGGCACTGGATTTTACAAAATTTACTACATTGATTGCAATCCAATTCCAATTATATCCCATTATATCTGCGTTCTTTCCCTTAACTAACTGAATGAATCCACATCTTGAACCTATCATGGCAGGTGCTCCATCGGTACAAATTACAACAACTTTTTCCCAAGGCAACGAATTTTCTTCCATAAAATGCCAAAGAGCTGCAAAAACGTCTGCACCTTTCGTTGTTGTTTCAAGAGCCTTACAAAACAATAACTCTCTGTATTTTACTTTCGCCAACAAAACGGCAATAAAATAAAAGTTGGCTGGATTGTGATACATCTGTTGTTTCACCACACTGCAAGGCAAAAAATGGAGAAACTTGTAGCTGTTCCATTAGCTGCTCTTTTAAATCTTCCGCCATGTCATCTATTCTACGTTTGACAGTATTATTGGGCAAAGAAATCGTGCTTATTTTTTGGTAACTAGCAAGCAGACTTGGCTTAATTAAGCTTTCTCCGATCGTGTGCGGCTTCTTATTTTTCGCGATCAATAGTGACACCTCGTAGGAAGCCTCCACTGCTTGTTCTACGTTTCGTCTGTAGCATCCGGTGGAATCCAGTCTCATGCTCTTCAAGGATTCTTGTTTGGCAGCAAAAATCTTTGTTTTTATCTTTCAGCTCAGGGTGCTTGGTCTGGAAGTGACGCTCCAATCGATATGGTCGGATAGCATTATTACTTAGCATTAAATTGCAAATTACGCATTGTGGTAAGAACAAGCCATTTTTTCAAGACATGTGAATCCAAATTTAATGTAATCTGCTTTATAAAGTCGCTTTTTGGCACTATTTTTCAAAATTTCAATTTTTAATTAGAACGTTATATCCACCGGATTGATACAAAATTATTATAAGAATTTCAAAATTGTGAAATTTTTAACCCTATGTATATTCTTTCTTATATATAAAAAAATTTTGTTGGCATTTAGTATAAAGATTCTCCTGACTCAAGATTAAAAGATAGGCTATGAGAAGTTTCAAAAACTTTCGATAGAGGGCGCTTCAAGTAATAAAATATATATGACTCCATAGTGCCTGATCGACTGGACCGATTTTAAAGAAACTTTGTATTAAAAACGAAACGAAATGAAGCTGAACCGAAGACTAACGAACAAACACGGAGATGAACGAAGGCAAACGAAGATGAACCGAAAGCTAAATAATAAAAACGAAGCCAAACTTGACCGAAAATTAAATTCGCTGTAACTTTTTTTCCTACGAATGAAATCAAAAAGTTTGTTCACAAAAGTTTAATGATTTTTTACGAACTTTTATTTTCTTAAAAACAAAAATGGAAGTTTTGGGGTTAGTGAGGAAATAAGACGAAAAGTTGAAATATCTGGTCAAAGATGGAATCGGAGGTAAAAATGTTGTTAATACGAATTATAGTCCTTGTTGAGATCTATCCAACGACACACTTTTTTTTACGATCGGATAAAAACTGATGAAGTTATACAAAAAAGACCATTTGGGGCAGATTTCGGGTCCACCTAAAAAAAAATTTGTATGCTACTAAAATCTCCTTAACATAACCTTTCAAATGAGGGGCGGTCTTTTGAAATATTTTTTTTTCCATATGGGGTGACCCACCTTAATTCACATATCTTCAAAATTGCACAACATTTTAGTACAGCGTCTTTTTCTAATAACATCGTTTGCTTAGAATAACAAAAAACTATCAGAAATTCGTATTTCCTACTTTCGATGAAAATAACTCCGTCGTTTTTGAATATATTTCATTCAATTTCTTTTTATTTATTTATTTAGTTATTTATTTAGATAATGTTGTACAATAAGACGAAGTCTTTTATAGTACACCAGAGTGGCAAAAAGTATTCATAAAAAAAAAATCTTAACTAAATACAATTTTTGATCAACTATTATTAATTTATGTTGGGCAAAGTTAAAAATCTTAATTAATTAATTAAATTACTAACTTAATAACTAGAGAGTAAAGAACAATAGAGTAGGAAAGTTATAAGAAAGATTTACAGGTAGAGAAATGAAAGAAAAAAAAAAAATAAAAAAAATATAGCAGACTATAGATTTTGAATACGAAAAAAGTCATAAATTGCACGTTTGAAGCTGGTTCTTAAAGAAATTAATTTTAAATAGCTGGGTAAAGAGTTCCAAAGTCTAATGGGGCTTACAAAGAAAAATCTGCTGCTGTTCAGGTAGGAGTACCTAGGAACAATTAAATTAATAGACCTAGCTGATTGAAGAAACTGAAGCTTTTCATAAAGGTATTCTGGGCTTTTAGTATGAATTAGCTTATGTAAGAAAATCAGATTTCGTATTTTAAATAGTCCATCAGGTCGTAGCCAAGAATACCTTTACTTTTTAAGGAGATATGGTCAAACGTATGAACCCCATAAACATACCTAGCAGCGCAGTTGAATGCAACAAGAAGTTTATGCTGCGACAGTGAATCAAGTTGACTATACACAACATCTGCAAAAGTAATGTGAGGTAAAATGAGTTGAATAACAAGTCTGCGTCGAGTTTCGAGGGGTGTTAAATCAATAGAAGTTCGTAAATAACGCAGCGTCCCATATATTTTTCCTACTGTCTTGTTTATATGGTCTTTACAAGTAAGTTGCGAATTTAGTGCAAAGCCTAGGTTTTTCACTTTTTTAACAAATTCCAGCTCATCCCGCCCAATAAATAGGGGCGAAATGTCCACAAAGCTTGATTCACTTCTCGCAATTGGCAATACTTTGGATTTTAGAGGATTAATGCAAAGTAAGTTGTTGTGCGCCCATTTGTTCAAAGAATCTAAGTCAGAATTCAGCCTGTAGTTCAAATCTTCCAAGAGCCAAGTGGGTCGGGAGAGATAAAGTTGTATGTCATCAGCGTATGCATGGACAGTGGCATATTTGCAAACAGAAAAAAACATCATTAATGAACATAGAGAAAAGGAGGGGACCTAGGATAGACCCCTGGGGAACTCCAGTATTGATAGTTTTAAGAGAAGAACATACATTTCCTATTTTTACACATTGCATTCTATTTCCTAGGTAATTAGATAATAATTTTGCTGCACTTACACTAAAGTTAAAGTTATTTTTAAGCTTATTGCAGAGCAAATTATGATTGACAGAATCAAATGCCTTAGAGAAGTCAATAAGGCAGAGAAGGGTTAGGAAGTTCTGATCATAAGATAGTCTTATGTCCTCAATAATTTTCAATACAGCAGTAGAGCAACTGTGACCAGACCGAAAGCCAGATTGCAGTGGTGATAACAGTTTGTTAACATGTAGGTGTTCAGATATTTGGTCGAACAATATTCTTTCAAAGACTTTTGCCAATGCAGGTAGAATACTTATGGGCCTGTAGTCTTTAGGCTCAGAGGCGTCTGCAGATTTTGCAATAGGAATTACTGTGGCGGCTTTCCACAGCTCAGGAAAACGAGAAGAAGTCAAACAATGGTTGATAATATGAGTTAGAGGCGCTAATATAAACGGGATTACTAATTTTACAAATTTGATGGGCATTCCATAAATTCCTACTGCATTAGAGCTTACCTTCAGTATACATTTAGCTACATAATCTTCGTTGACATTTGAAAATTCAAAAGGGCGAAAAAGAAAGTTGTTTTCATGTTCAGATACTTGTGTATTACTATCTATATTGTTAACAATAGGCAAGCCAGAGGCAAGAAAGAAGTCATTAATCACAGCCGGGTCATATTTGCAGTCACTAGGCTCTTTGCTAATTACTCTAAACTTTTTCATATTTTGCCATAACTGTTTGGAGCTTAAGTTAGGATTTAGTTGAGTGTGGAAGAATTTTGTTTTTCCTGTCTTAGCATATAAGTCGCTGCATTACGAGCACTTCGATAGTTTTCCCAGTTTACACTTGTTCGGTTACCTTTCCATTTCGAAAAGAGTTTATTTCGGGTCTTAATAAGCAGATTAACGCGATTGGTAAACCAAGGACACAAATTATTGGATACATGAATCGAACGTAAAGGAACATGACGAGTAAAAGCAACATCTAAATTATACATAAACACTTTTAGTTTTTCATCTACTGATTCATGGAACCAACAGTCGTTCCAGCACATGCTACATAAATCATCAAATAAAACATTGAAATCTATAGATCTATAGTCATAATAAGAAAAACTAGTTTGAGAAGTTCTATCAAGGCAGATATTTAGGCAACAAAAAATTAAGTCGTGATCGGATAGAAATGACATTTGATCAAATTTAAACAGAAGGGACGTGTCTGACACTAAAAAAATGTCAAGCAAACTTGGCTCACAATCTTTGGCATAACGAGTTGGAGTGTCAAAGTTAGCTACATTTAAACCGCACATCTTAGCTAAATCATGAAAGTTATCAGTAGCAGAGTGATTTCGTAACAAGTCCACATTAAAATCACCACAAACAATATAAAAATCATACTCAATTATCTTATTAGCAAGATCAGTAAAGTATGGTTCTAAACTATGACAACGATTAGGATTATAAACACAAGAGACTAATACCTTGGTATTATTTTCAGATATTTCAACATTAAGAAATTCAACAAAATCAGTACTCTTACTAACAAGTTTAACATTAAGACTAGACCTACAATAAACAGCCACACCACCACCCCTTTTTCCGTGCCTGTCATTACGAAAAAGTTTAAACCCATTAAAGTTATATAGAGAATCAGAAATGTCGCTCCTAAACTAAGTCTCCGAAATACACACAATATCAACAGGAGAGTTCTCAAAAATATGTTTTGCATGGTCAAGCTTCAGTCCATTCAGACTCCTCGCATTAGAGTGTACTACATTTAATCCACTATACTGTTTACATAGAACATGAATTAAAGCTTTGTAGTTATCAACAGCACCATTAGACGATACATTAAAATTGGTCAACACTAAGGGCCGTTTTATTCACTCTCAGTTAAAAATCCTTAATCTCGATTAAATTTAACTGGCAGTTAAAAATAATTGCGGAATTAAAAACCAAAGTTAAAAATTTGTTTTATTCACCCTCAGTTAAAACTAACTGTCAGTTAAGAAACGTCAATTAAATTTTAATCTCAATTAAGAATTTCCCAGGGAAATTTGGTTTTACTGTTAACCCAAATGACAGATTGTGTTTGATTTCGCGCATTGTGCGTTTTAAATTTAAAAAACTATTCAGTGACGGAAAAATTGCAATATTTTAAAATGGACAAAAAACGCGAACGTTCAGCAAATTTTAGCGCTGCCGAAGAGGAGTTACTTATAAAATGCGTTTTACTCCGGAAGGGAGTCTTGGAGTGCAAAAAGACGGACGCTTTAACTATCAATGAAAAGAAAAGAGCTTGGGAAGATGTTTCAGTGGATTTCAACTCACGTTGTCCAAATATGGTGGTAAGTTCAGCAAAAAATTTTTAAGTTGATATTTTTTAAACTTTAATTTTGTTAAGGCACGGTCGGCAAAAGCTCTGCGTGAGAAATATGGCAACGCAAAAGCCAAGTTGCGCAAAACATTTGCTGCGGAAAAGGCAAGCCGCAAAGCCACTGGTGGAGGCAAAAGCATGTCCGAATGGCAGCCCAGCAGTGATGCAATGGTGGAGCTAGCACAGACCATTGAAATGTCCATAAGTGGTACTGCTCCAAATTGTGACGATGATGACGACAACGGTGGCCTTTCTGAGATGCAAGATTCAGTTGAAGGCTTTGCAGGCTATGAGCTTACATCGGACATCGAGGTGGATGTTGAGGAACCACCACCAATTATTGATACTAATGAGGAATCACCGGCAATCATCAATGCAAATTTTGAGCAACCAGAGCCTGTGCAAGCTAGTGCAAGTAAGTGTACAGCATCGAATTGGTCCGAGTATTCACCAAGGAATCTCAAACAGCCAGTGAGCAAAGCGCTGAAGAGGTCGGCTTTGAGTTCTTTAACGGACAAGAAGGAATCGAGTGAGGACTTAAAAACAAAAATGATAAGAAGGGAAATGGAGATGAGAGAAGAAGAGCATGCTGAGCATGTCAATCAAAAGAAGGCTGAGCATAACGCTAGGATGGAAGTGTTTGCGGCACAGTTGGCAGAACTGCGTGAGAAGTCCGAGCTGCGAAAACAAAAATTTTTAATATTTAAAAAAAAAAATAGAATTTCTGATTATGAATCAGATTCGGAATAAAACATAGTTCATTATTTTAGAAATAAATTGTGTTTTTATTTCTTTTTAGAATTACTTTAGGAATTGTTGTGGAAAATGTGGCGACCGTGGCGTAGATGGTTAGTGCGTGGCCGCTATGTCAAAGAACTTTGGAGACCCAGGTTCGAACCCCAGCAGCGACAGAAAATTATTTGAATAAAATTATTTTTCTGTACGGTCGCCACCTCTCTGCAGACAATGGCAAACCTCAGAGAGTAATACAAATGCCATGTAAAGCTTCTTGAGAATAAGAACATTCCGTTCATCGCCGTTCGGAGTCGGCGTTAAGCCTGTAGGTCCATTTCTCGGTCAATTGTGAACAAACTTAATAACACGCACAACACAATTGATCATAAGAAGCTTGGTGAAAGTCCTTTCAAGGGCTGAAATGGCCAGTTATTTATTTTTTTTTTTTTTTTTAGGAATTGTTAACAAGTGTCTGGAAATACCTAAGAAGGAAATTGTCACGGGCATTATTTGTTGTATTCCGTTCATTTGTGCTTACATGTGGAACTTCAGTCATGGATAGTATGTAATCAAAATTTTCCACGTTTGTTGGCGGTGTGGGCTCTTTGGCATCAATTGCTATATTGTGCAATATTGCACATGCCACTATAATGAGTTTCGTTGTTTCTAATTTTACTCTTAAACCAAGAGCTAAAACCGGAAAACGACGCTTGATTACCCCAAAAGTGCGCTCGATTACATTGCGTGTTCGAATATGACTTTCGTTGTAAAGTTGATGTACATCAGACTCGCAATGATGTAGGGGAGTGGCGAAATAGTGCGTGTTGCGATATCCTGAGTCCCCAACTATAATGAAATGACCAAAGTCACCGCGTTCCAACTGCATTTTTAAATTCGAATTATTGAAAATGGTTTGGTCATGCGATGCTCCAGGCCAACGTGCAACGATGTTCATAACTTTCATTTCAGCCGAACAAACTGCTTGCACATTCAAGGAAAACCACCCCTTTCTGTTTCGGAAGTATTCAGCATTTTCACCACCGGGAGACTCAATTCGAACATGTGTGCAATCAATGGCACCGATTGTTCGTGGAAAGCGAGCAAAAGAATACAATTTTTCGCTGGCCGAAGTCAGATCAGTTTCTGTTCTCGGCATTTGAATATAAGTGGAGCGATGCTGCGCAATTGCGGGAGAGACCTTTTTAATTATGTTCGAGACTGAGGATATACTAACGCCGGCAAAATCAGCTATAGCAACTTGCATGGAACCCAGCGCGTAAAATCGCAAAGCAATCAGGATTTGAGTGATTGGACGTATATATCGAGATCTAGTGAAGCAAAGATTAAACTAATGAACTCTGTTGAAGACATATTTCTTAGATTGAAATTTACCTTTTTTGGATATGGACAAGAGACGGTTTAATCTTTTGCAACAGTTGAACAACCGTTGCTTTCGACAAACGAAAACGACAGATGAAGTCTTTGTTATCCCATTTGCTTAAATCAATGCGATCATGCATTTTGTATTGTCTTCGCTCGACTAATAACATCCTATCATCTTCATCCGGATCCAACAAAATAAGTAAATCATTAAAAGTATCGCGACGTCGATTCAATTCGAGTATTTCGTTATTCATTTTAGGTAAATTTAAAAATTATATAAAAATCAATGAAATGACGTTTAAAACTTCACAGAAAAAAATTAATTCCTCAATTAAGTCGCTAACTGGCCGATTTTCCAAAGTTAACTAATACCGCAATTAAACCTAACTAGCAATTAGCTAACTAGAGAAACGTCAAAAAAAATGCCTAACTGAGAGTGAAAAAACACAACATCATTAATTTACCTTCTTAATTGCGGATTAAATTTTAACTTTGAGTGAATAAAACGGGCCTAAATAAGTTAGAAACAGCTTCAAACATTAAAGAAGATAAAGTGATAAGATGAAAAGAAAAGAGATAAGAAAAGAGACACAAGTAAGTCGAGAGATGAGAGAGATTTGCTACGCAGAATATAATAAAAATAAAACTTAAGTAAAATAAATTATAAATATAAATTATATAAGAAAAAACATCAGAAAATAGGTACAAGTAACTCGAGAGATGAGAGAGTAGTACTAAAGAAAACATCGTTTTAAGAAAAACGAAATTTAGATATAATAATTTAAATAATTATAAAATACACATTTAATAACTTATCAGTTAAATTTATGAATTCAGGTTCGATGGTCCAGCGACGCAATCTACACTCTCCTTGTCGTGAACCAATTTCTTTTCGTTGATAAATTTAATTTAAGCACTTAATAAACCCCTATTTGAAGAAAGCTCCAACATATTCACTTTTTACTCCAAAAAGAACACAAAAGCTGTCATTTCAATAAATAAAAAAAATTTAATGAATTTTATATATTATTTGTTTGCCCATTGTGAGGATCGAGCCTTAGACCACCTCATGGCTTTAAAACTGACGGTTGAGCTGACTTTTTTTATTCAAATTGAAATGTACTACAAAAATTTCCTAATAGAATTTGCAATAAAATGATATGACAGCACAATCCTCTGAAATCGAATTATAGCAGCCTATTATATTTTTCTTAGACAAAAACCAATCGTGTTTTTACCTTCTATTTTCTGAATATTTCATTATCAATTGCCGTGCGTTGATCTTGCTAAAACTCGGAAATGGCTCGGCCCATTTTCCAAATTTTGTTTTGTTCGCCACAATACTGATGTGTAGGAAAAAAGAAAATAAGGAAGAAGGGAAAAGAATCGAAAGAATTGAAATTGGTAATTTTTCGTGTCGTACAGTGTTCATTACAACTCCAAGGAGGGGACGAGCCTGACATAGGTCTACGAAATCAGTGAAATGCTCGGCGAGCTAATACACGTGTAAGCCACACAGCAGCGAGTGACGGATAATGAAAACAATTAGATTGTCATGTCCGAATAAGTGTCGCATATAAACAAAACAGAGTGGCATACATAAGAACCCTTCTTTTTTGTTTTTTTTTTTTTGTGTTCGTTTCCGCACAAGGTAGCTTTTAACAGCAAAAAAATTGGAATTTTCTCGGAAAAATCGATGTTCCATACATTTTGTATGGAAAAATAAAAACAAACTCGATTTTAATTTCATAATTCGAAATGCAATTTCTGCACAATTACATTCGTCAAATCAGTTGGTTGTGTCCAGAAGAAGCAACCAATTATCGAATAGTGTTCCTGAATTCATTGGTTTGCAATGATTACCACCATATAATGTACCACTGAAGGTTGGATCTGTTATTATCATGCTTCGGAGCCTCAATCAATCCAAATTCTGCAAGGGAACAAAATTGGTCGTGAAGCAACTCAAGAATAATGTTTTTCAAGCAAAGATGAACGCATTTGAGTAGGCCAATTCAAAGGCGCGGAAGTGCACATTCCAAGAATTCAATCAATGAATCACAAGGCCAATCTTTGGAATTAATTATGGCACTGTGTGCTGGATTAAATCAAATCTAAACTAATTTTATACCTTAAGAATAAAATAGAGAGAGAGCAAGTAGACTATGCAAATGCAGCTTATTTT
The DNA here is from genome assembly GCA_943735915.1 of Pherbina coryleti. Taxonomy (NCBI): domain Eukaryota; kingdom Metazoa; phylum Arthropoda; class Insecta; order Diptera; family Sciomyzidae; genus Pherbina; species Pherbina coryleti. The sequence goes on along the minus strand of OX030948.1, from coordinate 114,177,591 downwards.
ACACCTGTAGCATGGAGGTGCATTCAGTTTTTTAGATATAAATAAGCGGATGGAAGTTCCGCTCACAAAATTATATGGAAACAATATAAATGTTGCGCAAATAAATGTTAGTGCAAAACAATATATGTCTTAAATTATTTGTAAAAAATGTATGTATAGCTATATGTCTATAACTATTAACCTTGAATTCCCAAGCTTCTTGCATGGCTTACAATATATGACATGTTCGCATGTTGAAAAGCCTCCATCTTTGTTTACTTTTGCTAATGTTGTCTATCAGAAAGCATTGAATTGATCTGACATGTCATTCCCTCAACCTCCTTACATTCCGTGTAAATAAGGGATATTAGAGTGATTCATTCAATTAATAATTGAAATACGATTGGCACCATTTTTTATCGATCGTGAATGTTCGATACAAAATTAATTTCGGGTGGGATCGTGATTGCTCGGAATTATTTCAATAAAAAAATTAATTCAGGGTGGGACGAAGTTTGCCGGGTCCTCTAGTTGGATATAATAATGAAGCAATTTTAAAGCTAATATGACAAAATATTCACGAATTTAGTATAATAATTCACAATTATTTTAATGTAAAGTATCATGATTACTACACTAAGGGAAATAATGCATATTAACATAATCCACGCCTGAGTATCAATTTTATTTAAATATTTACGTGGATAAATCAAATATTTTCCTTACAACTCGTTTTTTTCCCGTATTTGAATTTTATTTATACCACACACGTACACACATATTCCATGCAAGCAAGCAGCAACAGCATCGCACACGTACACACATATTCCGACAAGCAGCAACAGCATCGCACTCTGTTCATGCAGTTCATTTCTTGCAGTTGCAACCTTAGTTCTTATAATTCTCATTTCGTTTTTGTTGCAAGGGTAGTATAACAGGGATATTTGGCCGTACGTACGAGCGATTGCGTGCTGAAATAATGCAATTATGTAGGGTGGAGTGACAACTCGACATTTTCCCACGAATGTGTCGCACCGATTGTCATTTGCCTGCATATTTTGCTTTATTAGTTTGTTTTATTATTGCCATTAGTATGGTAACTTTATTTTCTTTTTTCGTTCTATTGTTTTATACAATTTTTGACATATGGTGTCATAATATTGCACCGACTGTCAAAAATAGTATAATATTATGGAACGAAAAAAGAAAATAAAGTAACCATGCTAATGGCATAAATGACCGCAGCTCGTTAGAAATATTTGAATATATTGTTTTTTAATTTCAATATTTTTTATATAAATTTCCTTTAGATGTGATAGTTTTATTTTCAAATAGTAAATTTCTAAAAGATATTTAAAAAATTCGTGCATAATTTTAATATATTTTTTTATTATTTCTGTTTAAATATTTTAATATTTTATTTAATTAAAAAAGTTTTTAAATGAATTTTAAATATTTACGTAGTCGATTAATGCAAATGCTTTATTGGTGCAAAAATGACTCGCTTTTTGGATAAATTAAAAAAGTTTTTGGATAAATTTAATATTTTTTTCCCTTAGTGTACAAGTAACAAGAGACTGCATTTTTAAATTGCATTGCGTTTCTAATAGTCTGCATATTATTGGGAAGAGTGTTCCAAAGACGTATGGCATTAACATAAAAATGACGTTCGGACGTTAAACAAGCAGATTTTGGTTGTAATAAACGATTACCGCGATCAGACCGCAACAATTTTAGGTTTTGGAAAAGATAATCTGGTTTTTTTGTAAAAATGGTTTTGTATAGTCCTACCAGTGTTCTTAAGTTGAGCAGATTGTCGAATGTTAGGTTGAAAATTTGTTTTGCATAATGAGAAACGTGATCGTTTCGTCTAAGACCAAAAATGTAGCGAACAATATTATTGTACGCTACATTAATTTTCCGTTTGCTTATTGTATCACAGCAAGCAAAAAGTTCACATCCATACAAAAGGGAAGGTTCTAGATATTTGCTAGAACATTCTAATTTCGTTTGCTAAAAGCATTCTGATCTTACGAGGAGTAAAATTTTGCGTAGCCGAAAGGTTGCGGAGTATGCCGTAAACATTTCCTACTGTAATGTTGATGCGATTGATCCAAGTAAGCGAACTATTGAAGACAATGCCCAGGTTTATAGTAGAATTCACAATTGCAATGCATGAATCATTGATAACTAATTTTGACGATGGTGTTGATGAGATATTTATAGGTTTTCTGCTTACAATGAGTAAGCAGATTACATTTTGACTTTTTTGGGTTCAAGTAAAGATCGTTGGTACAGACCTTGTTGTATACTCGGTTGAGATCTTGGTTTATGTTGTCCACACATCCACCAAGTTGATTTACGGGACTACTGATATAAAGCTGGACATCATCGGCGTACATTTGCACATGACATGTTGTTAAAATATTTAGCAAGTCATTCACATAAATTGAAAACAAAAGAGGTCCCAGGATAGAGCCTTGAGAAACGCCATAAATAACTAGCAAGAAATCTGAAAAATAACTGCCAATATTTACAGATTGCGTCCGCCCGGACAGATATGACAACATAAAAAGTGAGCCAGACGAAGAAAAATTAAACTTGTTTGATAGTTTCGCGCATAAGACATTATGATCAACGGTGTCGAATGCCTTAGAATGGTCAAGTAGAACTAAGAATGATATTTCGTGGCGATCAAGGTTTCAATGAATTTCATCAGATACATCCAATTTGGTAAATTCCACATATCATTGTTACAAGTATGAAGTTTCAAATCTGAAAAATTAAATTTTTCTTTTACCATTGTATCCTATTGCTTAAGTGGAGCTATATGCTTGGCCAAGCCATGAACAACACGCTTAAGGTAATGTTAACTATTAAATATTGAAAAAAGAACAATAATTATGGCCACGACGAATTGCTGTTGAGTAAAAAAGGTTTTTTTTCGCTTTCCTGAAAAGTAATGATTATCAGATTCGCAACTTCATATTTGTAACGACGATATTTTAATAATAGTCTGCAATTTTCTTCCACGTGGTTATATTTGGCGTTCATATATATATATATATATATGAAACTGAGAGCATCCCAAGTAAAGTGCTAAGTCTCCAGGTTCACATCCTTACAGACGAAATTAACATTTTGATCATAAATGACAAATATTATCTGTTGGCTCCATGTGCAAGATAACTTAACAATTATGAAACAGTACCTAAGTAAGACTTTGTAAACTAAATAAATAGTAAAATATAAATTTACATTAGAGTCAGTAAGAGACGAAATTTTGCAGGTATTGGTTTCCTGTTCGATGGGTTTTTCCAGAAATGTTCATAATTATAAACAACGCAATAACTGTGGTTATAACAATTACAACAACGATTGCCACTATAACCATAGATATCCCAACAACAAAAACAGCAATCACAGTAACCAAAATTACAACAATAATGCTTATCGTAGAAACCAGAACAATTATACAAATTCTTACAGCAATCACAGAAACCCAAATAACATTTATATTAATATTAATATTAATATTAATATTAAAGTTAATATTAAGTTAATATTAATAATAATATTAATATTAATATTTACTAGTATCGCCTGTGGCCGAAATTCGGCCATCTTTTTCTATAAGGTAACGAAACTCAAGTTGTTTTTCACATAATGAATTGTTATTAATTTGCATGTAAATTCTTAAAGCTTACCTTGACGCTATGAGGAAAATAGGGGTAAAACACAGAATAGGAAGCATATGAGTCAATAACAAAAATTTATTCAACATATAATATTAATTTAAAGTAAATAAATAAATAAAAAGTAAAGTAAGTATATAACCGGTAGAAAAGTATAACAAATAAATCAAGATAAATGATAACTCTCAAGATATGTTAATAGAAGCAAGCAGCAGTTTAACTGTTTTTTTAACGCTGAGAGAAATTAAAAGAAAGCAACAACCACAACAACAGCAATAACAATAATGCTACTCAGCTTTTTTTAAATGTTTGCGTCACTCCCGCATTCTACTCTTGCTTTTATGAACTACAGCAGCGATGTTCAACAGAGCTTTGTCGCTTTGCAGTTTCTCATTGTCCCAATGGTAAAAAAGCATTTTACATTTGCTCAGTTTTACCTATCTTAATGACAACATATTCGAATAAAAATTATATTGTGCAAATCTACTCGAAAATACCTATCTATCGATATAAGTATTATGTGAATATGTTGAAGGTAACACAGAAAAAAAGTGAACACAAACTTTTTGTTTGCCTATTAATATATAGATAATTATATTTATATTTATATTTATATTTATATTTATATTTATATTTATATTTATATATATATTTATATTAATATTTATATTTATATATATATTTATATTTATATTTATATTTATATTTATATTTATATTTATATTTATATTTATATTTATATTTATATTTATATTAATATTAATATTTATATTTATATTTATATTTATATTTATATTTATATTTATATTTATATTTATATTTATATTTATATTTATATTTATATTTATATTTATATTTATATTTATATTTATATTTATATTTATATTTATATTTATATTTATATTTATATTTATATTTATATTTATATTTATATTTATATTTATATTTATATTTATATTTATATTTATATTTATATTTATATTTATATTTATATTTATATTTATATTTATATTTATATTTATATTTATATTTATATTTATATTTATATTTATATTTATATTTATATTTATATTTATGTTTATATTTATATTTATATTTATATTTATATTTATATTTATATTTATATTTATATTTATATTTATATTTATATTTAAGTGAACGCGTCTCGAACGCGTTATTTTAAAAAATATATTTTGGCCGTCATTGGCTTGCTTAAGCTAGCCAATGCCCCACTGACCAATTATTAATACTCACTTCTGTTCCAATCAAAATGAATTATAATTTGCCTTTTTCTTCTTATTATCAGATTTATTATAACTTTTATATTATTACAACTTAATTCGGCCACGCCAAGATCAAGACTAAAAACTAAGACGAACCTAACTTAAGCAAAACATATAAATCTTGTTCTTATTCTATAATAATGCCTATACATACACTACCCCCTCAATATCTGATGACTCTGCTGTTCCCAAGCTTAGCCATCGTCGCAGCAGCGTTCGCTTTCTCACCGGCATGTACCGAACGCGCGTGCAGGTACTAGACGTATTGTCAGCACTTTTATAGTTTTAGGTTGTCGCACGCTCGCCGTAACTTGTATATTTATATTTATATTTATATTTATATTTATATTTATATTTATATTTATATTTATATTTATATTTATTTTTATATTTATATTTATATTTATATTTATATTTATATTTATATTTATATTTATATTTATATTTATATATATATTTATATTTATATTTATATTAATATTTATATTTATATTTATATTTATATTTATATTTATATTTATATTTATATTTATATTTATATTTATATTTATATTTATATTTATATTTATATTTATATTTATATTTATATTTATATTTATATTTATATTTATATTTATATTTATATTTATATTTATATTTATATTTATATTTATATTTATATTTATATTTATATTTATATTTATATTTATATTTATATTTATATTTATATTTATATTTATATTTATATTTATATTTATATTTATATTTATATTTATATTTATATTTATATTTATATTTATATTTATATTTATATTTATATTTATATTTATATTTATATTTATATTTATATTTATATTTATATTTATATTTATATTTATATTTATATTTATATTTATATTTATATTTATATTTATATTTATATTTATATTTATATTTATATTTATATTTATATTTATATTTATATTTATATTTATATTTATATTTATATTTATATTTATATTTATATTTATATTTATATTTATATTTATATTTATATTTATATTTATATTTATATTTATATTTATATTTATATTTATATTTATATTTATATTTATATTTATATTTATATTTATATTTATATTTATATTTATATTTATATTTATATTTATATTTATATTTATATTTATATTTATATTTATATTTATATTTATATTTATATTTATATTTATATTTATATTTATATTTATATTTATATTTATATTTATATTTATATTTATATTTATATTTATATTTATATTTATATTTATATTTATATTTATATTTATATTTATATTTATATTTATATTTATATTTATATTTATATTTATATTAATATTTATATTTATATTTATATTTATATTTATATTTACATTTATATTTATATTTATATTTATATTTATATTTATACTAGAGGACCCGGCAAACTTCGTCCCGCCCCGAATTAATATTTTTATTGAAATAATTCCGAGCAATCACGATCCCACCCGACATTAATTTTGTATCGAACATTCACGATCGATAACAAATGGTGCCAATCGTATTTCAATTATTGATTGAATGAATCACTCTAATATCCCTTATTTACACGGAATGTAAGGAGGTTGAGGGAATCACATGTCAGATCAATTCAATGCTTTTTGATAGACAACATTAGCAAAAGTAAACAAAGGTGGAGGCTTTCCAACACGCGAACATGTCATATATTGTAAGCCATGCAAGAAGCTTGGGAATTCAAGATTAATAGTTATAGACATATAGCTATACATACATTTTTTACAAATAATTTAAGACATATATTGTTTTGCACTAAAATTTTTTTGCGCATAATTTATATTGTTTCCATATAATTTTGTGAGCGGAATAACCGCCCGCTTATTTATATCTAAAAAACTGAATGCACCTACATGCTACAGGTGTAAAATAAGCTGCATTTGCATAGTCTACTTGCTCTTTCTCTTTATTGTTGGATATGCACATCACGAATAGCCCCAAAAATAAATCTTTTACTTTATTTGTTTATCATCCCTGTTCAGTTATTGTCATCTTTGTTTGCACTTTACTTTATACTTGTATTTTCTTTGGTGTAATCGGACGTGCCTCTTTGTGGTGTTGCAAATAAAAAGAATTTGAACTAAATAAATAAAAGTTGTTTCTTTTTAAATTAAATATAACCAATAGGTTATGGGCCCAGTCAAGCGCGTATATGTGTTTATATATATTGGGAGAAAGTAATATTAAAGTATTGCATTACTTTGTGTTTGTATAGTGAAAACCGTCTATCTCTACAATTCGCTCATTGAGCGGTTTCTTCCAAGCCATTATTTTTTTTTTGTTTTGCTGCTAACTGTTCTTTTTAGCTTACTGTTGTTTGTTGTTGCTGCCTGCTGTTTTTTTTCTTTTGAACGAATAAGACGTTGAATTTAAAACGTAGAACGCATTTTTCTATTGGAAGCTGGAATTTGGAATTTTGTATTTGAATATTTTGTACTGGCTATTTTATAAAAAAAGAAATATATACAACTATGGAGAAGAGAAGAAACATTAAAGCTTTTGATGGGGAAAAGTACAGCGTATGGAAATTAAGAATACGTGCCTTGTTAACTGAAGTAGACCTGATCAAGGTTATAAATGATGAGACGCCAAGTGAAAAAAATATCGAATGGGAAAAATCAGAAAGAACTGCAAAAAGTGTAATTGTGGAGTATTTGTCGGACGCTTTCCTTGCTTTTGCAAGTCCAAAACATTCAGCTAAAGAGATATTCCAAAATTTAGATCGAATTTACGAACGAAAGAGTCTTGCAACACAGTTGGCTATACGCAAAAAAATTACTAGCTTTGAAACTTCAAGGTGATATGTGCCTAGCAAAACATTTTACAATATTTGATGATCTAATTACGGAGCTTCTAGCTTCAGGTGCAAGACTGGAAGAAGCTGACAAGGTATCTCATCTTTTGCTGACACTTCCTGCATCCTATGATGGAATAATAACAGCAATTGAAACACTTGCTGAAGAAAACTTAACTTTGGCCTTTGTGAAAACAAGATTGCTGGATCAGGAAGTTAAAATTATTGCTGAAAGTCGTGATACCAGTGCAAAAGTCCTCCAAACCTTCAATAAAAACACAGAAATGAGAAAGAGCAATTTAGGAAATCATAAAATCTCAATGAATCATCGCCAAGGCCAGTTTAAAACAAAACCTTACAAAAACAATAAAAAAAAAATAACATAAAATGTTTTCACTGTGGCAGGAAAAGTCATAAAAAGACCGATTGCTTTCATTATAAAAGAAGCCTTAAAAATCAAAATTCTACAGTACAGGCTGTACATATAGCTGAATCATCAACACCAAGTACAGCAACATCTGGTTTGGAGATTATCAAACTGCCAAACAAATTGATAAAATCAAATTTCTACTGGACTCTGGAGCATCAGACCATATAATCAATAGAGAAGACCTTACTGGGAGTTTCATCAAACTGCAGACACCAACAAAAATTTCGATTGCAAAAAATGGTGCCTTTATATCCGCAATAAAGAAAGGCAACATTCATGTCATTAGTAATATGGATATAGAAGGGATGCTTGAAGATGTTCTTTACTGTCCGGATGTTCCGTATAATTTACTATCAGTATGCAGAATGCAAGAGGCCGGCATGACTATAATTTTTAATAAAAATGGTGTAGAAATAAGCAAAGGTGGTAAAACCATAATAACAGGTAAACCTTTAAATAACTTATTTAGTGTTGATTTTACGATTGATGAAAGTAAAGATATTTCCGATGGTCAAGTTTTCAGTACTGTAAGTACAGTAATTTCCGGATATAAGATTCGACAAAAATGCTCAAAATGCAAATACTTTATCCGGGCAAGTCTTATATGAGAATCCCGGTTAAAAGCACTTTGGGGCTCTTATCAAAAACCCGTTTAATGAACCTTTTGGGGCTTATATAAAAAAATTCGCCTAATGAAACAACCGCTCTTACAGAAAAGTGCATATACTCATATTGATTACAGAAATTATGTAATTGTAACTTTTGAAGAATGTATATACATATGTAATACATTGTGTAAGTTTATAAAAAAAAATATATGTAAATTCACATTTATTAATTTATTATTAATATTCATGGTACATGTACAAAAAACATATGCGTGCACAGTATATAAAATAAAAAAAAAATATATTATATAAGGAACAAGTGAGATCGAAGATAACGAATAGAGGAATACAGAAATATGAATGCACATTTCGCACCCTATCACAACTCAAAATTTTTTTAAATTTTCAGGAGAAGCAAAAAACAATTTTGTTTTAAAGCAGCTCCATACAAAACAAAGAGATAAAACGAATTTAATGCGAGTAAAATAGTGTATAGAATTTTTATGAGACGAAAAATAAAGATCACTACGATCAGTTTTAAATTAAAATTCAAAATTTGGAAATTTTGTGTTGTGTCTCTTTTAAAGATAGGGTGCGACATGTTATATGAAGACTTTTGATTTTAACACATCAGACTAGAGCAAAAATCACATTATTTAAAAAAATTTGTTATCTTAGATTGAAATACCATCTCATTCTCAAAAATATCTTCTTCCATACTCTCCAATTCAGCAGCGTATTTGTTTTTGGGCAGAAAATGGGCTCTAAGGCTCTGAATGCAATAAAGAACCTCTTGAATAGATGGTGGTTTTGGTATTTCCTCAATCTCTTCTTCTGCGGATCCATCCCCGTCAATTTCAGCGTGCTCTGTTGTTGCATCGGCAATGATATTGAAAATTTCTAAATCCGCCAAATCTCCATAGCACGCAATGTCTTCATCACACGCAGCATATTCTTCGAATGCGTTTCTTGTATTTTCGTCGGTCAGGCTCTGTGCGATTTCTGCTATAACAATGCTTGCATTTGCAAGTCGCTGATCGGAACTAATTATGAATTTTGCCTAATAAAGAAATAAAATACATTCAATATAATAAGTAAGTAAACATATACGAATAATGTACTGTAAAGAACATGCCTTTTTAAAACAGTTTTGAATTGTTGTCGGCGTTACCATCCAAAAGCTATGTTTAACCATATGAATTGCGTGGAATACATTGAAAGATTTTGCGAATTCAGCCATTGTTTGCTCACGTTCAATTGCTGCAATCTGCTTCCGCATTAAACTTTGCCTATAGTATGCCTTAAAGCAATGTATGATTCCCTGATCCAGGGGTTGAGTTATCGATGTTGTATTCGGCGGCAGAAACTGAAGATTAATGTTTTTCAAAGTGCCGAAAATTTTATGGCAAGATGCATTGTCTACTAGCAAAACAATTTTTCGATTTTGCTCTCCCATTTGTGCATCCAACTTAGTTAACACTTTACACCATATGTCTTGCGTCATCCACGCTTTCTTGTTGGAGTAATACTTCAAGGGCAGAACCTTATTTTTAAAGCACCGTGGGTTCTTTGACTTGCCAATGACAATAACTTCTTTAAAATCTCCCGTGGCATTGCAAATAAAAAGAAGCGTTAAGCGTTCCTTAGATGACTTGAAACCTTGCACCCTTGTTGCCCTTTGGATGTTAATGTTTTTTCCGGCAATGCTTTATAGAACAAGGCACTTTCATCAGCATTAAAGATATTCGTCTGATCATATTCCGCTATAATATTAGGAAGAGCTATGTCCAAGAATACTTCTGCATTTTCAGTATCAGCGGAACATCCTTCGCCGTGAATTCTCCTTAATTGTATGCCATTACGTTTCTGCAATCGCCAAAGCCATCCTGAGGTTGGCGTAAAATCTTTATTTAGCTGCACCGCAAACTGCTTGGCCTTCTCCAGCATCAAGTTGGTAGAAATGCTGCCACCAGATGATCGAACTTGATTGAACCACATCAGTAACGCCTGCTCTACCTCAACTTCTTTACCGTGCCTCATGCGTTTAGTAGATGATTTGCACGTTAACGATTTGGCAGTAATTTCAGCTGCATTTCTTAAAATTTTGTTTAGTGCACTTGCGGAGCACCCATATTTTAAACACAATTGAGCTTTGGTCACAGTTTTGCTCTCACCGATAACTTTGATCTTTTCTTTTAATGAAAGTGTTTTCCTTTTATTTCCAAACATGCTGTAAATAAAAATACATACCGTATAAGCTTTGAAAACCATGAAAAATTATTTAACTTACATTTTGTTGCAGTTTGCCACTTGCCGCCATAACTCAATCAACATATGTTTTAACAGGTATGCAAACCCAAGATCAAAGGTTGCCATGCCGCAAAATAAAATTATCACAACGCTGCCAACTTTTTTACTTTTTTCTTAACCGGGAATTTTTGTATGAATTCATTCATATGGTTCACACATTTGCAATGTAATAAGCGGGGTGATTTTTTAAGCGGGATATACTTTAAACGGGAATTTCCCCGTATATTGCTTATGGAGACTTTTTTGACCTAATTTTTTTAACTTATAAGAGGGGAAATCCATTAGCCGGGGGGCTTATATCCAGAAATTACTGTACTAATTATCAATTGTTGCATCAGCGGTTGGGTCATATAGAAAAATCAAGATTTATACAGTTAAAAAATAGACATATGATAGATGATATTGAGCAAATAAAAAAAATTTTTCCTGATGACAATTTGTGTGAAGCGTGCGTTAATAGAAAGCAAGCGCGACTACCTTTGAATAAAAAGAAAAATAAAAATTATGTTAAACGACCACTTTTCATTGTACATTCCGATGTTTGTGGCCCGATCACTCCTGCAACAGTTGATAATAAAAACTATTTTGTATTTTTTATTGATGAGAACACCCACTATTGTGTAACATATTTGATTACCTATAAATCAGATGTGTTTTCTGTTTTTAAAGATTATGTAGCAAAAGTGAGGCTCATTTTAATTTAAAAATTGTTAACTTGTATTCTGACAATGGGGGCGAATATTTATCAAATGAGATGAAAGACTATTGTGTGCAAAAAGGTATTAGTTACCATTTGACAGTACCTCGAACTCCACAATTGAATGTAGTGTCAGAGCGCATGGTTAGAACCATAACAGAAAAGGCTCGTGCAATGATTTTTGGTGCTAGTTTGCCAAAGTTGTTTTGGGGTGAAGCCGTTCTGACTGCTACATATTTAATTAATTTAACACCAACTAAAGCTTTAAAGCAGTGTCGTGCAAAACAATACATAAACATGCAAGCTTGTGTCTGTGTCCATGAGAGAGCGACAGCGCTGGTTTTATTTACACTGTAAATAAAATGCATTTTTTTTATGTTTTATTTATATAATTGTAATTATTATGATTTATAATTATAATTATTATTATCATTTTTTATTATTTTAATTATTATTATTATCATTATTATAATTATTATAATTATTATTATCATTATTATTATCATTATCATTATTATTGTTATCATTATCATTATTATTATTATTATCATTATTATTATTATTATTATTTATCATTATTATTATTATTTATTATTTTATTATCATCATCATCATCATCATCATCATCATCATCATCATCATCATCATCATCATCATCATCATCATCATCATCATCATCATCATCATCATCATCATCATCATCATCATCATCATCATCATCATCATCATTATCATTATTATTATTATTATTATTATTATTATTATTATAATTATTATTATCATTATCATTATTATTATTATTATTATTATTATTATTATTTTTATAGTAACTTTTCAAATTCTATTATATCGTCTATATTTATGTTGTCTTCATAACTTTTAATGCGCAGTAAATCTGAGATATGTTCATCTGATAAACGGTTTCTAAATTTATGTTGGATAATTTTGAGGGTTGAAAATCCAACCTCGCAATCGTATGAGGAACTGAACATAGAATATATTTTGAAGATTTCATGTTTAATATTTGGATATGTTTCCTCTCTTACCTGTTTCCAAAAATGTTGACCCATTTCCAAGGGAAGACTTATATCATTGCGCAGCATTGTTAGCTCTGCGTGTATTTCTGTTGGTTGGTCGTTAATTTTGCAAATTAAAGGATTATTATGCAATTCAATTGCGGTTTTAATTATCTGAAAATCTTGAAATCTTTTGTTATAATTTATTAATAACTCTTCAACAATCCTTGTATAGTCTATTAATTTATTAAAATTTAAATTATCTGACCATATTATCCTGGTTTTATCCAAATTGGACAGATCATTATTTTTTAATTGAATTATTAAAATATTTAGTTTGCGCTCAAAGTGTTCTACAATAGGCACTAGCTCAAAAATATGTCTGTTTTTACCCTGCAGTGACAGATTTAATTGATTAAATAAAAGAGTAAGGTCGCATAAAAAGGCTAAGTCTAATAAAAAATCTTTATTCTTAAGATTTGAAATTAAATCATCCGATTTTGAAAAGAAATTTTGTTCCAAAAACAGTAAAACTTCATTCCTCAAATCAAAAAGGCGTTGCAAGCTCCTACCACGGCTAAGCCAACGAACCTCTGTGAACAAAATTAAATCACCAAACTCGGCATTAAGTTCATCGAGAAAATCTTTAAATTTTCTGTGCCGTAGCAACCCCTCGAATTGCATTAATAATTTTGATGGCTATTTCCATTACATAGGAAAGGTTTAACTCTTTCGAAAAAAGCGACTGCTGATGGATAATGCAATGAAAAGCTGGAATTTTTATATTATTTTTCATTAACCAACCTATCAGCCCTTGATTTTTTCCAGTCATCACTCTGGCTCCATCAGTACAAATCGCAGTCAACTTTTTTTTGTTAAAAAGTGAAAAAACATTTTGTTGTAGTATTTTAAAGAGGTTTTCGCCTGTAACATGCCCATGCATTGAAACAACGGAGAGTATTTCCTCTGTTGTTTGTAAGTTTTCATCAACTGACTTAACACATATGATTAATACGCTTAAGTTATTTATGTCCGTGCTCTCGTCAAGACATATAGAAAAAAATTTCCAGTTTAATAACCTTTGCTTTGTGGTAAAATATAAATATTTACAAATAACTTCCGTTCGGCGAGTTATTGTTCGTCTGGATAAACGTATTTGTTCTACAATTTGTTGCATTTCATTTCCTTGCTCCCCAAAAAAACTGAAAACAACCTGACTTAATTCTTTAAAAAACGTACCATCTTCATACGGTCGGCATTTTTTTGCCAAGGCCAATGACACAGCATAGGATGCCTTTTTAAATTGTAATGAAGAAATATTATGATGAATATAAGAATTATTTATATTTTGATTAAAATCATCAGCAATAAACCTTAAAAAATATTTAGCTTTTAATTTGAAAAGCCAGTTTTCGTTCTTCTCCTAAAATTAAATTGAATTGTGCGTGACAAACCGAGAATTTCCCCGTATATTGCTTATGGAGACTTTTTTGACCTAATTTTTTTAACTTATAAGAGGGGAAATCCATTAGCCGGGGGGCTTATATCCAGAAATTACTGTACTAATTATCAATTGTTGCATCAGCGGTTGGGTCATATAGAAAAATCAAGATTTATACAGTTAAAAAATAGACATATGATAGATGATATTGAGCAAATAAAAAAAATTTTTCCTGATGACAATTTGTGTGAAGCGTGCGTTAATAGAAAGCAAGCGCGACTACCTTTGAATAAAAAGAAAAATAAAAATTATGTTAAACGACCACTTTTCATTGTACATTCCGATGTTTGTGGCCCGATCACTCCTGCAACAGTTGATAATAAAAACTATTTTGTATTTTTTATTGATGAGAACACCCACTATTGTGTAACATATTTGATTACCTATAAATCAGATGTGTTTTCTGTTTTTAAAGATTATGTAGCAAAAGTGAGGCTCATTTTAATTTAAAAATTGTTAACTTGTATTCTGACAATGGGGGCGAATATTTATCAAATGAGATGAAAGACTATTGTGTGCAAAAAGGTATTAGTTACCATTTGACAGTACCTCGAACTCCACAATTGAATGTAGTGTCAGAGCGCATGGTTAGAACCATAACAGAAAAGGCTCGTGCAATGATTTTTGGTGCTAGTTTGCCAAAGTTGTTTTGGGGTGAAGCCGTTCTGACTGCTACATATTTAATTAATTTAACACCAACTAAAGCTTTAAAGCAGTGTCGTGCAAAACAATACATAAACATGCAAGCTTGTGTCTGTGTCCATGAGAGAGCGACAGCGCTGGTTTTATTTACACTGTAAATAAAATGCATTTTTTTTATGTTTTATTTATATAATTGTAATTATTATGATTTATAATCATAATTATTATTATCATTTTTTATTATTTTAATTATTATTATTATCATTATTATAATTATTATAATTATTATTATCATTATTATTATCATTATCATTATTATTGTTATCATTATTATTATTATTATCATTATTATTATTATTATTATTTATCATTATTATTATTATTTATTATTTTATTATCATCATCATCATCATCATCATCATCATCATCATCATCATCATCATCATCATCATCATCATCATCATCATCATCATCATCATCATCATCATCATTATCATTATTATTATTATTATTATTATTATTATTATTATAATTATTATTATCATTATCATTATTATTATTATTATTATTATTTTTATAGTAACTTTTCAAATTCTATTATATCGTCTATATTTATGTTGTCTTCATAACTTTTAATGCGCAGTAAATCTGAGATATGTTCATCTGATAAACGGTTTCTAAATTTATGTTGGATAATTTTGAGGGTTGAAAATCCAACCTCGCAATCGTATGAGGAACTGAACATAGAATATATTTTGAAGATTTCATGTTTAATATTTGGATATGTTTCCTCTCTTACCTGTTTCCAAAAATGTTGACCCATTTCCAAGGGAAGGCTTATATCATTGCGCAGCATTGTTAGCTCTGCGTGTATTTCTGTTGGTTGGTCGTTAATTTTGCAAATTAAAGGATTATTATGCAATTCAATTGCGGTTTTAATTATCTGAAAATCTTGAAATCTTTTGTTATAATTTATTAATAACTCTTCAACAATCCTTGTATAGTCTATTAATTTATTAAAATTTAAATTATCTGACCATATTATCCTGGTTTTATCCAAATTGGACAGATCATTGTTTTTTAATTGAATTATTAAAATATTTAGTTTGCGCTCAAAGTGTTCTACAATAGGCACTAGCTCAAAAATATGTCTGTTTTTACCCTGCAGTGACAGATTTAATTGATTAAATAAAAGAGTAAGGTCGCATAAAAAGGCTAAGTCTAATAAAAAATCTTTATTCTTAAGATTTGAAATTAAATCATCCGATTTTGAAAAGAAATTTTGTTCCAAAAACAGTAAAACTTCATTCCTCAAATCAAAAAGGCGTTGCAAGCTCCTACCACGGCTAAGCCAACGAACCTCTGTGAACAAAATTAAATCACCAAACTCGGCATTAAGTTCATCGAGAAAATCTTTAAATTTTCTGTGCCGTAGCAACCCCTCGAATTGCATTAATAATTTTGATGGCTATTTCCATTACATAGGAAAGGTTTAACTCTTTCGAAAAAAGCGACTGCTGATGGATAATGCAATGAAAAGCTGGAATTTTTATATTATTTTTCATTAACCAACCTATCAGCCCTTGATTTTTTCCAGTCATCACTCTGGCTCCATCAGTACAAATCGCAGTCAACTTTTTTTTGTTAAAAAGTGAAAAAACATTTTGTTGTAGTATTTTAAAGAGGTTTTCGCCTGTAACATGCCCATGCATTGAAACAACGGAGAGTATTTCCTCTGTTGTTTGTAAGTTTTCATCAACTGACTTAACACATATGATTAATACGCTTAAGTTATTTATGTCCGTGCTCTCGTCAAGACATATAGAAAAAAATTTCCAGTTTAATAACCTTTGCTTTGTGGTAAAATATAAATATTTACAAATAACTTCCGTTCGGCGAGTTATTGTTCGTCTGGATAAACGTATTTGTTCTACAATTTGTTGCATTTCATTTCCTTGCTCCCCAAAAAAACTGAAAACAACCTGACTTAATTCTTTAAAAAACGTACCATCTTCATACGGTCGGCATTTTTTTGCCAAGGCCAATGACACAGCATAGGATGCCTTTTTAAATTGTAATGAAGAAATATTATGATGAATATAAGAATTATTTATATTTTGATTAAAATCATCAGCAATAAACCTTAAAAAATATTTAGCTTTTAATTTGAAAAGCCAGTTTTCGTTCTTCTCCTAAAATTAAATTGAATTGTGCGTGACAAACCGAGAATTTCCCCGTATATTGCTTATGGAGACTTTTTTGACCTAATTTTTTTAACTTATAAGAGGGGAAATCCATTAGCCGGGGGGCTTATATCCAGAAATTACTGTACTAATTATCAATTGTTGCATCAGCGGTTGGGTCATATAGAAAAATCAAGATTTATACAGTTAAAAAATAGACATATGATAGATGATATTGAGCAAATAAAAAAAATTTTTCCTGATGACAATTTGTGTGAAGCGTGCGTTAATAGAAAGCAAGCGCGACTACCTTTGAATAAAAAGAAAAATAAAAATTATGTTAAACGACCACTTTTCATTGTACATTCCGATGTTTGTGGCCCGATCACTCCTGCAACAGTTGATAATAAAAACTATTTTGTATTTTTTATTGATGAGAACACCCACTATTGTGTAACATATTTGATTACCTATAAATCAGATGTGTTTTCTGTTTTTAAAGATTATGTAGCAAAAGTGAGGCTCATTTTAATTTAAAAATTGTTAACTTGTATTCTGACAATGGGGGCGAATATTTATCAAATGAGATGAAAGACTATTGTGTGCAAAAAGGTATTAGTTACCATTTGACAGTACCTCGAACTCCACAATTGAATGTAGTGTCAGAGCGCATGGTTAGAACCATAACAGAAAAGGCTCGTGCAATGATTTTTGGTGCTAGTTTGCCAAAGTTGTTTTGGGGTGAAGCCGTTCTGACTGCTACATATTTAATTAATTTAACACCAACTAAAGCTTTAAAGCAGTGTCGTGCAAAACAATACATAAACATGCAAGCTTGTGTCTGTGTCCATGAGAGAGCGACAGCGCTGGTTTTATTTACACTGTAAATAAAATGCATTTTTTTTATGTTTTATTTATATAATTGTAATTATTATGATTTATAATCATAATTATTATTATCATTTTTTATTATTTTAATTATTATTATTATCATTATTATAATTATTATAATTATTATTATCATTATTATTATCATTATCATTATTATTGTTATCATTATCATTATTATTATTATTATCATTATTATTATTATTATTATTTATCATTATTATTATTATTTATTATTTTATTATCATCATCATCATCATCATCATCATCATCATCATCATCATCATCATCATCATCATCATCATCATCATCATCATCATCATCATTATCATTATTATTATTATTATTATTATTATTATTATTATTATTATAATTATTATTATCATTATCATTATTATTATTATTATTATTATTATTATTATTTTTATAGTAACTTTTCAAATTCTATTATATCGTCTATATTTATGTTGTCTTCATAACTTTTAATGCGCAGTAAATCTGAGATATGTTCATCTGATAAACGGTTTCTAAATTTATGTTGGATAATTTTGAGGGTTGAAAATCCAACCTCGCAATCGTATGAGGAACTGAACATAGAATATATTTTGAAGATTTCATGTTTAATATTTGGATATGTTTCCTCTCTTACCTGTTTCCAAAAATGTTGACCCATTTCCAAGGGAAGGCTTATATCATTGCGCAGCATTGTTAGCTCTGCGTGTATTTCTGTTGGTTGGTCGTTAATTTTGCAAATTAAAGGATTATTATGCAATTCAATTGCGGTTTTAATTATCTGAAAATCTTGAAATCTTTTGTTATAATTTATTAATAACTCTTCAACAATCCTTGTATAGTCTATTAATTTATTAAAATTTAAATTATCTGACCATATTATCCTGGTTTTATCCAAATTGGACAGATCATTATTTTTTAATTGAATTATTAAAATATTTAGTTTGCGCTCAAAGTGTTCTACAATAGGCACTAGCTCAAAAATATGTCTGTTTTTACCCTGCAGTGACAGATTTAATTGATTTAATAAAAGAGTAAGGTCGCATAAAAAGGCTAAGTCTAATAAAAAATCTTTATTCTTAAGATTTGAAATTAAATCATCCGATTTTGAAAAGAAATTTTGTTCCAAAAACAGTAAAACTTCATTCCTCAAATCAAAAAGGCGTTGCAAGCTCCTACCACGGCTAAGCCAACGAACCTCTGTGAACAAAATTAAATCACCAAACTCGGCATTAAGTTCATCGAGAAAATCTTTAAATTTTCTGTGCCGTAGCAACCCCTCGAATTGCATTAATAATTTTGATGGCTATTTCCATTACATAGGAAAGGTTTAACTCTTTCGAAAAAAGCGACTGCTGATGGATAATGCAATGAAAAGCTGGAATTTTTATATTATTTTTCATTAACCAACCTATCAGCCCTTGATTTTTTCCAGTCATCACTCTGGCTCCATCAGTACAAATCGCAGTCAACTTTTTTTTGTTAAAAAGTGAAAAAACATTTTGTTGTAGTATTTTAAAGAGGTTTTCGCCTGTAACATGCCCATGCATTGAAACAACGGAGAGTATTTCCTCTGTTGTTTGTAAGTTTTCATCAACTGACTTAACACATATGATTAATACGCTTAAGTTATTTATGTCCGTGCTCTCGTCAAGACATATAGAAAAAAATTTCCAGTTTAATAACCTTTGCTTTGTGGTAAAATATAAATATTTACAAATAACTTCCGTTCGGCGAGTTATTGTTCGTCTGGATAAACGTATTTGTTCTACAATTTGTTGCATTTCATTTCCTTGCTCCCCAAAAAAACTGAAAACAACCTGACTTAATTCTTTAAAAAACGTACCATCTTCATACGGTCGGCATTTTTTTGCCAAGGCCAATGACACAGCATAGGATGCCTTTTTAAATTGTAATGAAGAAATATTATGATGAATATAAGAATTATTTATATTTTGATTAAAATCATCAGCAATAAACCTTAAAAAATATTTAGCTTTTAATTCGAAAAGCTTTAGTTTTCGTTCTTCTCCTAAAATTAAATTGAATTGTGCGTGACAAACCGAGAAATGCCTTTGCACATACATCAATACGGAACGAGAAACAGTGCGTTCGCATATAAGACATTGCGCTACAGCGTTTGTATTTTCTATAAAAAAGAAATCTAGCATCCATTTATCATTAAACATTTTTCTCTCTGTAGTTGCGAAGCGAGCAGAAGCGAGTTCTTGCCTTCTTGAATGCTTAACGTCAACTGACATGATTTGAATAGCAAAATTAAGCTCACAGCTTCTCATAAGCACGAACCAAAGTCATAACTCGGCTACTGTTCGTACGCCACACGAAATTTTTATTGTGTACATGTGAAAACATTGACGTCGGCAGCAAATCTAGCTCAATCACATGTGAATAGGTTTTTCAATTTTGCCCGACACCAGTGATGAGAAATGAAAATTTTAAAATGTACCTAATTTCTCAAAAAAGATGTACCTTTTTGGGCATAAATGCACCTAAAATAATTCACAATTGATTTTGTTTTTATAAAAAAATGTTTATTTAAAACATAAATTCAATGTATGTTAATTCAATATACATAAAAACTAAATAAAATAAAATAAACTGGCCGTTTCAGTCCTTGAAGACTTTTACCGAACTTCATATTATCAAATTAAATATTTATAACAATAACAAAAAATTAACGCTATGCGCAACTGAAATTCTGTTCATTGAGATCACTATGTTATTTTAGGCTAAAAAAAGGAATAAAGCGATAAAATTGCGCACTTGAAATTTTTAATCAATTAAGTGCTTAAAGCTTAAGAAAGGAAGGAAGAGTTCTTAAAGCTTATATTTTTCTTTTTATATGTACTATTCACAATAGTGTGGAATGGAAAACAGAATACATGTGCCAAACAAAATTGTTGGTCTTAAAGCAAGTAGTAGATTAATTAACTACTTGTTAAAAAACAAAATATAATTTTTAGTTATTTAGTGGAAAATTCGTTCAACCAAAGGCGGAATGTACCTAAAATGAAGCTATTGCACCTAATGTACCTTTAAGGTCAAAAACGTCGGAAAAAGGTACAATTGTACCTACTTTTCCATCCCTGCCCGACACTGCTTTAAAGCAGGGCTGGGCATTCTAACACAGTCACATTTTATTTTGTTTTGTTAGTATTAGTGTACTCTCGAATAGCGCACACTGAGCGAAATAGTTGTCACAATTATCTAGATTTGTAAGTTTTTATTTTTAGTCATCGGTATTGTTCATTATTTCTGCTATGAAATTATTTAATACAATTACTATGAATGTATAATGCAAAGAATCTTAATAGGTAATATGAATGAACTATATGAAGCCTTAATATATGCGAATAATTATTTTAATATTATAAAATCTAAATATGAGCTCATAATTTAAATTAAAAATAAAAAATAAGTTAATAATAAGTAAGTGAATGAAATAAGTAAGTAAGCAAGTAATAAAGAAATTAATTATTAAAAAAATTAATAAAAGAATGAACAATAAAAAGAATAATAAAAGGTAATATGTATGCATGAATTATATTAAAGCTTAATATATGTGAATAATATAAAATTATATAAAATAAAGAAATATATGCATAAATATTATAAATCTACAAATCAAGAGTTTGGCTTTTTTAAGAGTGTACATTAAATATGCAGCGCAAAGCGACATAGGTCTTTTCAGCATCACCGTCAGTGAACGACTGAATTATATTCTCTTCTGTAGTGAGCTTTATGTATTTACATGTGAAAAGTTACGCTCGCAGAGAGCTCAGTGAGCTATGGAGCGCCCTGCGCTGCTTTAAAGCCATGATACAATTACCAGGTAGGCTCATATTGGAGAGCAGGGTGCGCTAGTTGTCAAAATCAGCTGATAGCTTCTAGTTTTTCTTTGTTGTTGTTGTTGCTTTTGTCGTTTGACGTTTGTGGCTTCTACAGCTTTGTTGTTGCAAAAATTCACAATTAAACAGCCATTTTAAAATGAGCCTACCTTGTAATTGTATCATGCTTTAAAGCAAAATAAAACACCATATGAATTGTGGCATGGTAAAAAGCCTCAAATAAAATATTTAAAGGTGTTCGGTGCTACAGTTTATGTACATAACAAAACCATGAAAACAAAATTTGATGAAAAATCATGGAAAGCTGTATTAGTTGGTTATGGTCCAAATGGATATAAAGTCTGGGTACCAGAGACTGAAAAGTTTCTAACGGTAAGAGATGTTATTGTGGATGAGATAAATTTCTTCAAATCAAGACCTTTTCTGAAGTTAGAAGGAGTTCACTTTGAGAACTCCAGTCTAGAAACTGATGCATCTGACTCACAGTCAAAATCAGTAGATAAGTCTCATAAATCTGATGTTTATAAATCAGATATACAAGACCAAATTGAAAAAGAAGTAATTCCTATAAAAATTACAAAATTAGAAAACGAGTCAAATAAATCGGTAACGAAAGCAAATCCACATAATAAGTCTTCGTCTCAAAATGATATATCCGAAATTGAAACAATTGCTGAGCCAAGAAGAAGTGATAGAATAAAAAATAATCCTCCAGTTTCATATAAAATAGATGATATATCAGATGATTACCTCATGTGTGCCCAATCTTTTGTCTGTAATGTACCTAATTCCTATCAAGAAATTAAAAATAGAGATGACAGAGATCTTTGGGAACAAGCGATTAGAGATGAAATTGATTCACTTCAAATGAACAATGCCTGGTCATTGGTGTCAAAACCTGAAAATAAGAATATAATCGATTGCAAATGGGTTTTCACAATTAAAAATGATGGGTTTGGAAACCCTTTCAGGCTCGAGGTTTCAGTCAGGAATATCTTATAGATTATAATGAAACTTTTGCTCCAGTGGCCAGAATATCAAGTTTTAGATTTATTTTAGCTTTTTCAAATCAATTCAATTTGCTAGTTCATCATATGGATGTAAAGACTGCATTCCTGAATGGTATATTAAAAGAGGAAATATATATGAAAGTTCCCGAAGGAGTTACAAGTAAAAAATTAAATTGTTTTTAGGTATTAGAATCCAAAGGATAAATAACACCATAACCTTAGATCAAAGTGCATACATAAAAACTATTTTAAGAAAATTTGGGATGCATGATTGTAATGCTTCGAGTACACCACTGGAGACTAAGTTAGACTATGAAGCTTTAAATTCAAATGAGAAAAATGATACTCCTTGTCGAAATCTTGTTGGGTGTTTAATGTACATAATGATATGTAAGTTAAACTTTATTAAATTATTTTATGTTTTTAAAAAATAACATCGGAGCAAGCCCCGATGTTTGACTTTATTGTTCACAGATAAATTTTGAACTAACTTAAAAATAAAAAATAAATAACTGGCCATTTCAGCCCTTGAAAGGACTTTGACCTAGCTTCTTATGATCAATTGTGTTGTGCGTGTTATTAAGTTTGTACACAATTGACCGAGAACCGGACCTACATGCTTAACGCCGACTCCGAACGGCGATGAACGGAAAGTTCTCGTTCTCAAGAAGCTTTACATGGCATTTTGATTACTCTCTGAGGTTTGCCATTGTCTGCAGAGAGGTGGCGGCCGTACAGAAAAATTATTTTAACTCAAATAATTTTCTGACGCTGCTGGGGTTCGAACCTGGGTTTCCAAAGTTCTTTGACATAGCGGCCACGCACTTTAACCAACTACGCCACGGACGCCACATGAACTAACTTAACAAATTTTATATCTTATCTATCGACTGCAACTCGACCCGTTGTTATTGTTGTTTTTTCTATGCTGCTATGTGTTGTTGTTTAACTTTGTTCGCGAGTCCGTTGTCTTATCTGCGGTAGACGCTTTGTCAGCATTTTACTCCAGAGCGGATGCGCGTGTGAATTTGAAATTCACATTGGAGTTTTTAATAAATGTGACTTTAACTCTTCCCCTCCTAATTTCAACCGTCCTCGGTTGACCTGTTAAACATTTGATTAAGCTTTTCTATTGCCAACTCCGAAAGTTGGAGGTGTTGTTCTTTTAGGTTTATTGTATTTGTTTCTTTATCTTTCGTTTTTCTGCGTATGTGATTAATTACTATAATTATCCCAAATAATGCTATAAGGATAACTATTATAGTAAAAGATGTTAATGATATCTTGTTGCGTACATCTAATGATTCGATGAATTCGGTGTTCTTTCATCATTTCTAATGAAAGTACCTCTTTGGTATCTCTTGATAAAGTTTTCGGTTATAGTAAGGCAGGTAAGGGTGCGTAGACGATAGTTTTATTTGACGTGTACGTTATATTTTTTATCTTAACGGTTTCATTGTGGTGTTTTATTAAGAATGTTCCTTCTAGAATGCTTGTTTCGTTGTTAATTTTGATAGATCCTTTAAATTGATTTAATAATATTGGTCCTGTTGAAATTTCCTCTATTTCCGGAATGTGTAGGTTGTTAATTAATTGGCAGGATGACTTTTGGCTTGCAAGTAAATTTGGAATGCATGTTGAATTTCTTAAGTCTATTAAATTTTGATACAAACAAATAGATAATTCATTATAAGTCTTACAAGTGTTTTTGATTCCATAAATTTGATTTTTACATTGTAATATTGAATTATAATTGATTTTGTTAATTTTTGTTTTTATTTTAACTGGTTTTACAATAATTTTTTTACAATATTCTGTATTGGTTTCTGGCAAACTAATGATATAAATAATTGTTTCTTCATTTGTAGCTATTTTAATTTCTGCAAATTCTAGCAACTCATCAACGTTAATGTAAGGTGTGTTTTTTTTATTGAAAATTTCTTTAACAATATTTATTTCAGTGTTTGATAAAATGTAGGCGTTTATTACATTTGCTTTTGCCCAATGAATTGCATACTCTATGTTGATTATTTCCTCTTTCATGAGGTCAAGTTTGTATGTATTTTAGTTGAGTAAAAGATTTATCATCTGTACTTTTTTCTGATTGAATCACCTTTAAAATTGTATTCGTTCTGTTAGTTATTTCATTCATTTTGTCTATTGTCAATCTGTTAATAATCAGTTGTTGATTGTTATTTTCTAGAGCGTTGTTAATTTTTTTCAGTCAAAATTATTTGATCAGAGTGGTCTGGGTTCCCAGCTATCCACTTCCATGCACTGCCGATAAAGTCGAGTGATCGTTTGTTTCTTTTGTTTATACTGAGCCTGTATAAATGGTTTTTTATTTTTTCAATCTCGTTGGAAATAAATGGGTATAAAGGGTGGTCCGTATTAATTTTGGTTCTAAATGCTGTCTCGAGGTTATTAATTGAATCTTCATATTTCTTTAAGTCTATGATGTGAATGATTTTAAAAGTGCCTGTTTGTAGTTTGGCTAATCCAGTCTCTATTGTCA
The DNA here is from genome assembly GCA_943735915.1 of Pherbina coryleti. Lineage (NCBI taxonomy): Eukaryota > Metazoa > Arthropoda > Insecta > Diptera > Sciomyzidae > Pherbina > Pherbina coryleti. Next base: position 114,152,111 of record OX030948.1, on the reverse strand, counting down.
CTAGTTGCGTGTTTGAATAATCCAATATTTGAAGATTGGGTTTGCATAAAGCAAAGAAAGAAATAATTAACTGTAAGAAGCGGAAAGATAGAGAAAAACATGATTAGTTCCTTATTAAACTTTTATGTACTATTCTGCCGGTCTCAGTCACGACTGTGCTATTTCGATTTTCCCTAACTATTTCTTTGGTAAATGCCTTCGAAAGTTTTGTACCTAGTCGCCTATTTCTTTTGACATAAATTATTTGTCCTGGTAGATATTGTTTAGGATCATGTTTATTTTTATTATGGTATTCTAAATCTGTCTGTTGTTTCTTTTGTAGCGTTTCAATATTTGCATTTCTAACTCTTTCATAATGGTCCGGTGTAAAGCCCACGTTTCTCCAAAAAAATAAATGTACTGGCTTCTTCCCTGTAACTGAATGTATTGAGTGGTTGTATTCAGAAACAGCTCGTTCCAAGAGTTCTTCGAAGTTTCTTTGCGTTCCATTCTCTTTAAGGCATCGCATTATTTCGACTAAAGTTGAATGAAATCTTTCAACCTGTCCGTTAGCTTGGCTTCGGTATGGAGGCGATGTGTAAATATTGATACCTAATTCATCGTTCATCATGAACTTCATTGAGGCTGAATTTAGAGATGGTTCGTTATCTATGATAATGGATTTAGGGACTCCAAACGAAAATATTATGTCTCTAAGTGGTCGTCTTATGTCTTTTATTGACCTACTTTTAAGAATTTTTGTCATAGCATATTTCGTAAATTTGTCCAGTGCCGTCATAACTATTTTATTTTCTGTGAGAAATAAATCTATGTGTACCGTATGTCCTGGGAGGGATGGTATTGGCGTTTCTCCTAATTTAATTTGATTGGGATGTCTTTCGTACTTGTATTCCTTATATGTCTGGCAAATTTTCGTTATGTTTTTTATTTTATTGATCATTCAGGGAAAATAGTATTTTTCAAGTATCTGGGACTTATTTTCAAGAGCGTTTCGGTGAGCACGGTTATGAGTTTCGAGAAATATGTTCTCCTGTTCTTGTTCGTTAGTTATGTCTTCAACCAGTTTTTGGGTATATGTCTTCAACCAGTTTTTGGTAGTACGTTACTTTGTAGCTGAAGGAGTGAAGAGGATAAATATTCTGTATCATTCCCATAATTCTTTCCTCTGTAAGAATGCCATTTATGACTGAAGGGTTTAAATATCTTTTTAAAAGTTCTAAAAGCTTTTCTTCTGTATATTGTTGCTCTGTAATTATATGTCTATGGATTCTTGGGAAAACTATTCTAAATTGATATGAAGAAGATTCGTCGATTTTAAGAATAATCTGATTTTTTAAAACATTTACTGCGGTTTCGACGCAAGGTATCAAATTATGGCTGGAGCTTTCATCGCTATGAATTGTGGGGGTTAGTGAATTACTTTCGACGGGTATTCTTGATAGAGTATCAGCCACTACGTTTGCCTTACCAGGTTTGTAGATGAGCTGGTAATTGTATTCCTCTAAGATGGCTTTCCATCTTTTCATTTTGCTATTTGCATTTTTTGAGGTCAAGGCATAGGTGAGTGGTTGGTGATCTGTGTATATTTTTATTTTTTTCGAACCGTACAGGTAATTTCTGAGTGAATTAAGCGACCAAATTATTGCCAACAATTCTTTTTCATTCGTGGCATAATGTTCCTCTGTTTTTGACAGCGATCTTGAAATAAATGTTATCGGCTTGTCATCTTGCGAAAGAACTGCCCCTATCGCATAGTTTGAGGCGTCTGTGGTCAATTAAAATTCTTTTTCAAAATTTGGATGTGAAAGAATTACTTCTTTCGAAACTAATGCGTTTTTGATTTTGTTGAATACTCAACTGCATTTTCATCAAGAATAATCGGTTTACTTTTGGAAGCATGTTTGGACACTCGTCCATCTTCCCCTCGTAAAAGATTTGTTAGGGGTTTTGCGATTTTAGCATAATCCCTAATGAATCGCCTGTAATACAACGACATTCCGAGGAATGAACGAAGTTCCTTTAATGTTCTTGGTTCTGGCATCTTGTGTATTGCTTCTACTTTGGATGGATTAGTTTTTATTCCATTTATACCTACCACATATCCTAAAAATTCTACGTCTTTTCTTAAAAACTCGCACTTATCTAGCAGCACTTTCATATTTGCAGCTTCAAGTGTCTTCATAACAATTCTTAAATTTTCGAGGTGTTCTTCTAAATCTTTTCCAAAAATTATTATATCATCGATATAAACATAACACCTTTTACCAATGTGCTGTCGAAGTATGTCGTCTAATGTTCTCTGGAAAATAGCCGGGGCGTTTTTTAATCCGAACGGCAATCTGAGAAACTCATATTTTCCATTATTAACGGAAAATGCGGTTTTTTCGATATCGCATTCTCTTAGAGGGATTTGATGAAATCCGCTTTTTAGATCGACAATTGAAAAAAATTGGTTTTTTCCAAGATTAGCAAGCACTTCTTGTATTTGCGGAATCGGATATCTGTCAGGGATAGTGGCATCGTTGAGCTTACGGTAGTCAATTACCATACGATATTTTTTTACCCCTGATGCGTCCATTTTTTTCGGGACGACCCATACCGGAGAGTTGTATGGTGATCGTGATGGTCGTATAATACCATCAGCTAGAAGTTCTTCGACTTGCCGCTCTACTTCCTCTTTTAATGCCATAGGGTACGGGTAAGACTTCGAATAAATGGGAGTATCGTTAGTTGTTCGGATTTCTCCTTTAACTACTGTGGTGTATGTCAAACTTCTATTGGGATCGGAAAACAAATGCGGACAGCTTTTAATTACATTAACTAGTTTTTCTTTTTGATTTTCTGTTAAATGTGATACACGTAAATTGATGTTATTCACATCTTGTGTAGCTTGTTGTTTTAAGGGAATAACTACATTTTGTAGAATTGTCATAACATTCTTATTTGTATGTATTACAGCTCCTATCTGTTTTAACGTGCCGTTACCTATTATGCCATCGAAAGATCTAAGGCCAGGTATCTTGTTTGGGAAGTGTGGTTGAAAACTCGATGGTCGTTTCTGACTATTATTATTTTGCTGCAAATTAGGCCTATTTTGATAATTTACATTTCTTGATTGTATTGACTGATCTACCTCCATAGGTTGTGGCGGTTTTGGAGGCATGTTCGGCTTACTATTAAATGCTTGGTTTGGTTTTGGGAATTGATGATTTGGTGAAAATATATTATTTGGTCTAAACGGGTTGTTTTGAATAAATGGATTTGGGTTTTGGTAATTTTGAGGTCTAAATGAGTAATTTTGGAATGGGTTTGTTCTATTTTGAAGAAAAGGATTAGTGTTTCTGTTGGATGGCCAATGTGCTAATTCAGGATAAAAGTTAGTCCTATTTGGGTGGTCTAGGTGGTGGTATCCTATAATTGGCTGAACTATTTTGTGCATAGTTCATCCTAAACGTCATATTATCCAGTTTCTGACATAAATTAAGAGCCTGTGGGAGAAAAGTTGGCTCTCGAATACTAAGTAAGCGTGGTAGGTCTCCGTTAAGTCCACGGATAAATGTATCCAACGCCTTATCCCTATAGGAATTAGTCATTGCTTGTAATGAGTCCTCACTTATATCGAGGCAGGAAATTTTATTTAGAATCAATGATAAGTGTTGGTACACCTTCTGATAGAATTCTTGAATTGAATAGTTTCTCTGAGCTAAGGTGGTGAGTTGATACTCTAACGTACCAATAGCTGCGTTCGATTCGCCAGTGCTCAACTCAATTACGAAAAAAACGGCTACTCACTTAGGTGTTACTTGCTGAATAGTTGGCAACACTTTTGTTTTGACAGACCATATGAAGTCTGCCAATAAATTAAATTGAAAACGAAGAAACTGCTTAAGGGGGAAGATATCCTTAGACAGGGTGAAATTAGTTTTGCTTAATATTTTTTTTTTTAAGTTTTTTAATTATTAAGTAACATAATTGGATAATTTTTTTATTTTCCTATATTTTTAGTAAATGGTGGGTCTGCAGAGTATCTCCTGTAGCTATCAAAAATTTTCCACTTATATGAAACAAACGAGGTTTTTTCTTCGAGTACTGATATTTTGAAGGGAAGGATAAACCTGTAATATAATGAAAAAGTTAAAAATTAAAATTTTTATCGATTGTTTAATCGAAGGTCCAGATTCGATTATTTTTTCAACAGTTTTGATCCCAAAAAAAAATTATTTATTCACACGATATCATTCAACTTGTAGGTACATACTTCCGGAAGGTACATCGGAGCTGTACGAGCTGCTTTTGTCTTGGAGAGACTCTTTCGGTTCTGCTTCGCTACTCGTGCTTTATCGGTATTCTTGGCGAAAACTTTGCAATAGGTGCCAATAATTATACCCAACTCGTCCATAAGTTTCAGAATTGAGGTGTAGCCTTCAATAAATATTCCAGCAGCAAGGTTAGCTGAAATTTTGAAACCTACGCCTCTCGATCCTGACTCACCAAAACTTATTTTGTGCTTGCATACAGAACAAATTAAAAATTCTGATAGTGCAGAAATCAAACTTCGAAGATTTCAATAATACTGTAGCCATGCAAAGTATTTGTGCGAATATCGTCACTACAAGCAGTTTATAATTTTTTTTAACCCTATTCACGTCACGCTGTGTTTTTGGGTCACTATGCAATTTCAAACCAATGTAAATAACTTAAAACTTGTTTTAAAGATAAATTCGAAAAAACATTCGAAATTTTTCCGAAATTATAAGGTATCTCCCGCCTTAAAGGAGATTGATTTTGTTTTTGTACTCACATCACATTTTGACAGAATCTATTACATTTTACTTATTCCGTACACAAACCAACTAAAAAATAAGAACTTAACAACGCAACTTTACTCAACTCAACTGATAATTGACTTACTCTATACTCAACTAGCTGTAGACTTTGTTGTTGTTTTCGAATTTCGAAATAAGCGACATGAATTGAGTATAAGCTGGCAAATTGAACGCAGCTAATATCTCTTTTATCGGAGTAGTGCATCATTAGGAACTGCTTAATTCTTCCCCAATTTAGCGGAGTGTTGTAGGATTCTAAAGCGGTGTCCGCTTCTCCTACAATTTTATGTCGGATGGTGTGGAGTATCGCGTAATACTTAGGAGTACCCTTTAAGTTTTCGTATAATGAAAATATCCTATCTACTGTCCTTCTCCAGGAGTTAAATTCTCCCGGAGCCCCTGAAAATTCTCTCAGACATTTTACTATGTCTGGAATTCTATCCAATTCATTTATATTTCCCTCCGTCAGTTCTACCTGACAATCGGTGTTATCGTCGTTTAAAAAAGTATTGTTCAAACTTTGTATTGTAGAAGTCACAAGGTCAGTTATCTGTTTCTGTAATGCTTTGTCCATTGTGAATGCCTGATTAGAAGTAGTAGCACTATTGTCAAAAGTTAATTTTCTTAATTGTTCTATTAATTCGTCAGGCTCCGTCATTTCCTACGAATACAATTTTTTCTCAACCAAACAAAATAAAAATTTTATTTATTTTTGCAAATCTTTTACTCCAAATTTTCAATACCTAATGTGTTGTTTCAATAGAAAAATTTATTTGTTGTTCAATACAAAAATTATTTAAGTAAAAATTTCTTTTATTTAAACTATTTAATAATGATTAATTTCGTCAAATATTTAATTTTACTTTTTTGCAGTTTTTTCTTATTTCTATGTCTTCTTAATAATTTAAAATAATTTTTATTCTTTCAAGAAATTTTAATAAATTTTGCAATTTTTCTTTAATATTTACTTTAAGAAATTATCCTTAATAACTTCGTAATTTTTTTCAAATTTTTCTTCTCTTTAAAAAATATTTCTTTTTCTATATTTTTCTTCTTATTATTTTAAATTTTTCTTCACTTTAAAAAACTTTTCTTTTTATTTTTGATGAACTTTTCGAAATAAAAAAATTTTACTTTAAAAATTTATCTTTATAACTTTATAAATATTTTATATTTTTCCACTTTTGTTTTAAAAAATGTTTTACTTTTTATGTTCTTATAACTAATCTTACAATTATCATTCCAACGGTGTCACTAGGTTTTGAACTGTTGGTGAACTCCTTTTCCCTGTGTACTTGGGCACCTCGCAGTTACTTTATCCTTGCGTTTTGCCGTTGAAATTTTCCCAATTGCTGTTCTTCGGATCGATTTTATCCGGAACTTCACTATTGGGTCTTGGCCCCAAAACTGCTGTTCAAAGATTTAAGGTATCCAGAACTTTGCACTTGGGTCCCTGCTCGGGCGCCAGTTAAACTTTATTAAATTATTTTGACTTTATTGTTCACCGATAAATTTTGAACTAACTTAACAAATTTTATATCTTAACTATCGACTGCAACTCGACCCGTTGTTCTTGTTGTTTTTTCTATGCTGCTATGTGTTGTTGTTTAACTTTGTTCGCGAGTCCGTTGTCTTATCTGCGGTAGACGCTTTGTCAGCAGTTTACTCCAGAGCGGATGCGCGTGTGACTTTGAAATGCACATTGGAGTTTTTAATAAATGTGACTTTAACTTGTACACGTCCTGATTTAAGTGCAGCGGTTAACATTTTGAGCAGATATGTAAAAAATAATAACAAAGAACTTTGGCAATGTTTGAAAAGAGTGTTAAGATATTTGAAAGGCTCAATTAATGTGAAATTAACGTATATCCAAGGTAGCTATAACAATCTCCTTAGTGGCTATGTTGATTCTGATTGGGGAGGGCACGATAATAAAGATAGGAAAAGCACGACAGGCTATTTATTTATGTTATTCAATAACTTCTTTTTAAATTAAATATAACCAATATTTATATGATCGTACTGCTTTGCGCTCCATTATCTTGATATACATTATATAAGTTAACGTCAGAAACATAAATGCTGACATAAATAAATGCTTTATAAATAAATGCTGACAACGCGTCTAGTGCACTTCCCGTGTGAACTAATTTCGACAACAACAGCTAGCGACGTCGCACAGTGTGAGATTTTGCCAATCTGGAGGAACTTAATGCAAAAAAAAAATATGCTTCAAATTTAATGATTTTTGGGTAAATGTTAGAAAAATGTCCCTTTGTTACAAATATCAACACAAAGCAGAATGAAAATAAAAACATTCGCAAGTTTGAAGCGATCAGAAGTAAGTCGTACGTACATTGTTTTCAAAAAAGTTTTTTTTCTTAAATTAGAAATAGTTTGAGCATAAGTTTTTCAATAAAGTTCTTTTAATATTTGTGCTGGAATATTTTATTTCATTTACTTCATAATCAGCTTATAAGTAAGAACATTTTTTCAAATTGCATTTGTTTCATATACTGTAACTTTTATATTCTACTGTGTTCCACGTTCTTACCATATTGGTGATAAGCGAGTGAAGTCCCAAAACTGATCTAAAGAAAAAAAACTTGCAAAAATTTTGCACAAAGGCCCCATTTTTGACCATGAGTGAAATATCGCGAGACCCACTATTTGATGTTTGGTTAAGGAACATCAAGTCTCTAGGACTTGAATCTGTTTGAAATTGCGTTTAATCAACTTCTGGACGAGTACAAACAAAAATTTACTGAGGAAAATTTGTCAGACGAAAGTATTTTTTCGTTCGAGATCGTTGGTATCTCTTCAACTATGCTCAACAATTACAAAGGGAAAAAATCTATTGGCAAAATAAAGTTAAGTATCTGATAGGAAGAAGGAAATTAAAAAAAAATTAAACATGAAATGAGCCTTTTAGTGGATATGCCAAAACAAAAAAACTGGCATACAAATGATGGCAACACTGCTAGAAGATTTTTTAAAGACACAGAAAAAAACATTGGAGATAACTGGTATAAATATTCATCTTATCAAAAGGTTTCGCACAATACTTAAGTGTATAGGAAGTGGGTACTCCATTAATATAAATGCTTTTCAATGCTACACGAAAAAAACCACACAATTTTATGTGTCCATATATTTGTGGCTCAACATGCCAATAACTGTGCATATAATTTTACCATGGAAAGGATATAATCTCGTTCTGAATTCTGCCTATTGGCAATTTTTCCGAAGAAGTCCTGGAGTCCAGAAATACAGATCAACGAAATTACCGAGAATTGTACACTAGGAAAACATTACGAGTTAATACACAGGCTGCTTATTTCATCCGACCCATTGATATGTAGTATACGTTATTACTACACCCGGAGCTTTATCCACGGAAGTGGTTGCATTGTTATCGGATCATCAAACTTTCGAAGAATGTTCTAAATTGTTCAGACTAAATTTATAACTTCTTTATACCATTTTACGTTTTTCTTTGAAAAATAAATAAACTATGCAAAATAAACAAAAAAGTGAAATTTAAACAAATAACATCTTTATTTGAATGCACAATGATTGTTTTTGGTTTTTTATTCTTATTGGCAGTAGCTCTCTTATTTCAAATTGGTATTACAACTAATATTAGAATTTTTCAAACAAAAACAAGGGGATTTGTATGGGAGGTGGGAGTATTTTTTGTCCGATTTAGCTGATATTTTTACATAAATTCAAAATAAACAATAAAAGCTCACACACCAAATTTCAAGTCGATATCTTTCAAACTACGGCTGCAATTGAATTAAGTCCCTCTAGATTGGCTCAACGTGCGTCGGCGCGTGTTGATAATAGCAAGCTAAGATATTTTTAGACTATAATAAGCTTAGTTTTGGTTTAAGATTTTTAGTCCTATTTTGAATAGTAATAAAGACGGTTGTGGTTAAATCCACAACCAATATTTTTTTATAACTTTTTAACACAAAATAAGTTAATTGGCGCCCAACGTGGGGCACAACGGTGCACCTAAAATCGCGATCGTTTAATCGAAAAAAAAGTGTGAAGTTAATAAATAACTTATAGCTTATCGCGTACAAGTAAAGTACTACATAAAAGCATAAATCGGCCTTAAGTATAAATATTTATATTTATATTTATATTTATATTTATATTTATATTTATATTTATATTTATATTTATATTTATATTTATATTTATATTTATATATATATTTATATTTATATTTATATTTATATTTATATATATATTTATATTTATATTTATATTTATATTTATATTTATATTTATATTTATATTTATATTTATATTTATATTTATATTTATATTTATATTTATATTTATATTTATATTTATATTTATATTTATATTAATATTTATATTTATATTGATATTTATATTTATATTTATATTTATATTTATATTTATATTTATATTTATATTTATATTTATATTTATATTTATATTTATATTTATATTTATGTTTATATTTATATTTATATTTATATTTATATTTATATTTATATTTATATTTATATTTATATTTATATTTATACTTACTTACTTACTTATCTGGCGCTTACAACCGAAGGTCGGTTTTGGCCTCGTATAAGAAATTGCGCCAGCTTTCTGTTTTGCGCTTGCTGGCGCCATTTGTAAACACCAAGTGTAGTCAGGTTATCCAACACCTGATCCTTCCAACGAAGATGTGGGCGTCTTCTTCTGCGTTGAACACCACCGGGCACCGAATCGAATATTTTTTTCGCTGGAGCGTCGTTTTCCATTCGCTCAACATGACCTAGCCAGCGGAGCCGCTCGATTTTAATACGCTTAACTATGTCGATGTCAGCGAATAGCTGATACAGCTCGTGGTTCCATCGAATTCGGTACTCGCCATTGACGCAGATTGGACCGAAGATCTTACGAAGGATCTTTCTCTCGAAGGCTCCCAAAGTCTTTTCATCAGAACTGCTCAACGTCCAGGTTTGTGCTGCATATAATAGGACGGGCATGATTAGTGACTTATAGAGCGTGAGTTTTGTTCGTCGAGAGAGGGCTCTGCTTCTCAATTGCCTACTCAGCACAAAGTAACACCTGTTGGCAAGAGTTATCCTTTGCTTTATCTCAATACTGACATCGTTGAAAGAGTTTACGCTGGATCCCAGGTAGACGAAGTCCTTAACAACCTCGAAGGAGATGTTGTCAACAGTGACGTAGTTTCCAAGACGCTGGGACTGTTTATTTGTTGACACTAGGTATTTCGTCTTATCTGCGTTCACTACAAGACCCATTCGACTCGACTCTTTCGCTAATCTGGAGAATGCTGCGCTGACTTCGCGCGTATTATGGCCAATGATATCGATATCATCAGCATACGCCAGCAGCATAATACTTTTGTAGAATATCGTGCCACTGCGTCTCAAATCAGCAGCTCGGATGATCTTCTCCATCATTAGGTTGAAAAAGTCGCACGATAAGGAATCACCTTGTCTGAAACCTCGTTTGGTATCGAATGGAGGAGTGAGGTCCTTACCGATTTTAACTGTGCTGCTGGTTTTGCTCAGTGTCATTCTGCAAAGGCGGATGAGCTTTGCAAGAATACCAAATTCAGACATGGTGGAATATAGAAATTCCTTATAGGACTGTCGAAGGCGGCTTTGTAATCGACAAAAAGATGGTGTGAGTCGATTTGTTTTTCTAGGGTCTTTTCCAAGATTTGTCGTAGCGTAAATATCTGGTCTATGGTGGATTTGCCAGGTCTAAAGCCACACTGATAAGGTCCAATCAGCTGGTTTACGATGGGCTTCAGTCTTTCACATAGTACGCTCGACAAAACCTTATATGCGATATTCAGAAGGCTTATCCCACGGTAGTTGGCGCAAATTGTGGGATCGTCTTTCTTGTGGATTGGGCAGAGCACACTGAGGTTCCAATCGTTTGGAATGCATTCTTCCGACCATGTTATGCATAGAAGCTCATGAATGTATTTAAATAGAGCTTCGCCTCCATTCTTGAAGAGCTCAGCAGGTAAGCCATCGGCTCCTGCGGCTTTGTTGTTTTTAAGCCGAGCTATAGCTTTCAAGACTTCACTATGGTCGGGCAGCGAAACTTCAACGCTGTCGTCCAAAATTGGGGATTCCGCAATATCATCTCTATTGGCGGGATTGTTGTCGTCGTCGCCATTCAGAAGCCTAGAGAAGTGTTCCCTCCACATCATCAGTGTACTCTGGATATCTGTCACTAGATTCCCATTTTCATCCTTGCAGGAAGAGGCCCCGGTCTTGAAACCATCGGCCAGGCGTCTTATTTTTTCGAAAAATTTTCGGACCTCATTCCTGTCACCATGCATCTCAATTGCGGTTCTCTTCCCTCCTCTTCTCTTTGTATCGCTCCTTAGCAGCACGCGTTACAACCGACTGCAGGGTGGCATTGTAGGCGGAATCTTTTTCTGCAGTGGCGTCGCGACACTCTTGGTAGTGTCACTGGTTTCGGCGAGGGCGGTGATAGCCAATCACCTCTTCGGCAGCCGTACGCATAGAATGGGAAATATGATTCCACTGCGCGCATATATCGTCGATCGGAGGAGTGCTTTCTTGAAGCAGGAGTGAGAGTCGAGTAGCGAAGTCTTCGGCTGTTTGCTTTGATTGCAGCTTTTCGACGTCTAGCTTTCTCTGTGCTGGATTGCGTGCATTCTTGGTTGCGCACAGGCGTGTACGGATCTTGGCTGCGACAAGATAATGATCCGAGTCTATATTGGCACCACGGATCGTGCGTACATCTAAAACACTGGAAGAGTGCCTTCCGTCAATCAAAACGTGATCAATTTGGTTACGCGTCTTTTGATCAGGAGACAGCCAAGTTGCTTTATGAATATTGAGATGCTTGAATCTAGTGCTACTAACGACCATGTTTCGCGCTGCGGCAAAGTCAATCAGCCTCATTCCGTTATCGGAGGTACTGTCGTGGAGGCTGAACTTTCCGACTGTTGGACCAAAGATATTTTCTTTTCCCACCTTGGCGTTGAAGTCACAAAGCACGATTTTTATGTCGTGGCGGGGGCTGCGCTCATAGGCATCTTCAAGGCGCTCGTAGAAGCTGTCTTTGGTCTCATCGTCTTTGTCTTCTGTCGGAGCGTGCGCACAAATCAGGCTTATGTTGAAAAATCTTGCCTTGACACGGATTATGGCAAGTCGTTCGTTCACAAGTGTGAATCGCAGAACATGATGTCGTAGTCTCTTGCCAACCACGAATCCGCATCCAAATTCGTGCTTCTCCGCATGGCCGCTGTAGTAGATATCACAGGATGCTTGCCGTGAGCAACCCTGTCCCTTCCATCGCATTTCTTGGATTGCAGTGATATCAGCCTTGTATCTTTCTAAGATATCTATCAGTTGGATAGAGGCACCATCCCAATTAAGGATTCGGACGTTCCAGGTGCATATCCGTAAATCATTGTCAGTTTTTCGTTTGCGGTAGTCGTCATCAGATTTGGGGATCATTTTTATCTTATTTCTTTGTCGTTTCGATGAAATTTGTTTTTACGTGGTGGGCATCAAACCCAACGCACAACCCTTTAAAGGCAGGGGGAGCCCGCCGCTCAGATTAGCCGTCAAACTAACGGTTGCCAGTTTGCCGTTTCTAGAGGACACCACGCAGAGGTTTGAGTCGACTTGAGACGAGTTCGACATGGATAATGCTGGCCTCACCAGGTTGAGGCAGTCAGACACGTTGCCATGTGAAGATCGCCCCCTTGACCCGCACGCGTTGCCTTGTGAGGATCGTCCTCCAATTTATATTTATATTGATGTTTATATTTATATTTATAATTATATTTATATTTATATTTATATTTATATTTATATTTATATTTATATTTATATATTTGGTGCTGTTGGTGTGCGCCTTTATTTTTATGTCAAACAACTTCAAGCAACAATTTTCATTGAACACGAACAACATATATTTTTTATTTACAAATTTATTTTTTAACAATCTTTCAGTTTTGATATAGTTTTTTAATAATAATAATTTTTGATATATAAAAATTGACATCAACAAAAACAACATTTTTTTAAAATTCAAATTTATAAAAGTAAAGTATTTTATTTTGTGACTTATGTATGTGTATCGTGTGTATGTGATATGCAGACACCACATTATTCCCCCCCATAGGTTTTTGTTGTGTTCGCTAGTAAATTAAAGTGTACTTTCTTTTTTGGCTTGTGTGTGGAAGAGAGTGTCTGTGGTTACGAATGAATACGAATTTACAACTCTTCAACGCCTGGGGTATGTACTCTTGATTTGATCTTATATGAAACTTGCTATCTGACTGAATGTTTTTAGTCTTCTCTTTAAGCGCTGACAAAATTTCTGATGAGCTGCCCGTTGGGTCACTATGTACTACTAACTGCCGCGGCAGTCTCAGACTCTGTCCAAAAACCATTTCGGCAGGAGATGTTTTGATATCTTCCTTAACCGTGGATCTTAGACCTAACAAAACTAGGGGAATTTCTGAATACCAGTTCTTCTGGTTGTTACTTGTCATGAGTGAGGCTTTTAATTGCCTGTGAAAGCGTTCCAAAATTCCATTGGCTTGTGGATGGTATGGGGAGGTCATTATATGATGGCTACCTATGCTCTTAATAAATTGCTTAAACGTGTTGGAAGTGAATTGAGGACCGCGATCTGTAGTAATTTCGCGCGGAACGCCAAAGCGTGAAATGAATTCTCTATTGAAAGTCTCTATAATTGTTTTAGTCTCTGTGTTTTTTAGTGGGTAAACCTCAGGCCAACGTGTATTTCTATCGATGGTGGTTAATAGGTATCTGTAACCATTCGATATTGGTAGTGGACCAACTAAATCGATGTGTACGTGTTCAAAACGACCGTGTGGAATGTGTATTTTCTGAGGTTGTGTTTTGGTGTGTCGTTGTACCTTTGCTTTCTGACAGTTCATGCATTCTTGTGACTATTTATTAATGTGTGTATTCATACTGGGCCAGAAGTAACGTTGTGTAATAAGACGTCTGGAAGCTCTTGTTCCAGGATGTGAGATGTTGTGTAGCTGTTCGAATATCTTTTTACGTAAGGTCTGTGGAATGTATGGCCGTATATTGTCTGTGGAATTTTCGCACCAGATACTAATGTTTAAAAATGGAATGTCAATGAGTTCAAATTTGTATATTTTGTTGTCTGTGATATTCTTTAATTCTGAATCGTTTTTTTGTTCTTTGTTTAAATGTTTCAGGTCGATATCGGGTGTTTTTAATTCTTCGACTTCGCATCTCGATAACGCATCGGCTACTATGTTGTCTGTACCTTTGATGTGTATTATCGTGTTAGTAAATTGTGCAATGTATTCAAGGTGTCGTGTTTGTCTAGGACTGCGTTCTGTTTTTGAGTGGAGTGCATTTGTTAATGGTTTGTGATCCGTGTAAACTGTAAATGTATTGCCTTCTAAATGATGCCTGAAATGTTTGATTGTTAGATAGATTGCTAGTAATTCGCGGTCGAATGTACTGTATTTTGTTTCTGTTTGTGTTAATTTCTTAGAAAAGAATGCTAAAGGTTGAAGTATTCCATTGTGTTCTTGTTGTAAGACTCCGCCAACTGCGGTGTTAGATGCATCTACAGCAACTGATAGTTTTGCTTTACTATTAATATGATTAATTAGTGTTTGCTTAGCAAAACTATCTTTTATTGTTGTAAATGCATGTAATGTTGTGTCTGTCCATTGTAAGTGTTTATCTTTGGTTTTTGATGCGCTTGTCACCATGTCATAAATGGGACCTAACATGTGTGCGAGTTTTGGAATGCACCGGTGGTAATAATTTGTCATACCTATAAATTTTTGCATCTGTTTAACTGTTATTGGTTGTGGATAGTCTTGTATACATCGTGTTCGTTCTTCGGATGGTCTGATACCATGTTTAGAGATGTTGTAACTGAGGAAATCTATGTCGTCTACTCCAAATATGCATTTATTTGGTTTGATATTTAAACCGTATTTGTCGAGTCGTTGGAAAATTTGTGTTAAGTGTTCAAAGTGTTGTTCTTCATTGTTACTGGCCACAAGAATGTCGTCTAAATAAACGAAAATGAAGTCTAGTCCGTGAAGTACTTCATGTATGAACCTTTGGAATGTTTGAGCTGAGTTTCTCAAACCGAAAGGCATTCGGAGAAACTCAAACATTCCAAAAGGTGTAGTGATTGCTGTTTTGTGTATATCCTCAGGGGCCATGGGAATTTGGTGATAGGCCCTGACTAAATCAAGTTTTGAGTAGATATGTGTATTGTGTAAGTTGATCGAGAAATCGTGTATATGTGGTAACGGGTAGCGGTCTGGTACTGTTATTGTGTTCAGTCTTCTGTAGTCTCCACATGGTCTCCAGTCGTTCGGTTCGCGTTTAGGTACTAGGTGAAGTGGAGAAGATGTTTTTGAGTTCGACGGTCTACAAATGCCAGATTTAACTAAAAAGTCGAATTCATGTTTAGCTATTTTCAATTTTGGCAAGTCTAGACGTCGCGGTTTTGTAAATGGTAACTGTCCTTCAGTGAAAATGTGATGTACTGTTTGGTGTTTGACAGGTGCAGTGTAGTCGGGTTCTGTTATTAGTGATGGAAATCTTTTTAGTAGTTCTGTGTATTTGTTGTCGACTGAAAATAATTTTGTTAACGTGGTTTCAGTAAATGCTGAGATAGTTTTGACTGATAAGTTTGTTAGTGGGTCGATGAGTCGTTTACGTTTTAGATCTATTAGTAGTCCGTATTTTGTTAAAAAGTCTGCACCTAAAATTGGCCTGGAAATGTCAGCAATGATGAAAGTAAAAGGTAATTCACGTCGTAATTTTAAGTCAAGTGTAAGTAGTTTTTTTCCGAAAGTCGAAATAGAAGTGCCATTGGCCGCTGTTAAAGTGAGATCAGATTTCTGTTTTGAAATTTTGAATTTGGAGGAAGGGAGTACTGAAACTTCTGCTCCGCTGTCTACTAAAAAGTTCAATTTATTTGTCGGGTCGTAAATAAAGAGACGACGTGTCAGTGTGACAGGTCCATTGTCAGTCGTCGCGAAAATGGAGTCATTTAGTTTGTTTTGTTATATTGTGTTGAGTTGTGTTGTGTTGTGTTGTTGTTTTGCGGATATGCACACGGTTGTTCGCATCTACGTGCTTCTCTACCGAATTTGTAGTGGTATCGGCATAACCAGTTTGGTCTACGTGTGCGTGATGTCTGTCTTGAGTTTGACCTATGTCTCGCTGGTGACCGTGATCTGAAATTGTTTTGTGATTTAAGGGCCTCAACTTCTAGTGACAATTTGTTAAAAGCGGTTAAAATGTTCGTCGTAGATACCGCTAGCTTTTGTACCATACTCGCTAGTTCGTTAGTATTGGTACCATGGCATGTTTGTAAAACTGAAACTTTATTCTCCCTTATGACTTCCCATAGCTTGTCGGCCATTTTCAAAAGCTCCTCTAGCTCTGTATGGCCTGACCCGGTTAAAGCTATGTTCAGTGTTTTAGGAAGTTTTCTGAGCCAAAGCTTTTGGAGAAAGTCTGGGTCTACCGCGGAACCAGCCAATAGCAATAGTGACCTGTAGTATTGGGAAGGTTTCCTATCTCCCATCTCTGTGTCAGCTAGTATTTTGTCAATACGTTTATTTTCGCTGAGAGAGTGGCGTTCAATCAGTATTTTCTTCAAGTTTTCGTAAAGATTGCTTGAAGAAGGTTTCTGAATAAAATCGAGTACCGTCATGATTACTTCTTGCGGGAGAGCTGTAATCAGGTATTCATATTTTGTTTTATCCATCGTAATGGATCTAGACTGAAATTGGATTTCAGCATGTATAAACCACGCCTCTGGACAACTAGTCCAAAACTGGGGTAGTTTTACCGATGTCGCGTGAATTTCCGTACGTTCGGACCTTTCGAATGGGTTGATCAGATCGGACTCTAAATCTATTAGTCTATTTGTGTGCCCATCTCCGTGTTGAGAGGGTTGAGGTGAGAGTGAGAGGGGGTGAGTGGAGTGAGGTGGGAGTGAGAGTGGGTGAGTGGGGTTAGGGTGGAGTGAGAGAGGGTGAGTGGGGTGAGGGGGTGTGTGCCTAATACTCATTGTTGTTTAAATGTTAAGATAGTAGTAAAATAATTATATAATTTAAGTTTTCCTATAAGTGTACCTAGGTGTGGTGTAGTGCCTACGGAGTAAAACGATCGGTTTCTTTCCGATCGTTTGCCAACTGTGTAAGAAGCTAAGTGTGTAGTGTAGTGTATATTACCGTTTGTTCCTGTTGTTGTTGTTGCCCTTGTTGTTATTCTTGATGTTGCTGTGGTTTTTGTTGTTGTTGTTATTGTTGTTAATTCTGCTGTTGTTGCCGTTGTTAATGTTGCTGCTGCTGTTGTTACTTTTCTGTTGTTGTTGTTGTTGTTGTTGCTAACGTTGCTGCTGCCTGCGTCACCTTACCGGCAGGTGTAGGGTTTTGATCGTTGTTGTTGCGGCACTGAACTGTGCACTGTACGTGGAGTTACGAGAGCACTTGAAGTAGGTGTATTGTTAACTGGAAATGTTGCGCTGGTCGATGATGTTATTACAATGGTAGTGTGAAGAAGACGATGATGACGATGACGAAGAGGTGCGTGAGGCAGTAGAGCTATTTGCGATGCCTGAGCACTGATTGTGATTGCTTGCCAAATTTGTCCGTTTGTTTTTAATTGTTTTGTTTGCCTGCTGCATTAAGTATTCATTGTCCGGTGGTAGGCAGGATCGCCAGTTTGGTGCTGTTGGTGTGCGCCTTTATTTTTATGTCAAACAACTTCAAGCAACAATTTTCATTGAACACGAACAACATATATTTTTTATTTACAAATTTATTTTTTAACAATCTTTCAGTTTTGATATAGTTTTTTAATAATAATAATTTTTGATATATAAAAATTGACATCAACAAAAACAACATTTTTTTAAAATTCAAATTTATAAAAGTAAAGTATTTTATTTTGTGACTTATGTATGTGTATCGTGTGTATGTGATATGCAGACACCACATATATATATTTATATTTATATTTATATTTATATTTATATTTATATTTATATTTATATTTATATTTATATTTATATTTATATTTATATTTATATTTATATTTATATTTATATTTATATTTATATTTATATTTATATTTATATTTATATTTATATTTATATTTATATTTATATTTATATTTATATTTATATTTATATTTATATTTATATTTATATTTATATTTATATTTATATTTATATTTATATTTATATTTATATTTATATTTATATTTATATTTATATTTATATTTATATTTATATTTATATTTATATTTATGTTTATATTTATATTTATATTTATATTTATATTTATATTTATATTTATATTTATATTTATATTTATATTTATATTTATATTTATATTTATATTTATATTTACATTTATATTTATATTTATATTTATATTTATATTTATATTTATATTTATATTTATACTAGAGGACCCGGCAAACTTCGTCCCGCCCCGAATTAATTTTTTTATTGAAATAATTCCGAGCAATCGCGATCCCACCCGAAATTAATTTTGTATCGAACATTCACGATCGATAACAAATGGTGCCAATCGTATTTCAATTATTGATTGAATGAATCACTCTAATATCCCTTATTTACACGGAATGTAAGGAGGTTGAGGGAATCACATGTCAGATCAATTCAATGCTTTTTGATAGACAACATTAGCAAAAGTAAACAAAGGTGGAGGCTTTCCAACACGCGAACATGTCATATATTGTAAGCCATGCAAGAAGCTTGGGAATTCAAGATTAATAGTTATAGACATATAGCTATACATACATTTTTTACAAATAATTTAAGACATACATTGTTTTGCACTAAAATTTTTTTGCTCAACATTTATATTGTTTCCATATAATTTTGTGAGCGGAATTTCCGCCCGCTTATTTATATCTAAAAAACTGAATGCACCTCCATGCTACAGGTGTAAAATAAGCTGCATTTGCATAGTCTACTTGCTCTTTCTCTTTATTGTTGGATATGCACATCACGAATAGCCCCAAAAATAAATCTTTTACTTTATTTGTTTATCATCCCTGTTCAGTTATTGTCATCTTTGTTTGCACTTTACTTTATACTTGTATTTTCTTTGGTGTAATCGGACGTGCCTCTTTGTGGTGTTGCAAATAAAAAGAATTTGAACTAAATAAATAAAAGTTGTTTCTTTTTAAATTAAATATAACCAATAGGTTATGGGCCCAGTCAAGCGCGTATATGTGTTTATATATATTGGGAGAAAGTAATATTAAAGTATTGCATTACTTTGTGTTTGTATAGTGAAAACCGTCTATCTCTACAATTCGCTCATTGAGCGGTTTCTTCCAAGCCATTATTTTTTTTTGTTTTGCTGCTAACTGTTCTTTTTAGCTTACTGTTGTTTGTTGTTGCTGCCTGCTGTTTTTTTTCTTTTGAACGAATAAGACGTTGAATTTAAAACGTAGAACGCATTTTTCTATTGGAAGCTGGAATTTGGAATTTTGTATTTGAATATTTTGTACTGGCTATTTTATAAAAAAAGAAATATATACAACTATGGAGAAGAGAAGAAACATTAAAGCTTTTGATGGGGAAAAGTACAGCGTATGGAAATTAAGAATACGTGCCTTGTTAACTGAAGTAGACCTGATCAAGGTTATAAATGATGAGACGCCAAGTGAAAAAAATATCGAATGGGAAAAATCAGAAAGAACTGCAAAAAGTGTAATTGTGGAGTATTTGTCGGACGCTTTCCTTGGTTTTGCAAGTCCAAAACATTCAGCTAAAGAGATATTCCAAAATTTAGATCGAATTTACGAACGAAAGAGCCTTGCAACACAGTTGGCTATACGCAAAAAAATTACTAGCTTTTAAACTTCAAGGTGATATGTGCCTAGCAAAACATTTTACAATATTTGATGATCTAATTACGGAGCTTCTAGCTTCAGGTGCAAGACTGGAAGAAGCTGACAAGGTATCTCATCTTTTGCTGACACTTCCTGCATCCTATGATGGAATAATAACAGCAATTGAAACACTTGCTGAAGAAAACTTAACTTTGGCCTTTGTGAAAACAAGATTGCTGGATCAGGAAGTTAAAATTATTGCTGAAAGTCGTGATACCAGTGCAAAAGTCCTCCAAGCCTTCAATAAAAACACAGAAATGAGAAAGAGCAATTTAGGAAATCATAAAATCTCAATGAATCATCGCCAAGGCCAGTTTAAAACAAAACCTTACAAAAACAATAAAAAAAAAATAACATAAAATGTTTTCACTGTGGCAGGAAAAGTCATAAAAAGACCGATTGCTTTCATTATAAAAGAAGCCTTAAAAATCAAAATTCTACAGTACAGGCTGTACATATAGCTGAATCATCAACACCAAGTACAGCAACATCTGGTTTGGAGATTATCAAACTGCCAAACAAATTGATAAAATCAAATTTCTACTGGACTCTGGAGCATCAGACCATATAATCAATAGAGAAGACCTTACTGGGAGTTTCATCAAACTGCAGACACCAACAAAAATTTCGATTGCAAAAAATGGTGCCTTTATATCCGCAATAAAGAAAGGCAACATTCATGTCATTAGTAATATGGATATAGAAGGGATGCTTGAAGATGTTCTTTACTGTCCGGATGTTCCGTATAATTTACTATCAGTATGCAGAATGCAAGAGGCCGGCATGACTATAATTTTTAATAAAAATGGTGTAGAAATAAGCAAAGGTGGTAAAACCATAATAACAGGTAAACCTTTAAATAACTTATTTAGTGTTGATTTTACGATTGATGAAAGTAAAGTTATTTCTGATGGTCAAGTTTTCAGTACTGTAAGTACTAATTATCAATTGTTGCATCAGCGGTTGGGTCATATAGAAAAATCAAGATTTATACAGTTAAAAAATAGACATATGATAGATGATATTGAGCAAATAAAAAAAATTTTTCCTGATGACAATTTGTGTGAAGCGTGCGTTAATAGAAAGCAAGCGCGACTACCTTTGAATAAAAAGAAAAATAAAAATTATGTTAAACGACCACTTTTCATTGTACATTCCGATGTTTGTGGCCCGATCACTCCTGCAACAGTTGATAATAAAAACTATTTTGTATTTTTTATTGATGAGAACACCCACTATTGTGTAACATATTTGATTACCTATAAATCAGATGTGTTTTCTGTTTTTAAAGATTATGTAGCAAAAGTGAGGCTCATTTTAATTTAAAAATTGTTAACTTGTATTCTGACAATGGGGGCGAATATTTATCAAATGAGATGAAAGACTATTGTGTGCAAAAAGGTATTAGTTACCATTTGACAGTACCTCGAACTCCACAATTGAATGTAGTGTCAGAGCGCATGGTTAGAACCATAACAGAAAAGGCTCGTGCAATGATTTTTGGTGCTAGTTTGCCAAAGTTGTTTTGGGGTGAAGCCGTTCTGACTGCTACATATTTAATTAATTTAACACCAACTAAAGCTTTAAAGCAAAATAAAACACCATATGAATTGTGGCATGGTAAAAAGCCTCAAATAAAATATTTAAAGGTGTTCGGTGCTACAGTTTATGTACATAACAAAACCATGAAAACAAAATTTGATGAAAAATCATGGAAAGCTGTATTAGTTGGTTATGGTCCAAATGGATATAAAGTCTGGGTACCAGAGACTGAAAAGTTTCTAACGGTAAGAGATGTTATTGTGGATGAGATAAATTTCTTCAAATCAAGACCTTTTCTGAAGTTAGAAGGAGTTCACTTTGAGAACTCCAGTCTAGAAACTGATGCATCTGACTCACAGTCAAAATCAGTAGATAAGTCTCATAAATCTGATATTTATAAATCAGATATACAAGACCAAATTGAAAAAGAAGTAATTCCTATAAAAATTACAAAATTAGAAAACGAGTCAAATAAATCGGTAACGAAAGCAAATCCACATAATAAGTCTTCGTCTCAAAATGATATATCCGAAATTGAAACAATTGCTGAGCCAAGAAGAAGTGATAGAATAAAAAATAATCCTCCAGTTTCATATAAAATAGATGATATATCAGATGATTACCTCATGTGTGCCCAATCTTTTGTCTGTAATGTACCTAATTCCTATCAGGAAATTAAAAATAGAGATGACAGAGATCTTTGGGAACAAGCGATTAGAGATGAAATTGATTCACTTCAAATGAACAATGCCTGGTCATTGGTGTCAAAACCTGAAAATAAGAATATAATCGATTGCAAATGGGTTTTCACAATTAAAAATGATGAGTTTGGAAACCCTTTCAAATATAAAGCTCGTCTGGTTGCTCGAGGTTTCAGTCAGGAATATCTTATAGATTATAATGAAACTTTTGCTCCAGTGGCCAGAATATCAAGTTTTAGATTTATTTTAGCTTTTTCAAATCAATTCAATTTGCTAGTTCATCATATGGATGTAAAGACTGCATTCCTGAATGGTATATTAAAAGAGGAAATATATATGAAAGTTCCCGAAGGAGTTACAAGTAAAAAAAAATCAAGTCTGTAGGCTACATAAATCTTTATATGGCTTGAAGCAAGCTGCTAGATGTTGGTTTGAGATGTTCGAAGAGGCTCTAAAGGAAAGGAATTTTCAAAATTCATCTGTGGACCGTTGTATTTACATTTTAGACAGAGGAGATATATCTCAAAATATTTATGTAGTCTTGTATGTAGATGATCTAGTAATTGTGACTGCTAAAAATGAAACAATGAAAAATTTCAAAAATTATTTGATGAATAAATTTCGTATGGTGGATTTAAAAGAAATTAAATTGTTTTTAGGTATTAGAATCCAACGGATAAATAACACCATAACCTTAGATCAAAGTGCATACATAAAAACTATTTTAAGAAAATTTGGGATGCATGATTGTAATGCTTCGAGTACACCACTGGAGACTAAGTTAGACTATGAAGCTTTAAATTCAAATGAGAAAAATGATACTCCTTGTCGAAATCTTGTTGGGTGTTTAATGTACATAATGATATGTACACGTCCTGATTTAAGTGTAGCGGTTAACATTTTGAGCAGATATGTAAAAAATAATAACAAAGAACTTTGGCAATGTTTAAAAAGAGTGTTAAGATATTTGAAAAGCTCAATTAATGTGAAATTAACGTATATCCAAGGTAACTATAACAATCTCCTTAGTGGCTATGTTGATTCTGATTGGGGAGGGCACGATAATAAAGATAGGAAAAGCACGACAGGCTATTTATTTATGTTATTCAATAACTTCTTTTTAAATTAAATATAACCAATATTTATATGATCGTACTGCTCTGCGCTCCATTATCTTGATATACATTATATAAGTTAACGTCAGAAACATTAACGCTGCCTAAATAAATGCTGACAACGCGTCTAGTGCACTTCCCGTGTGAACTAATTTCGACAACAACAGCTAGCGACGTCGGCGCGTGTTGAGAATAGCAAGCTAAGATATTTTTAGACTATAATAAGCTTAGTTTTGGTTTAAGATTTTTAGTCCTATTTTGAATAATAATAAAGACGGTTATGGTTAAATCCACAACCAATATTTTTTTATAACTTTTTAACACAAAATAAGTTAATTGGCGCCCAACGTGGGGCCCAACGGTGCACCTAAAATCGCGATCGTTTAATCGAAAAAAAAGTGTGAAGTTAATAAATAACTTATAGCTTATCGCGTACAAGTGAAGTACTACATAAAAGCATAAATCGGCCTTAAGTAGCCCGTCGCTTCAACGTGCACGAAGTTGGGTCCAGAAATCCTGAAATCCCGAAATTCAGAAAGAACGAGAAACGAGGCTCCTTAGTATCCAGAAATCGGACTGGGAAACAGGAGTTGGTAGAAATCAACAGCCGCTCGGTTCTACAGTTAAACACCAAAGGATGTTGCCGTTATTGTAAGCATAGTTTTAAGATATGAGTTTAAATTAAATATTTCAAATTAAAAATTAAATTAAAATCTGAAAAGTGAAAGGTTTATTCAAAAGGAAAAATATTTGAGTAAAAAAATTTTTTATATTATAGTAAATAAAAAATATTGTTTCGATTCCGAACTCCGGACCCTCTAGCGTATAACAAGTTAAACATTTAAACCAAAATAAATAAATAAAAAGAAAAATCAACCTGAAATAAAAATATAAAATAAAAATAAAAACTGCGAAGTTGTAGCCAAAAGGGCCGGACCTTCCAGTTTATAAAAGAAAACCAAAAACTCCAAATATAAATCATCATTAAAAAATATTTAAAAATTAATACAAACTTAGTGGATTAATAGAAAATAATTTTCAATCTAAGTTTTAAACTTATTTTTTTAAGAATTTCCCTTGTTGATTATTACTGTAAACTTTGGACAGAAATTTAAACTATTTAAAATGGCAAATCCTAACAATTTGATAAGACCTCCTGTACTGAATGTGACTCCACCAACCCAAGCAGGCGTAGGTGACCTACAGAGTACCATCCGAACAATAGTATCAGAAATGCTCCAAGCAGAAACCAGGAATTTGCTAAATATTTAAAAAAACCCATCTAGTGCAAATACAAATCTAGTGGATCAAGATATTGATCCTCAACACAGGGCTCAATTGGGAGATCTTGATCGTATACCAGATGTAGTACGTTGTCTCAGAGAATTTTCGGGACAACCAAGGGAGTATAGTTCTTGGAAGAAGTCTGTTAACAGAGTATTAAAAATTTATGATTATCTGAGAGGAACATCAAAATATTTTGGTATCTTAAGCATTATAAGAAATAAAATCGTAGGAAATGCGGACGCGGTTCTTGAATCCTACAACACTCCCTGGAATTGGGAAAGCATCTCTCAATGTTTGATGCTTCACTACGCAGACAAAAGAGATTTGGGAACACTGGAATACCAATTGACCTCTCTTATTCAGGGAAACTACACCATACAAGAATTTTATGAAAAGGTCTATACCCACCTTTCGCTTATTTTGAATAAGATACGCTGTATGGAGGTAGGACAAGAAGCGATGAATCTGTTGACTCAGACGTACAGAGACAAAGCCCTCGACACTTTTATCAGGGGACTTAAAGGCGATCTGCCTAGCTTACTTAGCATGAGGGAACCAATAGATTTACCACAGGCTCTGCACCTGTGTCTAAAATTAGAAAATCAAAATTTTAGAGCAAGTTATGACAACAGTAGGAACAATATACAGAATAGACCTTATAATCACTTATCTCAACCGCCAAAACCACCACTTCCACCACGTAACCAACATTTCCATCCCCCTCAACCATTCTATCCTCAATTAGCTCACATACCACCACCTCCAAGACCAAGTCAAAATTATTTTAACCAAAGAAATTACCAGCAACCTCGTGTATATGACCAGAGATTCAACAACACGCACTATTCTGGACCACCCAGAAATTTCCAGCAATATGGAGCAATTCCAAAAAATCCTCAACAATATAGGCCTATTCCACCTCGTTCATTCGGACCAAAACCGGAGCCTAGACCAGAGCCAATGGACATTGACCAAAGTGTCCAAAAGAGGAATATTAATTATATGAATCGACCTGGCAACCAAGGATTACAAACCAAACGACCACCAAATGATTATGATTATCCAGGAGCTAGGAAACAGCAAAGGAATTTCCACTTATCCACTGAGAATGGTCATTCTTCTCAGGAGCAATTTAAACCCATAGACGAAACTTCATATCAAGAAGAGATCCAAAAAGCTGATAATGAATTTGAACAGCCGCTTCAAGAATATCTTGGAGAACATGAAGATCTGGAATATTATAATCTAAATGATAACATTTCAATTTCCGATATTCATTTTTTAGGTTGAATGCGTCCTCTCTCCCATATTTCGAATGTAAGATGGAGAGTGGACAAGTTTTAAAAATATTAATAGATACAGGCTCTAGTAAGAACTATATAAGACCAAATCTCGTAACAAATCCTATTCCTAACAAAAATATCTTTTACGCAAACTCAATTGGAGGAGACGTACAAATAACCCATCACACTAACACCAATCTCTTTGGCATAAATATACCAATTAAATTTTTCCTTTTACCCGAACTAAAAACTTTTCACGCTATACTTGGTAATGACAGTCTGAAAGAATTAGGAACCGTTATATACACCCGACATAATTTCATGATTTTACACAATAAAATAAAAATACCGCTCAAAGAATTACTTTCACCTCAGGTACATAGTACTATTCTCAGGACAGATTTCATGAACCTCCCACAAAAAACCAATTTAGACAAATTAGTAAAAACTTACGCAAATCTATTTTCTGACCCGGACGCAAAATTAACATTTACCACAAAGATTGTAGGCGAAATACGAACTTCTTCAGAAACACCAATCTACGGAAAATTTTATTCTTATCCGATGGCTCTAAAAGCCGAAGTTGAAGAGCAAGTCCAAAAATTATTGGAAGACGGCATCATACGACCATCGAGGTCTCCGTACAATTCACCAGTGTGGGTTGTACCCAAAAAGATAGATGCTAGTGGAATAAGGAAACACAGAATGGTAATTGACTATCGTAAACTGAATTCCGTTACGATAGCGGATGCTTATCCAATACCGGAGATAAACGAAGATTGGCACAATTGGGGAAGAGCAGATGTTCACTGTTCACTGAGGTTCACTGTTTTAGACTTAAAAAGCGGTTTCATCAGATACCTCTCAAAGCATCTGACATCGAAAAGACTGCCTTTTCGGTGAATAATGGCAAGTTCGAATTTACCAGATTACCATTTGGACTTAAAAATGCTCCGGCAATTTTTCAAAGGGCTCTAGATGACATACTGCGCTTGCATATCGGAAAACGGTGTTTCGTTTACATAGATGACATTATCATCTTTAGTAAAGATGAGAATGAACATATCAAAGATATTGAACAAATTTTTAAAACCTTGCATGAAGCGAATATGAAGATACAGTTAGACAAATGCGAATTTTTTAGGGAAGAAGTTGAATTTTTAGGGTTCATTGTATCTCACAAAGGAGTCAAAACAAATCCAGAAAAAGTAAAAGCAATAGTAGAATTTCCATACCCCAAAACACTGAAGGACCTGAATCCACTGAAGAAGGATCATTTCTAGGACTCTCTGGCTTCTACCGTCGGTTTGTAAAAGATTACGCCAAAGTAGCGAAACCTTTAACAACCCTTTTAAGAGGGGAGGATGGACGCGTGTCCAAGAATTTTTCTAAGTATTATAAAAATAATTAACCTCGATATCACGGCAAGAGATGCTTTTGACAAACTCAAAAGAATACTTTCATCCAGGGATTTAATCCTAGCATATCCCGATTACTCTAAAAATTTTGAGTTGACTACGGACGCCTCTAACTATGCAATAGGTGCCGTATTGAGTCAAGAGAGAAGACCGATAACATTCATTTCGAGAACGCTTAGTGCCACAGAGGAAAATTACGCAGCCAACGAGAGAGAAATGCTTGCAATAATTTGGGCTAACGCGTTGCGCAACTATCTATATGGATCAGCAAAGTAAACATTTACACCGATCACCAGCCGCTGACGTATGCGTTAAGTAATAAGAACAACAATTCGAAAATGAGTAGATGGAAAGCCATTCTAGAGGAGTATAATTACGAGCTGCACTACACACCTGGGAAAAGTAATGTAGTAGCTGATGCCCTCTCAAGGCCACCGCAAACTGATCAAATAAATTCTCTAACTGCCACCATCCACAGCGACGAGAGCTCTGGCGAAAATCTCATAGCTTCAGTAGAATGCCCTATAAACGTATTTAAAAATCAAATATTTCTGCTCTTAGGTGAAGAATCAAGCTATCAATTCAAAATTCCATTTCCACGTTACCACAGGCATTACATAGTTCGAAATAACTATTCTGAGAATGACTTAATCGACATAATGAAAAGATATCTTAACCCTGACGTCACTAACGGTATTCTAACAGAAGAACATATTATGGGAAAAATGCAATTTCAGTAAATATAGAGTCAGGTATACCCAAAGTCAAGTTCAAGACTTAACAGACGAGACAGAGTAGGAAGAAGAAATCTTAAAAATCCATAAAAGAGCACATAGGAATAGTCGAGAAAACAAGCAACAACTAATAGAAAAATTCTATTTTCCCAAAATGAACAACAAAATTAATACTATATTGAAACAATGTAAAATCTGCAAAGAATATAAATATGACAGGCACCCTAATAAGATTCCGATATCACCAACACCTATTCCACAATACTCAGGTGAAATATTACATATCGACATTTACAATACTCAAAAGAAATTAGTCCTTACAGCAATAGACAAACTTACTAAATACGCTCAAGCCCAAGTTATAAATTCAAAATCAGTTGAAGATATTCGCGAACCACTAAGAAAAATACTTTTTTGATATGGAGTACCAAGAATTGTAGTCATGGACAACGAAAAGTGCTTTAACTCAGCATCCATCAGTTTTATGATAGAAGACCAATTAGGCATTGTGGCGTCCGTGGCGTAATTGGTTAAAGTGCGTGGCCGCTATGTCAAAGAACTTTGGAAACCCAGGTTCGAATCCCAGCAGCGACAGAAAATTATTTGAATTAAAATAATTTTCCTAGTATGAGAAAGCTAGGAATGAAAATATTGAAGCAATAGTAAAGAAACAAGAAAAAGACTTAAGAGTTCACAATGAAAAAAGGAAACCAAGTAAAACATATGATATAGGTGAAACAGTCTTCGTTAAAGTTAACAAACGCTTAGGTACAAAGCTTTCTGCAAGATACAGGAAAGAAATAGTAAAGGTAGATAAGAAAAATACAATAATTACAGATTCAGGAAAAATTGTACACAAAAACTTAATTCGTAACTAACCTAAAAAAATTTGTTTTATCCGCAGGTTATTTATTCAACCCGTTCTATGTGATGTACACATAGTCAATTACACTGACACCCAATTAATAACCATTCACGACGGCTATGCCAAAATCCAGGAAGGAACTTTTAAGTTTATTCACCTAATCGACCTAAAACAATACGACGATTTTTTACAAGAAATAAGGACAACGATTTACAAAAATATTCCCAAAACCAACGTATTTTTTCCCGTATTTCAACTCGAACTACAACAGACTATGGACATACTCAGAACAATAGAGCCACTTCAATACAGCAGACAGAAGCGTTCATTTAACTTCTTAGGGACAGCATGGAAATACATTGCGGGAACACCAGACCACGGCGACATGGAAATTGTAACAAAAAACGTGGACGAGTTGACAAACAATAACAATCAACAAGTTGTAATCAATAAAGCATTCAACGACGTATTAATAAATTAATAAAATCCACTAATGAAATAATAAATAATATAAAAAAAGATAATTTTATAATAGAAGAAACAATATTAATGTACCAAGATAAGTTAAGATTGATAAAGGAAGAATTAGTTAACATTAAATATGCCATACTTTGAGAATAATATAGTTAATTAATATAGTTAATTCAATGTTGTTAGATAAATCAGAATTAAGATTAACGCTAGGAAAGTTAAAGAAGAAAACATGCCTTTCACTAATATAGATGAATCATTAGAATATGCTAAAATAAATGTACTTTATAAAGATATGAATCTACTGTATGTTATTAAGATCCCAATTACTACAAAAGAAATTTATAACAATTTGTTAATTAAACCTGTTAAGAAAAATGATTCAATTATAAATATTCAATTTAAAGAAATTTTAAAACTAAAGAATGATCTATATGGCGTAAAGCAAAAATGTAGCAAATACAATGAAATAAGAATTTGTAAAAAAGAAAATTTAGAGAATTTAAGAAATGAAAATTGTATTAATAAATTATTAAAAGGACTAAACTCAACATGCGCTTTAAGTAACCATCAGCATATACTGAACGTCGAGGAATTACATCCAGGATTAATATTTTTATGTGGATTCAACGGGACCACGCAATCGGAGACGAATTATTCTCTCAAAGGGACTTTTATAATAAAATTCCACAACTGCAGCATACAAATAAATGGACAAAATTATTCAAATTTGGAAGCACCTACGGTCAAACTACAACCAGCAATTATGCAACCATCCCCAATAGAAGGAAGTAGAGTTAAATTACTCTCATTAGAAGCCTTAGAAGAACTCCATATTACAACAACAAAGCAGATAAAAAGGCTCCAAAATAACACAATAATAGACAGGTCAACAATTGGAATACTTGCTCTCATTATAATAACCCTCTCAGCATTTATGTTACGACATCGAAATAAAACCAAAGTCATCATAAACGAACCAAGCACATTTGAAAAAGTTATTGCCCCAGAGCCCGAATTACAGCAAGTTTCAAGAATTCACAATTTGCCATATTTTTGAACGATTGGGATAATCGCATTTAAGAAAGGAGGAGTTAACGTCAGAAACATTAACGCTGCCTAAATAAATGCTGACAACGCGTCTAGTGCACTTCCCGTGTGAACTTATTTCGACAACAACAGCTAGCGACGTCGGCGCGTGTTGAGAATAGCAAGCTAAGATATTTTTAGACTATAATAAGCTTAGTTTTGGTTTAAGATTTTTAGTCCTATTTTGAATAATAATAAAGACGGTTGTGGTTAAATCCACAACCAATATTTTTTTATAACTTTTTAACACAAAATAAGTTAATTTATATTATGTTTTTACTCGTATATTCTTTTTATTCTTAAGGTATAAAATTAGTTTAGATTTGATTTAATCCAGCACACAGTGCCATAATTAATTACAAAGATTGGCCTTGTGATTCATTGATTGAATTCTTGGAATGTGCAGTTCCTCGCCTTTGAATTGGCCTACTCAAATGCGTTCATCTTTGCTTGAAAAACATTATTCTTGAGTTGCTTCACGACCAATTTTGTTCCCTTGCAGAATTTGAAAAAAACAAAGAAAAATGCGTTCTTATGTATGCCACTCTGTTTTGTTTATATATGACACTTATTCGGACATGATAATCTAATTGTTTTCATTATCCGTCACTCGCTGCTGTGTGGCTTACACGTGTACTAGCTCGCCGAGCATTTCACTGATTTCGTAGACCTATGTCAGGCTCGTCCCCTCCTTGGAGTTGTAATGAACACTGTACGACACGAAAAATTACCAATTTCAATTCTTTCGATTCTTTTCCTTCCTTATTTTCTTTTTTCCTACAACACATCAGTATTGTGGCGAACAAAAAAAAAATTATTAAAATCGGCCGAGCCATTTCCGAGTTTTAGCAAGATCAGCGCACGGCAATTGATAATTAAATATTCAGAAAATAGAAGATAAAAACACGATTGGTTTTGTCTAAGAAAAATATAATAGGCTGCTATAATTCGATTTCAGAAGATTGTGCTGTCATATCATTTTATTGTATCAAAAACAACGAAGTTATTTTCATCGAAAGTAGGAAATACGAATTTCTGAAAGTTTTTTGTTATTCTAAGGAAACGATGTTATTAGAAAAATACGCTGTTCTAAAATATTGTGCAATTTTGAAGATATGTGAATGCTTTTGGTGTTACAATAAGAGAATTTTCTTTTGATTATTTAGACGAACAGTTTCGCTAATAAAAGTACGCTAGAAGGATAATTTGCGATTCTTGTAAAGGGGCGGAAGAAGGGGCGTGTTTAAAACTAAGTATGCTGTAACCTTATCTAGCATTCAAGTAATGTGTGTGCAAAATTTGAGTTAAATCCGTTCAGCCGTTCAGATTTGTTGGCTATTTAAAATAGTCTGATGTGGCAATTCCCATACAAAATTATCAATTTCGATTTTTTCGCTGTTCCTTCGAGTTTTTTGTAATTTTCTTTTTTTCTAAACCACATCTGTATTAAGGCAAACAATACAAAAAAAGAATTATTAAAATCGGCCAAACCGTTTCTGAGCCTTAGCAAGACTAACGCACACGTATTTCATTTTTATGTATATGAATATGTATACTAGCTTTTTCGCGGTGCGCGCATACAAACTAAATTACCAAAATGTAGCCAAATCGACGAAAACCGTCGAAAATATATCATTTTTATTGATATGTGGGCGATAAATGGGGTGTGACAGAAATTTTAACCATCTCGTACTTGAAAAATATGTACTGCCAAAATTTCAGCTCTATCGGCTCAGTAGTAGTTATTCTGTCGAAAATTTAGTTTGTATGAGCGAAGCCATGCCACGTTGTCAATGCCGGTGCCAGTTTTCCAGTAGAAATACCTAACCAATTAGTAACTCCATACTTCCAAGGCTATTAGATATCGAAAATTTAAATTGTATGGGTGGAGCCATACCCCCCTTCCAAAGCCTGTCCCAGTTTTCCAGTAGAAGGATATCACCAAGTTGCAACTCCATACTGAGTAACATTGTTGTGTAAGTTTTAAATCCAAAGATATTCTATATCAAAAATTTAGCTTGTTTGGCCGGAACCACACCCTCTTTTCGAAAGTTCGTTTTAGTTTTCTAGTAACATAGAAGGACATCGCCCAATAGTAATTCCATTCTCAATTTTATTGTTATGCGACATTTTTTTCCAAAGCTATTCGATATCATATTTTTGAATTATATGGGCGGTGCCACTCCCCTTTTTCCAATGCTTGCTCAATTTTGCTAGTCGAAGGACGCGACTAAATAGTACACTCTTACCAAGTTTCATTGATGTGTGACTTATAGCTTGAAAGTTATACCGAAAATTTTTTCTGCTTAAAAAGTGAAACGCCCCTCTTCCAACGCCCATTAAATTTTATCTGTGGAACGGCACTTGTAAATTGAGGTAGAGCACCTCAAAAAATAGTTGTTTTTGTTAACATTTTATTTTTCGGACACGGTGGACCTTTCGGTGGAAATACCAATATTTTACTTTGCAACGACGTTACCAGGCCTACTTTAAAACTAAAAATAATAATTTGTTTGGTAATTTTGCCCAAGTTTAATTTTATTTTTAAATTCTATGCATTAAACTTGCTTTAAATTCTACTTTTTAATCACTTACATCTAGCAACTCAGAAGTAATGACAAATGGTGTTTTTGAACTACGCACGTGACATTAGAATATCAATGAAAGCAAATTACAAAATTACCGTTAGCTGATCTTTGTTTCCTCTTATTGCATTTTTTTACTTAATTGTTATTGTCATAGACATATTTTGCGGTAGGAGTGTAATCGGAACATCTCTCTTAAAGAAGTGAATATTAAAGAAAAAAATTTATTAAAAGTTACCAAGAATGAAAAATATATTAATTCAAATTTTCAGTCAGTTTTCTTATATCGCTTACTGAGTTAAGATATTAATTCTTTTAAATTAATAAAATTTGAATATTTTCGCTTAGATAATATCATATAAGAAATTATTTTCTTAGCATTATATTTTTTGGTCTCGATGGACCTTTTTGCGGAAATGCCCATATACAAATATGTACCTGAAAATGTAATGTTTTTGTTCCATCAGTTTTTTTTACCTCATGCCTACATATCTAAATATGTAGACACCTGAAAATGTAATATTTTTGTTCTGTTTATTACAAATTCTTATTGTTTGTCATAGTTGTTTGTTTTTTTTTTTCGGAAAACATAAAGATAGTAATAAAAACACTTAATCTCATCGAATTGGTTTCTTTTTGCACTTAGAAATTTTTTATAGGGGTGACACCATGAGTATCCGCCCCGGGTGTCACCAACCCTAGGAACGCCACTGACGAGGAGTAAAATTTTGCTTAGCCGAAAGGTTGCGGAGTATGCCGTAAACATTTCCTACTGTAATGTTGATGCGATTGATCCAAGTAAGCGTACTATTGAAGACAATGCCCAGGTTTATAGTAGAATTCACAATTGCAATGCATGAATCATTGATAACTAGAAGCCTAAATTCTGCAAAATTAGATTATATGAGGTATGTTTTTGAAAATTCGTCAATCGATATTGTGTGTGTCTCGGAAACCTGGTTTTGTAGCGATGTAAGTGATGCTGCCTACAACATGAAAATTTTTACTCTCTTTAGGAATGATAGACCTGAAAGAAAAGGCGGTGGAGTAGCAATATATTGCAGGAGTAACTTCAAAGCTAAGCTAATTAAAAAATCAGTGTCGACTAACGTTGATTACTTAAACATCTGCATATCTGACCATAGGATGAAAATATTTGTTGCTTGCGTATATAATCCGTGTAAATTCAATAGCTTAGATACTTTTTTTTGTGAAGTGTCCAATATGTCAATTGATTTTGACCACTTTCTTATTTGTGGTGATTTTAATGTTAATCTCTTATGCAACAATAATTATACCAGTTCTTTGTGTGATAATGTAGCTTCCGTCGGTCTGTCAATTGTTAATGATACCATTCCTACCCGCTTTTCGTCCAATGATAGTCCGAGTCTTCTTGACTACTTTATAGTGTCTGAATCTTCTAAAGTCCTATTGTTTGATCAAATTTATTTCCTATCTGATCATGATCTTATTTTCTGTACACTGGATATACATCTTTCTCATTCTGCAACCCCTCAAACTTTTACCTACCATGACTTTAAAGGTATTGACCATCAAGCTCTTCTTCAAGATGTACTTGTATTCCCTGGAATAATGTATGGTATTATCCTTACGTTGAAGATAAGTTATCTGTTTTTACAAACTCCATTAAAAAACAGTGAACATAAAGAATTCGTCCTGCCCTTGGTTTACTAGCCGCGTGCAGCAAGCCATAAAAAAGCGAAATAGGCTGAGAAGTGTATGGAAAAATAGACCCTCTAGTGAGAAATGGGAAACTATAGACGTGCCAGAAATACGTCGACTTTGCTAATCAGGCAGTCTAAGATTAAATACTGCTCTTCTAAACTCAGAACGTCTCTTCCATCTAAAATTCTTTGGAGTAATCTAAAAATGTTCTGCCTCGGTGATTCACAAGTTTCTCAATGCCAGGTTGATCCCAATGATCTCAATGACTTCTTTCTATCAAACGCTGCAACCCCACAAATAAGTATTCTTGATTTCTCAAACACTATAGAACAAACTTTTATATTCTCTATGGTCACGGAAAATGATGTTGCTAACTATGTAATGAAAGTCAAATCAAACGCTGTAGGTGAAGATGGAATTTATATCAAATTTATTAAGATTATTCTTGTTCATGTTATTAGTCCACTAACTCATATATAAACCATTGCTTTACCACGTCAACGTTTCCGAAAGCTTGGAAAATTGCTACTGTTACGCCGGTTCCAAAAAATAGCACGCCTCGTGAACCGAAGGACTTTCGGCTCATCGGCTTGTCTAAAGTTTGTGAAGCAATTATGGCTGACCAGATATCAGCATTTATCTTATCGACTAATCGTTTGTCTCCACTACAATCTGGCTTCCGTCCTAGGCACAGTTGCTCAACTGCTATGTTAAAAGTACTAGATGATATAAGATCTTCCTATGATGATGGAAAACTAACATTTTTCTGTCTACTTGATTTCTCAAAAGCTTTTGACACAGTAAATCATAAACTTCTATGCCTTAAGTTAAAACACCTTTATGGTTTTTGTGATAGTGCGGTCGATTTATTGAGAAACTACTTAGCAGACAGAATGCAAAGAGTAAAGACTGAAAACTGCTACTCACAGTATAAGCTAATCTGCAGTGGAGTGCCCCAGAGGTCGATTCTTGGACCTCTTTTGTTCTCTGTCTTTATAAATGATATTTTCCAATGTTGCAAATACACCTCATTGTATGCTTATGCGGATGATGTTCAACTCTATTTGTCAGGTAGAATGAACTTCAAGGAAGACTTAACATTTAAATTGAATGAAGATTTGAGTTCCATTAACCAATGGTCCCTTAGAAATGGTTTACGGTTGAATGCTTTAAAATCCTACACGAATCTTCTCCTGGTGAACAAAGTAACTAGTCTAGGTTTTAATATTAACTGCTCTCTTACATGTACTGACCACATAAACAATGTCGTTAAAAAAGTATATTATATCTTACGTAATCTTAGAGTGTCGGCTGAGTATACACCAATTGATACAAGACGTAAGCTCGTAGTTCAACTCGTCCTACCGGTGATCACGTACTCTGAACATGTCTATAGCAAACTAGACTCGCGGTCACAGCTTAAATTGGAAATTGCATTTAATCATGCTACTAGATATGTATATGGACTACGAAAATTTGATAACTAAGCTCAATACAGAAACTGTATACTTGGTTATAACATAATAAGTTACCTCAACGCTCGCAACTACATCTTCTTGCACAAACTAATTAAACACAAAACCCCTCTTTACCTCTATGAGAAATTGCACTTTGGTCAGTCGCTTAGAAGCCCAATGCTAATCCTACCTAGCTTTAATTATCAAAACTCAACAAGACTATTTTTCATCAGTAGTGAGGCTATGGGAGTTCTAAAACACTTTTTGGTTGTTGTCTTGGCTAAATGAGGTTGTTGTCTTGGCTAAATACTTTTAAATGATTTGTGGGTCACCCTGTTCTGGAAAAATGCGCCGCGCCTCTGGTGGGGGTAAATAAGTCAAGGCACAAACCAGATTGCTCAGGCGCAAGGTTGATTCGGAGGTTTTATAAAGCATATCTTCAGGCGCAAGGTTGATTCGGATGTTTTATAAAGCATATCTGGCCCCAGTAAGCCGAGCCCCTAAGCTAAATAATTGCTGTTGTTGTTGTTGTTGTTGTCTTGGCTAAATGAGGTTGTTGTCTTGGCTAAATACTTTTAAATGATTTGTGGGTCACCCTGTTCTGGAAAAATGCGCCGCGCCTCTGGTGGGGGTAAATAAGTCAAGGCACAAACCAGATTGCTCAGGCGCAAGGATGATTCGGATGTTTTATAAAGCATATCTGGCCCCAGTAAGCCGAGCCCCAGTAAGCCGAGACACATGTTTCTGAACAAAGTAAGCTGAGGCGTAAGACAAATTACTCAAGCGCAAGGTTGATTCGGATGTTTTATAAAGCAAAGATTAATCTGGCCCCAGTAAGCCGAGACACATAAATAAGTCGAGGCACAAACCAAATTGCTCAGGCGCAAGGTTGATTCTGATGTTTTATCCGAAACACATGTTTCTGAGTAAAGTAAGCTGAGGCATAAGACAAGTAGGCAACACTTGGTCGTAATTGATGGCAAGATGGCGCTGGGTGTCCGAAAAATTGGCAGTACTGCATCATTTGACATTTAAAAAGTTTGGCAGCATTGGTATTGCTAACAAAAAAGTTAAAGCGGCAAGCATGAATTCCTTCCATGAAAAAAACGCAGCTAATATGTTTTGTTATAAATGCTTGGTTTATTTTTCAAGTTATTCAGTTCATTTTAAAACGTTTAGTTGCACGTAGCAAAAAAAAAAAAAAACAAAACAAAAAAAAAATGGAAGAATTAGTAAACACACTCGTAAAGACTGCGAAGTCAGCATTTGTGAGAGGAAAAAATTATGTTGAGCTGATTCCGGAGGGGGTGAAAGAGTGCTCCAAAGCATTGGGTGTTCTACGCGATTGCTTTTTGAAGAAAGCGAGAAACATTGGCGAGAAACAAAAGATAACATAGATACATCGGTCTGGTGCAGGGATATCGGATGCAATTAAAGCATCGCAGTAACTGGTCGCCGATTAGCGTCAAATGGGAAGATGTTGAATCAGCTTTCTGTGGAAGGTAAATTAGATTTAAATATTCTTTAAGTTTACACAATACTTACTGTCAATTAAATCTTTAAAATATGTTTTTTCTTTTTAGATTAAGAACTGGAGCAATAGTAAACCTAGCGCATAAGGACCCTATAAATTTCCTTAAAGATTGTGAAGACACGTTCAAGCAGAAAATAAGCAGCATTTTGACACAGCACATATTTGTAAAGGTGAACACAGTCTTTTTTGCAAATTTTGTAAAATTTTCCGCGGAGGAAGGAATAGAGGAAATAAAAAATTTGCATACAAAAAATGCTGTAATATCATTGGACACCAATCTAAGTGATTGGTTTGAAGAAAACGTCAAAAACAAAATTCTAAAAAAACTAGATGATTTCCAAGAAAGGGATAGTGGCTGGGCGCTAAAAGAAATTGTTAATCTTACAATTAACATAAATAAATATACACCTATGAATGGTAAATCATTTTTAGAATTGCCTCAATATATTGCAAAGAAGAGAGCTTGCGTCAACGTTAAAAATAATGATAATGCTTGCTTTGCATGGGCTATTTTTTCTGCATTATTCCCTGCTAATACAAATCCTGGTCGCGTTTCAAAATATCCACATTATTCTACCGTTTTGAGCTTTAAAGGCATTACGTTTCCAGTTAACAGGTTAGACATAAAAAAGTTTGAAATTTTAAATGACATAAGCATCAACGTGTACGAACTTGGCATGGAAAAGAAAGACACATACAAGATTCTACCAACTAGATTAACTGAAAATAAACGCGAAAAACATGTAAATTTATTGTTGATACAAAATATTTACAACGAAGAAGTTGAAAAAGACCAAGTAATACAATATCATTATGTCTGGATCAAACATATTTCGCGACTCGTATCAAGTCAGTTATCATTGCGGCATGGAGTCAAATACCTTTGCGATCGATGCCTTCATTACTTTTATTCAGATGAGAAATTGCAAATTCATATTAAGGAATGCGGGAAACGCAACGAGTATAAAGTAACTTTTCCACCTCAAAAAAGTGTGAAATTTGGAAATTTCAAAAATAAAGAGCGAGTTCCATTTGTTCTTTATACAGATTTTGAATGCATTTTGAAGCCAGTATCTATAAAAAAAGGAAATGGAGAGCATTATCTGCAGCATGAGGCTCACAGCGTGGGATATTTTCTGAAATGCTCGTATGACGATAACTTATCATATTATAAGAGTTATAGAGGTTTAAGTTGTGCGCAATGGTTTGCTAAGGAACTTCAGACCATAGCAAGTACAGTGGAATATATTTTGAAAGATATAAAACCTATGGAGAATCTCACAGTAGACCAAGTGAGGAGCTTTATATCTGCGCCTAATTGTTATACCTGTAACAAACAGTTTAACGAATCAGATGTTAAAGTTAAAGATCATTGCCATCTAACGGGCAAATACAGAGGACCTGCACATCAGGGATGTAATATTAATTACAAAGACAGTAAAACAGTCCCTATCGTCATACACAATCTCAGTGGATATGATGCTCATTTGTTGATAAAAGATATATCAAATAGCATCCCCGGACATTTAAAAATAATACCTTATAACACAGAAAGTTATATTTCTATGATCAAATACATACAAGACTGCGATATAAAATTCAAGTTTATTGACTCATTCCGTTTCATGGCCGCATCACTTGATAAATTAGCATCCTATCTAACTGAAAAAAAAAACTATAGATTCACAGTTTCTAAACATAAGCGATGAAAAGTTGAAGTTACTTAAGAGGAAAGGAGTGTTCCCATATGAATATATATCAAATTGGGCAAATTTAGAAGAAACCCAATTGCCAGGAATAGAAAAGTTTTATAGTTCCTTAGGAAAATGCCATATTAGTTCTGAAGACTACGAACACGCTCAAACAGTTTGGTTAAAATTTGATATAAAAACTCTTGGTGAATACAACGATCTTTATTTGAAAACTGATGTGTTGCTACTTGCAGATGTGTTTGAAAATTTCAGAGATGGCTGTATTACTAATTACAATCTCGATCCAGCACATTATTACACTGCACCTGGACTTGCTTGGGATGCGATGCTGAAATATACGGGGGTAGAAATTGAACTCGTGCAAGATGTTGATGTGCTCATGTTTATAGAAAATGGAATTCGTGGAGGCCTCACACAGTGTTCCAAAAGATATGCAAAGGCAAATAACAAATACATGCCAGATTACGATCCTAACCAGGCTTCGACATATCTTATGTATTACGACATTAATGCAATGTATTCATGGGCTATGACTCAGTACTTACCATACAGTAATCTTCAGTGGGTCGAAGATACCAATAATTTAAACTTTGATATTCCTGATGATTCTCAGTTTGGATACATTTTGGAGGTTGATATGGAATATCCTACTTCCTTACACGATAAGCATAAAGAATTACCTTTCGCTCCAGAAAAAACAACTCCACCAGGTTGCAAAGAGGCAAGACTGCTGGCAACTTTGTATAATAAAAGCAAATATGTTGTTCATTATCGTAATTTAAAGGAATATTTAAATGAAGGGGTAAAAGTGACAAAAATTTATCGTGCTTTGAAATTCTCTCAAACTGATTGGATGAAACCGTATATTGAATTAAACACCAGTTTAAGACAAAAGGCTAAAAATGAATTCAAAAAAAATTTGTTCAAACTAATGTGTAATGCGGTTTTTGGAAAAACAATGGAGAATGTTCGACTTCGACGCGATATCAAA
Organism: Pherbina coryleti; assembly: GCA_943735915.1. Classification (NCBI taxonomy): domain Eukaryota; kingdom Metazoa; phylum Arthropoda; class Insecta; order Diptera; family Sciomyzidae; genus Pherbina; species Pherbina coryleti. The sequence goes on along the minus strand of OX030948.1, from coordinate 114,111,831 downwards.
CTTGTAACACGCTGGCAAGGGACTTAATATCCAAACCAAATTTTCACAGCCACTCAATATTTGACGATAATTTGGCTGCTATTGAACTTCTGAAAACAGAAGTAATATTCGACAAACCTATTTATATTGGAATGGCCATATTAGATATCTCCAAAACATTGCTATATGAATTTCATTATAAATACATGAAACACAAATATGCTGATAATTGTGCGCTTTGTTATACCGATACTGATTCACTCATATACGAAATAAAAACCAATGATGTTTACAACGATATGAGTCAACATTTACACCGATTCGACACATCTGGTTTTTCTGCAAGCAATCCATATAATTTAATGCAAGTCAACAAGAAAAAACTAGGACTTATGAAAGACGAAAATAATGGCCAAATTATGTTGGAGTTTGTTGCAAAAATGTGTAAAATGTATGCTTTACGCGTACTAAAAGATGACAATCAACATCAAATAACCAAAAAAACAAAAGGAGTCAAGTCGGCTGTGCTAAGTAGAGAAATAATATTCGAGGACTACAAAAATTGTCTTGAAAAAAATGTGGAGTGCTCTCATACACAAAACACAATAAGGTCCGAGAAACATACATATATTGTTCAACACATCCCAAAAAAAAATCACGCTAAGCCCATTTGACAATAAAAGATGCTTGATGTCTAATAGTTTTTCAACACTGCCTTGGGGTCATTACGATGCTTCATCAGAGAAAAACGTAACACTCACCCCCAGTTTACTATGAGATAATTTTTGTATCAAAGATTTAGATAAAATATAAAGATAAAATGTATATGTTTTTTTTGTTTATTTTTTTATTAAATATTGAAAAAATTAAAAAAAACTGCACACATTGAACTTGTCAACATTTCGCAAAGTAGTATGAAACTTTTAAAACTTATTTTAAATTTAATTTAAAATAAAATATATGAGTAGCTGATGATGGATTTTAGTGTGAGGTTATTTTCAACCTTTGAAATAAATTTTCCATCCTATTTTTTGTCTCTTATTAACTTACTGATGAAGATGAAAAACATTAGGATATTATATATATATAACAACTTACCATAAAAAATAATATTTTCGTAATTATCTGCTTTCTTTCACTCATTTAGAAATTCATCGCTTGGCCAATGGTTGTTATTCAACTGATTAACAATAAAACCCCATCAATAATTTTATGTGTTCATGCATAAATATTAAACTCATATCTAACAGGATATTATCGTATAAACATTAAATTCTTATCGTAAAGTATACAAATAATTCAGTAAGTTAAAATATATAACAAACATAACGTCTATTGTGGTATTCCGTTCATTCCTCCATCCGTCCGCCCCCCTCAGTTTGCGGTTTTGATAAGCAGTTGTATAAAATATAAAAATGTTTGTTTTTCAATGCTTAGGAAGCAACCTATTGTATCCAAAATATCAACATTATCCATAGACATATTAGCATACCCAAAGCTCTCACTTTGTTAAAGTAAATTTACTTATATCTGAAACTGCTACTGCTACTGATACTGATACTGCTACTGATACTGATAGCAGTTAGCTGTTTTATAGAACAGATCAGTATCAGTAGCAGTAGCAGTTTCAGTAGCAGCATCAGATATAAGTAAATTTACTTTAACAAAGTGAGAGCTTTGGGTATGCTAATATGTCTATGGATAATGTTGATATTTTGGATACAAAAGGTTGCTTCCTAAGCATTGAAAAACAAACATTTTTATATTTTATACAACTGCTTATCAAAACCGCAAACTGAGGGGGGCGGACGGATGGAGGAATGAACGGAATACCACAATAGACGTTATGTTTGTTATATATTTTAACTTACTGAATTATTTGTATACTTTACGATAAGAATTTAATGTTTATACGATAATATCCTGTTAGATATGAGTTTAATATTTATGCATGAACACATAAAATTATTGATGGGGTTTTATTGTTAATCAGTTGAATAACAACCATTGGCCAAACGATGAATTTCTAAGTGAGTGAAAGAAAGCAGATAATTACGAAAATATTATTTTTTATGGTAAGTTGTTATATATATATAATATCCTAATGTTTTTCATCTTCATCAGTAAGTTAATAAGAGACAAAAAATAGGATGGAAAATTTATTTCAAAGGTTGAAAATAACCTCACACTAAAATCCATCATCAGCTACTCATATATTTTATTTTAAATTAAATTTAAAATAAGTTTTAAAAGTTTCATACTACTTTGCGAAATGTTGACAAGTTCAATGTGTGCAGTTTTTTTTAATTTTTTCAATATTTAATAAAAAAATAAACAAAAAAAACATATACATTTTATCTTTATATTTTATCTAAATCTTTGATACAAAAATTATCTCATAGTAAACTGGGGGTGAGTGTTACGTTTTTCTCTGATGAAGCATCGTAATGACCCCAAGGCAGTGTTGAAAAACTATTAGACATCAAGCATCTTTTATTGTCAAATGGGCTTAGCGTGATTTTTTTTTGGGATGTGTTGAACAATATATGTATGTTTCTCGGACCTTATTGTGTTTTGTGTATGAGAGCACTCCACATTTTTTTCAAGACAATTTTTGTAGTCCTCGAATATTATTTCTCTACTTAGCACAGCCGACTTGACTCCTTTTGTTTTTTTGGTTATTTGATGTTGATTGTCATCTTTTAGTACGCGTAAAGCATACATTTTACACATTTTTGCAACAAACTCCAACATAATTTGGCCATTATTTTCGTCTTTCATAAGTCCTAGTTTTTTCTTGTTGACTTGCATTAAATTATATGGATTGCTTGCAGAAAAACCAGATGTGTCGAATCGGTGTAAATGTTGACTCATATCGTTGTAAACATCATTGGTTTTTATTTCGTATATGAGTGAATCAGTATCGGTATAACAAAGCGCACAATTATCAGCATATTTGTGTTTCATGTATTTATAATGAAATTCATATAGCAATGTTTTGGAGATATCTAATATGGCCATTCCAATATAAATAGGTTTGTCGAATATTACTTCTGTTTTCAGAAGTTCAATAGCAGCCAAATTATCGTCAAATATTGAGTGGCTGTGAAAATTTGGTTTGGATATTAAGTCCCTTGCCAGCGTGTTACAAGTTTGATATCGCGTCGAAGTCGAACATTCTCCATTGTTTTTCCAAAAACCGCATTACACATTAGTTTGAACAAATTTTTTTTGAATTCATTTTTAGCCTTTTGTCTTAAACTGGTGTTTAATTCAATATACGGTTTCATCCAATCAGTTTGAGAGAATTTCAAAGCACGATAAATTTTTGTCACTTTTACCCCTTCATTTAAATATTCCTTTAAATTACGATAATGAACAACATATTTGCTTTTATTATACAAAGTTGCCAGCAGTCTTGCCTCTTTGCAACCTGGTGGAGTTGTTTTTTCTGGAGCGAAAGGTAATTCTTTATGCTTATCGTGTAAGGAAGTAGGATATTCCATATCAACCTCCAAAATGTATCCAAACTGAGAATCATCAGGAATATCAAAGTTTAAATTATTGGTATCTTCGACCCACTGAAGATTACTGTATGGTAAGTACTGAGTCATAGCCCATGAATACATTGCATTAATGTCGTAATACATAAGATATGTCGAAGCCTGGTTAGGATCGTAATCTGGCATGTATTTGTTATTTGCCTTTGCATATCTTTTGGAACACTGTGTGAGGCCTCCACGAATTCCATTTTCTATAAACATGAGCACATCAACATCTTGCACGAGTTCAATTTCTACCCCCGTATATTTCAGCATCGCATCCCAAGCAAGTCCAGGTGCAGTGTAATAATGTGCTGGATCGAGATTGTAATTAGTAATACAGCCATCTCTGAAATTTTCAAACACATCTGCAAGTAGCAACACATCAGTTTTCAAATAAAGATCGTTGTATTCACCAAGAGTTTTTATATCAAATTTTAACCAAACTGTTTGAGCGTGTTCGTAGTCTTCAGAACTAATATGGCATTTTCCTAAGGAACTATAAAACTTTTCTATTCCTGGCAATTGGGTTTCTTCTAAATTTGCCCAATTTGATATATATTCATATGGGAACACTCCTTTCCTCTTAAGTAACTTCAACTTTTCATCGCTTATGTTTAGAAACTGTGAATCTATAGTTTTTTTTTTCAGTTAGATAGGATGCTAATTTATCAAGTGATGCGGCCATGAAACGGAATGAGTCAATAAACTTGAATTTTATATCGCAGTCTTGTATGTATTTGATCATAGAAATATAACTTTCTGTGTTATAAGGTATTATTTTTAAATGTCCGGGGATGCTATTTGATATATCTTTTATCAACAAATGAGCATCATATCCACTGAGATTGTGTATGACGATAGGGACTGTTTTACTGTCTTTGTAATTAATATTACATCCCTGATGTGCAGGTCCTCTGTATTTGCCCGTTAGATGGCAATGATCTTTAACTTTAACATCTGATTCGTTAAACTGTTTGTTACAGATATAACAATTAGGCGCAGATATAAAGCTCCTCACTTGGTCTACTGTGAGATTCTCCATAGGTTTTATATCTTTCAAAATATATTCCACTGTACTTGCTATGGTCTGAAGTTCCTTAGCAAACCATTGCGCACAACTTAAACCTCTATAACTCTTATAATATGATAAGTTATCGTCATACGAGCATTTCAGAAAATATCCCACGCTGTGAGCCTCATGCTGCAGATAATGCTCTCCATTTCCTTTTTTTATAGATACTGGCTTCAAAATGCATTCAAAATCTGTATAAAGAACAAATGGAACTCGCTCTTTATTTTTGAAATTTCCAAATTTCACACTTTTTTGAGGTGGAAAAGTTACTTTATACTCGTTGCGTTTCCCGCATTCCTTAATATGAATTTGCAATTACTCATCTGAATAAAAGTAATGAAGGCATCGATCGCAAAGGTATTTGACTCCATGCCGCAATGATAACTGACTTGATACGATTCGCGAAATATGTTTGATCCAGACATAATGATATTGTATTACTTGGTCTTTTTCAACTTCTTCGTTGTAAATATTTTGTATCAACAATAAATTTACATGTTTTTCGCGTTTATTTTCAGTTAATCTAGTTGGTAGAATCTTGTATGTGTCTTTCTTTTCCATGCCAAGTTCGTACACGTTGATGCTTATGTCATTTAAAAATTCCAACTTTTTTATGTCTAACCTGTTAACTGGAAACGTAATGCCTTTAAAGCTCAAAACGGTAGAATAATGTGGATATTTTGAAACGCGACCAGGATTTGTATTAGCAGGGAATAATGCAGAAACAATAGCCCATGCAAAGCAAGCATTATCATTATTTTTAACGTTGACGCAAGCTCTCTTCTTTGCAATATATTGAGGCAATTCTAAAAATGATTTACCATTCATAGGTGTATATTTATTTATGTTAATTGTAAGATTAACAATTTCTTTTAGCGCCCAGCCACTATCACTTTCTTGGAAATCATCTAGTTTTTTTAGAATTTTGTTTTTGACGTTTTCTTCAAACCAATCACTTAGATTGGTGTCCAATGATATTACAGCATTTTTTGTATGCACATTTTTTATTTCCTCTATTCCTTCCTCCGCGGAAAATTTTACAAAATTTGCAAAAAAGACTGTGTTCACCTTTACAAATATGTGCTGTGTCAAAATGCTGCTTATTTTCTGCTTGAACGTGTCTTCACAATCTTTAAGGAAATTTATAGGGTCCTTATGCGCTAGGTTTACTATTGCTCCAGTTCTTAATCTAAAAAGAAAAAACATATTTTAAAGATTTAATTGACAGTAAGTATTGTGTAAACTTAAAGAATATTTAAATCTAATTTACCTTCCACAGAAAGCTGATTCAACATCTTCCCATTTGACGCTAATCGGCGACCAGTTACTGCGATGCTTTAATTGCATCCGATATCCCTGCACCAGACCGATGGCATATGTTATCTTTTGTTTCTCGCCAATGTTTCTCGCTTTCTTCAAAAAGCAATCGCGTAGAACACCCAATGCTTTGGAGCACTCTTTCACCCCCTCCGGAATCAGCTTAACATAATTTTTTCCTCTCACAAATGCTGACTTCGCAGTCTTTACGAGTGTGTTTACTAATTCTTCCATTTTTTTTTTGTTTTGTTTTTTTTTTTTTTTTGCTACGTGCAACTAAACGTTTTAAAATGAACTGAATAACTTGAAAAATAAACCAAGCATTTATAACAAAACATATTAGCTGCGTTTTTTTCATGGAAGGAATTCATGCTTGCCGCTTTAACTTTTTTGTTAGCAATACCAATGCTGCCAAACTTTTTAAATGTCAAATGATGCAGTACTGCCAATTTTTCGGACACCCAGCGCCATCTTGCCATCAATTACGACCAAGTGTTGCCTACTTGTCTTATGCCTCAGCTTACTTTACTCAGAAACATGTGTTTCGGATAAAACATCAGAATCAACCTTGCGCCTGAGCAATTTGGTTTGTGCCTCGACTTATTTATGTGTCTCGGCTTACTGGGGCCAGATTAATCTTTGCTTTATAAAACATCCGAATCAACCTTGCGCTTGAGTAATTTGTCTTACGCCTCAGCTTACTTTGTTCAGAAACATGTGTCTCGGCTTACTGGGGCTCGGCTTACTGGGGCCAGATATGCTTTATAAAACATCCGAATCATCCTTGCGCCTGAGCAATCTGGTTTGTGCCTTGACTTATTTACCCCCACCAGAGGCGCGGCACTTTTTTCCAGAACAGGGTGACCCACAAATCATTTAAAAGTATTTATCAAGCTACTGCTGCTATTGCTACGCTTATCTTTAATTTACAACAACAACAACAACAACAACAACAACAACAACAACAACAACAACAACAACAACAACAACAACAGCAATTATTTAGCTTAGGGGCTCGGCTTACTGGGGCCAGATATGCTTTATAAAACACCCGAATCAACCTTGCGCCTGAAGATATGCTTTATAAAACCTCCGAATCAACCTTGCGCCTGAGCAATCTGGTTTGTGCCTTGACTTATTTACCCCCCACCAGAGGCGCGGCGCATTTTTCCCGAACAGGGTGACCCACAAATCATTTAAAAGTATTTAGCCAAGACAACAACCTCATTTAGCCAAGACAACAACCAAAAAAGTGTTTTAGAACTCCCATAGCCTCACTACTTTCATCAATGCCATCAGACTATGGAATTCACTACCAACTTATCTTAAAACTATAGAAAGTGAACTTAAATTCAAGTATGCCATTCTTAAACATTTCTCGCCACAAGATCTTTAACAATATTCAGTTCTCCAAATCTCTTCTTTTAAATATTTCCTCTAATTATCTTTTTTGTCACTTCAACGATTTCTATCTTTTTATTTTTATTTTATAATTTTTTTTTTCTTTCTTTACTACTTGGAACCTTATAGTTATATTTATAATTATTTATAAGTTTAAATTTACATCTATGTTAAGTCTGCACTGTATTTTTACAATTGTTTTCTCAGTTTGTATTGTTGAATATAAAATTTTAAGCAAATCACATCTATCATTGTTTCATGCTTTGTACTTTAAAAGAACATGGTTCTTATCGTTCTAATGAAAATCGATAAAATAAATAAATAAATAACTAATTTTGACGATGGTGTTGATGAGATATTTATAGGTTTTCTGCTTACAATGAGTAAGCAGATTACATTTTGACTTTTTTGGGTTCAAGCAAAGATCGTTGGTACAGGCCTTGAGAAACGCCATAAATAACTAGCAAGAAATCTGAAAAATAACTGCCAATATTTACAGATTGCGTCCGCCCG
>OX030948.1:114081504-114099004 GCA_943735915.1 Pherbina coryleti | reverse complement strand
TTTCAAAACAGTCTAAGATAACTGAAACTGTTGAAAATTGGGAAAATACCAGAAGTTTTAAAGTGTTTTTTAAATCGACAATCATCGATTTTTTATTTGCGTTCATAGCGTTCAAACTGTTGCCATTTAACCAAATGATAACGAATTTTGCTCATAAAGAGTGATTTTTTAAGTGCCTGATAACTTTTTTTTTAAAAAAAACGCATAAAATTTGCAAAATTTCATCGGTTCTTTATTTGAAACGTTAGATTGGTCCATGACATTTACTTTTTGAAGAAAATTTCATTTAAATGTTGACCGCGGCTGCGTCTTAGGTGGTCCATTCGGAAAGTCCAATTTTGGGCAACTTTTTCGAGCATTTCGGCCGGAATAGCCCGAATTTCTTCGGAAATGTTGTCTTCCAAAGCTGGAATAGTTGCTGGCTTATTTCTGTAGACTTTAGACTTGACGTAGCCCCACAAAAAATAGTCTAAAGGCGTCAAATCGCATGATCTTGGTGGCCAACTTACCGGTCCATTTCTTGAGATTAATTGTTCTCCGAAGTTTTCCCTCAAAATGGCCATAGAATCGCGAGATGTGTGGCATGTAGCGCCATCTTGTTGAAACCACATGTCAACCAAGTTCAGTTCTTCCATTTTTGGCAACAAAAAGTTTGTTAGCATCGAACGATAGCGATCACCATTCACCGTAACGTTGCGTCCAACAGCATCTTTGAAAAAATACGGTCCAATGATTCCACCAGCGTACAAACCACACCAAACAGTGCATTTTTCGGGATGCATGGCCAGTTCTTGAACGGCTTCTGGTTGCTCTTCACTCCAAATGCGGCAATTTTGCTTATTTACGTAGCCATTCAACCAGAAATGAGCCTCATCGCTGAACAAAATTTGTCGATAAAAAAGCGGATTTTCTGCCAACTTTTCTAGGGCCCATTCACTGAAAATTCGACGTTGTGGCAGATCGTTCGGCTTCAGTTCTTGCACGAGCTGTATTTTATACGGTTTTACACCAAGATCTTTGCGTAAAACCTTCCATGTGGTCGAATAACACAAACCCAATTGCTGCGAACGGCGACGAATCGACATTTCACGGTCTTCAGCAACACTCTCAGAAACAGACGCAATATTCTCTTCTGTACGCACTGTACGCATTCGTGTGGTTGGTTTAATGTCCAATAAAGTAAACTGAGTGCGAAACTTGGTCACAATCGCATTAATTGTTTGCTCACTTGGTCGATTATGTAGACCATAAATCGGACGTAAAGCGCGAAACACATTTCGAACCGAACACTGATTTTGGTAATAAAATTCAATGATTTGCAAGCGTTGCTCGTTAGTAAGTCTATTCATGATGAAATGTCAAAGCATACTGAGCATCTTTCTCTTTGACACCATGTCTGAAATCCCACGTGATCTGTCAAATACTAATGCATGAAAATCATAACCTCAAAAAAATCACCCTTTATATGGCTTGTTAGAACGCACAAGCTAAATGCCACATTATGCGATTCTAGTTTTTGTAGAAAATAAAAAAGGGCGATATCTAACAAGATATCACAAGATTGCTGTGAGATAATTCTGAGTGTCTTAACGTTTGAAAAACTACTTTTTTGTGCTATTTCAATTGCAATTGTGTAATTTGAATAGTGAAAAGTGCATTGCGTATTTTCCAAATGATTTTAGAAGGAAACTTTATTAGAGCTCTATGCTGTTGTTATATCCTGCGGCAAGTAAAATATTGTGTCCTTTGAGCAGATCAAAAAAGTGAAAAGTGTGTTTTCAGACTTTTATTATTCCTGATGTGCGATAAAATAAACACTCTTTGTTACATGTGTGGTAGATATACACTAAAATCATATCGTCAAGCGATTTCAGAAGAACTTCAAAACGCTTATAAATCTTAATATAAACATTTTGATATATTATTCGATAGTCTGAGTCCCTTGGCGTAGTTGGTTAAAGTGCGTGGCCGCTATGTCAATGAACTTGGAGACCCAGGTTAGAGCCCCAGCAGCGACAGAAAATTATTTGAATTAAAATAATTTTTCTGTACGGCCGCCACCTTCTGCAGACAATGGCAAACCTCAGAGAGTATTCAAAATGCCATGCAAAGCTTCTTGAGAACAAGAACATTCAGTTCATCGCCGCACAGTGCACTTTCTTGGCACTTTTTTGATATTAAATCTATAACTTTTGAACCAATTGAGATTTTTCGTCCCGGTTTTTTTATATATAAGAAAATTGATTGCGCTATATAGTAATCACAAAAAATTTTCCAAAAAATTTTTTGGTTTTTTAATTTTTATACCCCCACGTTTAAAAAACGTAAATGGGGGTATATTAATTTTGTCACTCCGTTTGTAACGCCCATAAGGAGGCGTGGTAGGTATAGAAAAGTATATATATTATTGATCAGCATCACCACCCGAGTTGATTTAGCCATGTCCGTCTGTCTGTCCGTCTGTCCGTCTGTCGTCACGATTACAGCCGTAATCTTCAAGTTATCATCACGAAATTCAATATTTAAGCTTTTATCTAAAAACTAAGGTCAAGTTCGAAAATGAACCGAATCGGATGAAAACCACGCCTACCTCCCATACAAAGTGCCTTTATCAAAACAATAAAATCTCTTAGAATTCCACAAAAATTAATATATGGTCTTGAAATTTTGCATATGAGCTCCGATATTTAAAGTGCACTCTAAGTATGAAATTCAACCTAATCGAATAAAAACCACGCCTACCTCCCATACAAAGTGACTTCATCAAAAAGGTAAAATCTATTTAAATTCCACAAAAAATAATATATGGACTTGAAATTTTGCTTATTAACTTTGATATATAACATGCACTTTGTGTATAAAATTCAACCAAATTGAGTGAAAACCACACCCACCCCCCATACAAAGTGATTTTATAAAAAATGAAAGCGAATATTTTCTGTTAAAACTATGTAGGTATAACAAAAATGTTTTATACAAATAAACATTTTATTGACGGCTTAAGACTTTGAATATACTTCGGTTCGGACGTGGGGGTATTTTAACTTCGGCCCAGTCGAAGATCATTTCTTACCATCTTATCATCTTAGTTTTATATGATTTTAAACTGAAATTCAGTCCATAACGCTTAATTTATTTTTCTTGTCAAATTAACACCATATTTTAAAATTGTTTGAAAATTGGATGAACTACGTCAATTTCAGGTTTTTATCAATATTATTAATCAAATATATAAAAAAGGAGTTTATGTTTGTAAGGCCGCAATAGACTCCTAAACTACTCATCCGATTAGCATGAAAATTTGTGTATAGACGTTTTTTGGTACGGTGCGTGTTCGTGGGCTATCAATTTTGATCCACCTTGAACACCAGAGGGCGCTGTAGTACAAATTTTTTACAAAACTGCCTAAAACTCCTAAACTGCTAATGCGATTAGAATGAAAAGTGGTATATAGTGGGTTTCATATACGTTGAGTGTTCTGCTGCTATCGTTTTTGACCTATATTGAACACCAGAGGGCGCTATAGTACAAATTTTTTACAAAACCACCTAAAACTCCCAAATTGCTCATGCGATTAGAATAAAAATTGGTATATGGTAGTTTTCAAGTACGATGAGTTTTTTAGCACTATCTTCTTTGACCCACCTTGGACACCAGATGGTGCTGTAGTACAAATTTTTTACAAAATCGCATATTTTTAGTTGTTTTCTTAGGATACATGTGCAAATATTTACAAAATATTAAATATTTCTTAAATTTAGTAAAATAAAAATAATTTCCGTTATTTTCACATCAAACACATGAACATATCTTGAAAACTATGAAAAATTTTACTACAACGATATATTTAATGCAACATCGTTGCTCAAAAATGAGAAAAAACAATCAGAAATTTAATTTTGCGACTTTCGAGTCAAATATCTCCGCTGCTTTTGTATTCATTTTGTTAAATTTTTTTTTGTCTTAAAGCTTCATCAAAGTACTATGAAAACCTTATTGCAAAAATACCGTTAGTTGAGTAAATATATTTTAAATATTTTTTTCAAAAAAGGTCTGAAATATTGGAGTTTTCCTCACAAAAAGGCTCAAAATTTGTTTTTGTTATAAAAATAATTTAAATTCAAATTCTCAAATTTTTAACTCTATTCAAAAGTTATAACATTTGTAAGTAAAAGTTGTTTCAAGTTTACGCTAAAATTAAAAACCATTTTTGGGGTTAAAAAAACAAGGCCTACCCCTAGATATTTTCGAACAAAATTTTTTTTTCCAATATTGTGTTTTTATATTTTTGAAAAAATATACAAGCTAAAAAATTAATTTATTAGAAAAAATTATCTAAGTATCTCTTGCCAATCGAAAGTTATAGCCAATAATGTTTATCCAAAATATATATGGGTAATTCCATGAAATTTCGCCAAATCAGCGTCACCACGGGTCTCCGAAATCGCTGCGCCAGGTTGATCATCGACAGTTGGCATGAATACTAGATGATTTTCATAGATTTCAAATTTCGGAACTACCTCCCCTGCTCTACGGCACACCAGCAAAGCTCAAAAAACAGCTGTTTTAAGCCATGTGTTAAAAAAATCATATCTCGGAGTAGAAATAAGATTTCAAACTTGTTCTTACGCCATTCTCTTTGTAATAATACGTACTTTTTAGTAAAAAATTGCAAAACCCAAAGTAACGGACTATAAATGTATTAGTCATTGATATATGCATACGTATTTAAGCCTTTTTTACATCATCTTCTTGGGCTTATAACTTTGACGAACGATAATATTTTCTAACTTCCCGGGTTGCATTTTGTTTGTTTACTCAATTTCCAACATTTTGCGACCCTGAACGATCGGTTTTGACCATTTGTTGCCTGGTTATAGCGCTTTGAAAGTTTGAATTTTTCTTCATTTTAGCCATTTTAGCCATTTTTACCTGCTTATATCTCGCTTCTACCTTGATTTTTTTTCAATCGATTCCCACCAAAATTTAGTTTCAAACACGCATAATATGATCCAAAAAGTCCGGGGGTGTTATTTCGATCTATTACATGCTAATGAGGCCAGGGAAATCTGCGAAAATCGAGTACATTTTTTATTTTTGTGTTGCGGATATAATATTCTCTCGGGTCCTGGTGACGTAAAATTGTCGATCACAACGTTGGGTAGATGTGCACATTGACTCTTCAATGTCTAATTGCGCCATCTTCTCTGATGTATTTGAAGTTTCAGACAACGCACAGAGGGGTGAAATCGCAAAAAATGGATATTAATTGAAAAATGAAAATTTGTTTTTTTGAAAAATACTTAGTATCCGATTAAAGTATATAAAATTCTACATCACTACTGAAAATTTCAATGTCATATGTTGTTTACTTGTTAAGCTGCATTGTGTTAAAGTTAAGTCATTTTTGAGCTATTCGCGCACAATAGTGTTAATTGAAATTCGGCATATTTCGACGCTTAATATATAGTTTTTCGCAAGTCAAAAGTAATACTTTCACTGTGGAATCTACAACCTCAGGTATTTTAGCGTTGTTCTAAAAATAATTGTGTAGACAAAAAATGTGTAGAAATATTTTTAAAAAATATTTTAAAATGTGTCCAAATCTTGGCTATTTTCAAAATATTCGTGGATATTTAAATATGAATGGTGTTAGTTGGCGTTAATATATTAATTTTTTAGGAAACAACAGTTCCTAGGCTTTCATATTCAGTAATAAAATGTTGCGCGTTTTTGCGCGATTTTGTTTTATTAAATTAACTGTGAAAATAGTCACTCAAGCAAAGAACACCAGTTCTTGTCTTTTGTTTACTTTGTCTTCGTTTTCTTTGTTATAATTGTTGTTTTTGTATATCGTTAGCAACTGTGTGTTACAATGACAAAAGTATTTGTTATTGTGCGTTATGTGTTGTGTGTTGTGTGTTGTGTATTGAAATGTGAAAACGTCAAACGTATTGAAAGTGATGTAAAAGCTTGTAATTGGGTAACTCGTACTATACAAATACTTTAAGCTTCTGATCTTTTGCAAACTCCAAACATCAAAATTGCCAAAAAAAAATGCCACCAACTTTCAAAATCAGTAGTAGATCTACTAGTTTCGCCTTCAGTTTTGACGAACGTGGCACCAGAAGGCACAAATCCGAATTTAGTTACATATATGATACAATAATCCGCCTTTCGTCTACGTAATTATATTAAAAATAAATTGATTACTATGTAAAAATTGTATTACTTTTTTCCAAAAAAAGAAAAATCCGCCTGAGCCAGAGCATTTTTTAAAAGGGGCGTGGCACTGCCCTATTTCACCTTGGATGTAATTCATACCGTACGATCAACATATATACAAAATCTCATCTTCATACCTCTGATAGTTCATGAGATATATCCGTTCTAAGTTTCAGGTTATATGGGCGGTGCCACGCCCCTATATACAATCATAACCAAGTATAGCCAAGGACTATTGGCAGGTCAACAGTACAACATTGGGGAAGTTTCATGACAATCGGTCTATTACTATGGCCGCTAGAGCTATTTTTAATAGTGGGGAGTGGCACCGCCCACTTTTCCAAAAGATGTGCAGCCTATGTCACTCAGTGATAACGTAGCATTCTAATAGTGAAAGAATTTTTCAAATCGGATAAATAGTTTAATTAATCTCCATTTTTTGCGATTTCACCCCTCTGTGCAACGGCTGCGAAAATTTTTCCACTTCAATATAGCTATCATTAGGCCGATGATAATTTGTAAGTTGGCTTCTATCAACGACTACGTTTTGTACATTTGATGCTAACAATTTTGGCTTAATATCAACGTAGCATCTGCTACATAACTTATTTCCAGGAATTAGACTGATTATATTATCAACTTGTTTTAAACTTTCGCCAAGTTGGAGTGATATAATTCTCAAGCTTTTCGATATCTTTTTTTTTTATGTCTCTTAAGGGGAGATACGCAGTCAGAACTTTTTTTTCTTCAAAAATTTTTTTGCTTTTTCTTAAAGCCTTAAGTTTCAAGAATATTTGGTGAAAATTTCAAGTCAATATCTCAAAAAATAACAAAGTTATAGCCTACTGAGTGAACCGCCTTCTAGAGCGCGCAGTGCTGGCGCTTATTTTCAAACGCGTTTTTCTCGAAACCATGTTTTCAAAGTCGGTGACCAAGATTTCTCAAAGCTCAGTGAAGCGATCGTTTTGATTTTTTTGCAGGCTTATTGTACACATAATAATCTCGTACTTGTCATAGGATTTTTTTTTTTTTAGCTTCGTTCATTTTTTATAGGCAAAACTATGACGAATTTTTGGTCGAAAATCGTTTTTTTACGTTTGAAAGTCCGCCATTTTGTGAAAAATCAATATTTTCAAAAACGGCTATGACAAGTACGAGTTTTAAGTATCTTCTTTAATAATATATTTCATTTTTTTGTTTCAGATGAATTAAGGAGGAGCAATCTTGGTCACCGCATTTCACCTTTTTTTCAGAGCGCTCTACAAAAACTGCTGTATCGACCTTAATATTAAATTTTTTTTAATAAAAAAAAAACTAAAAATACTCTTGAATGTGTATATTTTTAGGTATAAAAACCCTCATTCAAAAATATCCCATAGGTTTCCTTAAAAAAATTCACAAACATTACCTTTTTTTCGGCCTCTGGCTGCGTTGCTCCCCTTAAATGGATCACAACGGAAATTCTGTTTAGTTGAATAGTCCAGCAATACCTTACATTTATGATGAGCACAAATAACGCCAAGACAGTTTTTTCGAAATCCTTCAACTCGATATTCTAATAATAATTCCTCTTGAGATAAATTTTGTAATTCTTCAGTTGTTTCGTCCTTTGTGTATGTCTTTAGATGACAATCATCACCCAATAAATATCCCAAAAAACTATTTTTTGCGCTCATATTCTATATAAATTGAAACGTATTTGTGAACTGTTCAGAATATTTGTTCAAAATGTTGTTCGAAGCCAACTGACAGCCTACGGTATATGTATCTGCGTTGATTATTCAGAGATGGCGTTAGTGTGCTCTTGCAAACCTAAAAAACGACCCTTATAATACTTACGCCATGGCATAAAATACAACGTTGCCAATACAATAAAAAACATCAAAGTGAATAAAAAATTTCAGATTTGAATTCAGTGATATAGAATACTAATTCAGCTATATGAGTGAAGAAAAAAAATAATTTTATTTTATCCGAACCATGTTTGCATAACTACTATATGTCAATTTCTGTACGCTCGCGCTATATAGAAATTTCATGTTACACATAGACATTAAAGAGTCAATGAGCACATCTACCCAACGTTGTGATCGACAATTTTACCTCACCAGGACCCGAGAGAATATTATATCCGCAACACAAAAATAAAAATGTACTCGATTTTCGCAGATTTCCCTGGCCTCATTAGCATGTAATAGATCGAAATAACACCCCCGGACTTTTTGGATCATATAATCCGTGTTTGAAACTAAATTTTGGTGGGAATCGATTGAAAAAAAAGCAAGGTAGAAGCGAGATATTAGCAGGTAAAAATGGCTAAAATGGATAAAATGAAGAAAAATGCAAACTTTCAAAGCGCTATAACTAGGTAAAAAATGGTCAAAACCGATCGTTCAGGGTCGCAAAATGTTGGAAATTGAGTAAACAAACAAAATGCAACCCGGGAAGTTAGAAAATATTATCGTTCGTCAAAGTTATAAGCCCAAGAAGATGATGTAAAAAAGGCTTAAATACGTATGCATATATCAATGACTAATACATTTGTAGTCCGTTACTTTGGGTTTTGTAATTTTTTACTAAAAAGTACGTATTATTACATAGAGAATGGCGTAAGAACAAGTTTAAATTCTTATTTCTACTCCGAGATATGATTTTTTTAACACATGGCCTAAAACAGCTGTTTTTTGAGCTTTGCTAGTGTGCCGTAGAGCAGGGGAGGTGGTTCCGAAATTTGAAATCTATGAAAATCATCTAGTATTCATGCCAACTGTCGATGATCAACCTGGCGCAGCGATTCCGGAGACCCGTGGTGACGCTGATATGGCGAAATTTCATGGAAGTACCCATATACAAAAAGCAAAACGCTGTATGTGATGGCTGGAAACTTCAAAATTACTTAGCCGATAGAGCTGAAATTTTGGCAGTACATTTTTTTCAAGTACGAGATGGCTTAAATTTCTGTCACACCCCCTTTTACCGCCCACAAATCAATAAAAATGCTATATTTCCTAAGGTTTTCGTCGATTAGGCAACATTTTAGTAATTTAGTCTGTATGCTTACTGTCGGCAAGTGTACTAAAACAGGGTAATGTCCATCTACTATAAAACTGGGATGAGCATTATATAATAGGGTGTGGCTCCGCCGATACAATTAAAATTTGTATTATCGAATAGCTTTGAAAGTAAAAGTAGCAATACTTATTTACCTATGTTGCCAGAAAAGCACGATAAATAGTACTTATGGTATTTTTCAACGATTGTGGGATGTGGTAATTCCCATGGTATTTTGTGGTAAAAATCTCTCGCGTGGGAAAAAAAAATACCACATGTGAGATATTTACCAAGCGTGGGAAAAGAAATACCTCAAATTACCACAAAATACCTCAAAATACCATACAATACCACAAATTACCACAAAATACCACAATATCTAAAAAAAATCTCAAAATACCTCAAAATACCTCAAAAGAAAATTTGAGGGATTTTGTGGTAATTTGAGGTATTGTGGTATTTTATGGTAATTTGAGGAATTTTATGGTATTTTGAGGTATTTTAGCGAGTGTGGTAATTTGTGGGAATTAAGCGTGAGAAAAAGAGAATTTTGATGGTAATTTCATCTGGCGACACTGTTATGTACATATAAACTCAAAATGGAGTTACTATTTGGTGATCTCCTGCTACTGGGAAACTGTAACGGGCAGTCGAAAATAACAGTGATGTCAAACTATGAGTCTAAGAAAAGTTTTGAATACACCTATTATGTTCCCATATAGTTGCAGGGTGCAGCAACGCGCGCCGAGAAAAGCTAGTCTATATATATCTATCTATCTATCTATATACAGTGACCCACAAAATTGTTCATAAAAAACTCGATTTCAACTCTTTAACGAAATTATTTGAACAGAGAAGATAATTCTTAGAAATTCTTGCGTTCTCTTATCAACCAACACTTTGAAAATCCAGACCACTTACAAATTTTGTTATTGCTATTCAATTGTTTTTGCAATGGCTAACGGTACAGCATAATTGTTGTGAACAGTTTTGTGACTCGCGTGATTTTTAGTTGATGTAAAGCGTTCGGTTACAGCATTTGAAAAAAAAAATTCCCTCACGTTAGTTTTCTGCGTCGCGCATATTTAATTGGGTTTGAGTAAAAAAAGGGAATAATATTTTCTATACGCCATGCCGAAAGTAATTAACTCAAATCTGATTGCTGTAATTAAGAAAGAGCTTCGAGAAGACAAAAGTGTTCGTCAAATTGCGGGAAAGTGCCATGTTTCATTGGGATTTATCACAAAGATAAGAAAAAGTATGGTTCTAGTTCCAAACATTAACAAAGCTGGACGTCCACAAAAATTGTGTCCACAAACAAAACGAGCAGTGAGAAGGCTGATAACATCAGGAGCGGTCGAAAATGCTGTAGAGGCCAGAAATGTCATCGCTGAGTCTTTAAACACTCGAGTCTGCTCTGAAACGATCCGAAGATGTCTTAAAGAGAGTGGTATGAAGGCAAAAACTAAAATAAAGAAGCCCCTTCTAACAGCGAAGCACAAGGCCGCGCGACTGGCTTTTGCAAAGCGACATGCTGATTGGACTGTGATGCAGTGGAAATTGGTTACTTGGTCAGATGAGTCGAAAATTAATCGCATAGGTTCAGATGGACGAATATGGTCTTGGTACGACAAAAAAGTTGGCATAACATCTCGCAACATTCAGGAAAACTTGAAGTTTGGTGGAGGCTCTCTAATGATCTGGGGTTGTTTCCAAGGAAACAAATTAGGAGTTCTTCGTAAGATCGAAGGAAAAATGAAAGCCGTAGATTATATTAAGATTCTTGAAGACTCCTACTTACCCAGTCTCGAAATTTTTGGC
This sequence comes from Pherbina coryleti, assembly GCA_943735915.1. Classification (NCBI taxonomy): domain Eukaryota; kingdom Metazoa; phylum Arthropoda; class Insecta; order Diptera; family Sciomyzidae; genus Pherbina; species Pherbina coryleti. The sequence continues at coordinate 114,087,907 of OX030948.1, read as the reverse complement.
TGCGAACCAGGGGATACTGTGTTTATGCAGGACAATGATCCGAAACACAAAGCCAAAATTACAATGAATTGGCTACGCGACCATGGTATTAACTGCATGGATTGGCCAGCACAGTCACCGGATATAAATCCAATCGAAAATTTATGGAATATTTTAAAGAAAAAAATAATTGTTCGAACATCAACACCGCAAAACCTGGAGCAGCTATGGGTTGCTGTTAAAGAAGAGTGGTCTAGCATCAGTTCCGAAATATTGGAAAACTTAATGGCAAGTATGCCTAAGAGGATTCAACTTATCATTAAAGCCAAAGGCGGGCATATTAAATATTAAGAAATTGTTTTTGAATTATGAAAAAAATTTTGTTTGTTTAAGTTACATAATTGTTCACAAAAAAATTAAAAAAAAACTCTATTAAAGTGTAAAAAACGTAATGACTAAATTGAATTAGAGGCTTTAGAATAAGAATAAGTCCTATTTAAGTTTTTTGTAAATATTTTTTCTTAAAATTTCTTTTACAAAAATAAATATGAAACGTTGACTACAAACACGTGTTTTTATGAACAATTTTGTGGGTCACTGTATATAAAAAAGGAAATTATGTTTGTAAGGCCGCAATATACTCCTAAACTACTCATCCGATTAGCATGAAAATTTGTGTATAAAAGTTTTTTGGTACGGTGCGTGTTCGTGGGCTATTAATTTTGTTCCACCTTGAACACCAGAGGGCGCTGTAGTACAAATTTTTTACAAAACTGCCTAAAACTCCTAAACTGCTAATGCGATTAGAATGAAAAATGGTATACAGTGGGTTTTATGTACGTTGAGTGTTCTGCTGCTATCGTTTTAGACCTATCTTGAACACCAGAGGGGGCTATAGTACAAATTTTTTACAAAACCACCTAAAACTCCCAAACCGCTAATGCGATTAGAATAAAAGTTGGTATATAGTAGTTTTCAGGTACGATGAGTTTTTTAGCACTATCTTCTTTGACCCACCTTGGACACCAGATGGTGCTGTAGTACAAATTTTTTACAAAATCGCATATTTTTAGTTGTTTTCTTAGGGTACATGTGCAAATATTTACAAAATATTAAATATTTCTTAAATTTAGTAAAATAAAAATAATTTCCGTTATTTTCACATCAAAAACATGAACATATCTTGAAAACTATGAAAAATTTTACTACAACGATATATTTAATGCAACATCGTTGCTCAAAAATGAGAAAAAAACAATCAGAAATTTAATTTTGTGACTTTCGATTCAAATATCTCCGCTGCATTTGTATACATTTTGTTAAATTTTTTTTTGTCTTAAAGCTTCATCAAAGTACTATGAAAACCTTATTGCAAAATTACCGAAAGTTGAGTATATATATATTAAATTTTTTTTCAAAAAAGGTCTAAACTTTTGGATTTTTCCTCAAAAAAAGGCTCAAAATTTGATTTTGTTGTAAAACTAATTTAAATTCAAATTCGCAAATTTTCAACTCTATTTTAAGGCTTTAACATTTATAAGCAAAAGTTATTTCAATTTTACGCAAAAATTAAAAACCATTTTTGTGATTCAAAAAGCAAGGCCTATCCCTTGATTTTTTCGAACAAAATTTTTTTTCCAATATTGTGTTTTTATATTTTTGTAAAAATATAAAAGCTAAGAAATTAATTTATTAGAAAAAATTATCTTAGTATCTCTTACCAATCAAAAGTTATAACCAATAATCTTTATCCAAAATATATACATATATTTACAAAAAGCAAAACGCTGTCTGTGTGATGGCTGGAAACTTCACAATTACTGAGCCGATAGAGCTGAAATTTTGGCAGCACATTTTTTTCAAGTACAAGATGGCTTAAATTTCTGTCACACCCCCTTTTACCGCCCAGAAATCAATAAAAATGCTATATTTCCTACGGTTTCCGTCGATTTGGCTACATTTTTGTAATTTAGTTTGTATGCTCACTGTCGGCAACTGTACTAAAACTGGGTAATGTCCATCTACTAGAAAACTGGGATGAGTATTATATAAGAGGGTGTGGCTCCGCCCATACAGTTAAAATTTGTATTATCGAATAGCTTTGAAAGTAAAAGTAGCAGTATTTACATACAAACTCAAAATTGAGTTACTATTTGGTGATCTCCTGCTACTGGGAAACTGTAACGGGCAGTGGAAAATAACAGTGGTGTCAAACTATGAGTCTAAGAAAAGTTTTGAATACACCTATTATGTTCCCATATAGTTGCAGCGGGCAGCAACGCGCGCCGGGAAAAGCTAGTATATGTATAAAATAGGAGCTTATGTTTGTAAGGCCGCAATAGACTCCTAAACTACTCATCCGATTAGCATGAAAATTTGTGTATAGAAGTTTTTTGGTACGGTGCGTGTTTGTGGGCTATGAATTTTGATCCACCTTGAACACTAGAGGGCGCTGTAGTACAAATTTTTTTAAAAACTGCCTAAAACTCACAAACTGCTTATGCGATTAGAATGAAAAGTGGTATACAGTGGGTTTCATGAACGTTGAGTGTTTTGCTGCTATCTTTTTTGACCTATCTTGAACACCAGAGGGCGCTGTAGTACAAATTTTTTCGCAAAACCACCTAAAACTCCCAAACCGCTCATGGGATTAGAATGAAAATTGGTATATAGTAGTTTTCAGGTACAATGAGTTTTTTGACAGTATCTTCTTTGAACCACCTTGGACACCAGATGGTGCTGTAGTACAAATTTTTTACAAAATCGCATATTTTTAGTTGTTTTCTTAGGTTACATATGCAAATATTTACAAAATATAAAATATTTCTTAAACTTAGTAAAACTAAAAAAATTTCCGTTATTTTGACATTCAAAACATGAACATATCTTGAAAACTATGAAAAATTTTACTACAACGATACATTTAATGCAACATCGTGCTCAAAAATGAGAAAAAAACAATCAGTAATTTAATTTTGTGACGTTCGATTCAAATATCTCCGCTGCTTTTTTATACATTTTGTGAAATTTTTTTTTGTCTTAAAGCTTTATCAAAGTACTATGAAAACCTTATTGCAAAAATACCGTTAGTTGAGTACATATATTTTATATATTTTTTTCAAAAAAGGTCTGAAATTTTGGAGTTTTCCTCAAAAAAAGGCTCAAAAATTGTTTTTGTTTTAAAAATAATTTAAATTCAAATTCGCAAATTTTCAACTCTATTTAAAAATTATAACATTTATAAGAAAAAGTTATTTAAAATTTTAAGCAAAAACTAAAAACCATTTTTGTGATTCAAAAAGCAAGGCCTTCCCCTAGATATTTTCGAACAAAATTTTTTTTCCAATATTGTGTTTTTTTAATTTTGAAAAAATATACAAGCTAAAAGATTAATTTATTAGAAAAAATTATCTAAGTATCTCTTGCCAATCAAAAGTTATAGCCAATAATGTTTATCCAAAATAACAAAAAGCAAAAGGCTGTCTGTGTGATGGCTGGAAACTTCAAAAATACTTAGCCGATAGAGCTGAAATTTTGGCAGTACATTTTTTTCAAGTACGAGATGGCTTAAATTTCTGTCACATCCCCTTTTACCGTCCACAAATCAATAAAAATTCTATATTTCCTACGGTTTTCGTCGATTGGGCTACATTTTGGTAATTTAGTCTGTATGCTTACTGTCGACAACTGTACTAAAACAGGGTAATGTCCATCTACTAGAAAACTGGGATGGCATTATATGAGGGGGTGTGGCTCCGCCCATACAATTAAAATTTGTATTATCGAATAGCTTTGAAAGTAAAAGTAGCAATACTTACATACAAACTCAAAATGGAGTTACTATTTGGTGATCTCCTGCTACTGGGAAACTGTAACGGGCAGTGGAAAATAACAGTGGTGTCAAACTATGAGTCTAAGAAAAGTTTTGAATACACCTATTATGTTCCCATATAGTTGCAGGGTGCAGCAACGCGCGCCGGGAAAAGGCTAGTTAATCAATATTTTAGTACTTTAGAATTGATAAAAAACATACCAAGTTTTGTCACTCTAGCTCAATTTTAAGCTTAGTTTTTGAGTTTTCTCTATTGTGGGTAGTATTGGAGGTGGGCGTATTTGTGGGCGTGTCACGCCTATTTTCTATGCTCATCTTATAATTGGTATAACATAAACTCGTATCAAATTTTGTTTGTCTAGTTCAATTATTAGACCATATATTGAGTTTTTCTATACTGGGTGGTATGGGAGATGGGCGTAATTTTAGGCGTATCCAGAAATTTTTTCATATGTCAGATCCCTGGGTCCATAGGAATATGTGTGAAAAATTTCATTCAATTAACTAAGCTCGTTCTCCTTATTCTTAAAGTCAAACAGATTTTTGATAAAGCCTTCATATGTCCGGAATTATCAAAAATTCAATGGGGTTTTTTACAAAATTGAACACTTTGTTCTACATCGCGAACTTCCGGGAAAAAAAACCTTTTTGGCATAAAAGCCCATACATCAGCTTACATTGTGATGTATGACATTCTGGATTCCTTTGGATTCTTTTAATTAAAAGTTTACCGAAAGTTTAAAAATAGTTTCAAAAAATGGTTTTAGGTTATAGTTTATTGTAAACTACTTAAAACAAATACAATATTATTGATACATAAAAACAATAGATATTAAACACACAAATTTTATAAAAAAATGCATAAAAAAATCTTAAATGGTTTCTTCACGACGTTGTCCTAAAGTTGAAAAAAAATATAAAAATTTTCACTTCTTGAAAAAGTGGAAAAAACTTCCAAAGTTTGAAGCATATATCTTTTCAGGTGTTGAAGAAAGCTAAAAACAAAAATTAGATTAATACAATATGGACATTTCTAAGTAATAAAATAGTAAAAATTTAAGAATTCCGATCAAAAATTGTTTTCGATTTTACATATTTAATATCAAATTTTATGCTCAAAAAGTGCACTGTGCGCCGTTCGGTGTCGGCATTAAACATGTAGGTCCGGTTCTCGGTCAACTGTGTACGAACTAAATAACACGCACAACACAATTAATCATAAGAAGCTAGGTCAAAGTCCTTTCAAGGGCTGAAATGGCCAGATATTTATTTATTTTTTAGTCTGAGTCCCTTAGTTCAGTTTGCTCTTCAAAAATTTTTATTCGAATGATTTTATTGTACGCAATGTCTCGAATAGCTTTTCTATCCTCAAAAAGCATTGATAACAACACATTTTCTGAATTTACATCATATAAATTGTTTGAAATAGCTTTTCGAACGATATTTCGTTGTGTATCCGGTAAATAGTTACTCTATTGAATAAATTTGAATACAAGCACGCTGTCATATATAATGGAGTTGTAGTATTTAATGTTAAAATACATTGGTGTGTACACTTTAATTACATATATGGCTAAGTCTCTCAAATTATTAGATGGACTATTTGTAGTTACGTATAATCGTAGAATGCGTGCTGCTTTTGTGAGCCATCGAGCGTGATGAATGGGACCTAATTTTATATTAGCCAAGTCTACATTTACTGATCCCGCCGAAATTGCTTGAGCCGAAATTTTTGAAGAGCAAACTGAACTCAGGGTATACACCAGACCACACATAGATTATGATTGCACCGATTATATAAACATGATCGGTCTAAATAATTCTAATGAAGTTTTTGAGCCGCCGTTTACCAAAAAGTTCACAATACAGCAACTAATGGATTATAAAGAAAACGACGAAGTTATGTTCGTAGATCCTAAAATACCCTGCCACATTCAAAACACCGAAAGAAATGTAAAAGAAGTAACAAGAGCTGCAAAACATGTTACTACTGAACAGACACCGGGGTATATTGCGACATCTGCGGAATCACGAGAAAAAGTCCTCGTACTGAAACTAAAATACATTTTATATAAACCACCTCTTTATTTTTATTTTAATTACGTATTGTATATTTTTGTATTTTGTTCGATAATATATTCTATATTATTATTGTTCGCAATAAAAATATGAAATAAATAAAAATTAAAATAAATCCCACAGTGACTTTTGATTGCATATATCTCGGTAACCAGGTAACACAGACTATCGAATAATATATCAAAATGTTTGCATTAAGATTTATAAGCGTTTTGAAGTTCATCTGAAATCGCTTGACGATATGATTTTAGTGTATATCTACCACACATGTAACAAAGAGTGTTTATTATCGCACATCGGGAATAATAAAAGTCTGAAAACACACTTTTCACTTTTTTGATCTGCTCAAAGGACACAATATTTTACTTGCCGCAGGATATAACAACAGCATAGAGCTCTAATAAAGTTTCCTTCTAAAATAATTTGGAAAATACGCAATGCACTTTTCACTATTCAAATTACTTAATTGCAATTGAAATAGCACAAAAAAGTAGTTTTTCAAACGTTAAGACA
>OX030948.1:113880411-114081304 GCA_943735915.1 Pherbina coryleti | reverse complement strand
TACAGATAGAGATAGAGATAGATATAGAGATGGAGATAGAGATAGAGATAGAGATAGAGATAGAGATAGAGATAGAGATAGAGATACAGATAGAGATAGAGATACAGATAGAGATAGAGATACAGATAGAGATAGAGATAGATATAGAGATGGCCATAGAGATAGAGATAGAGATAGAGATAGAGATAGAGATAGAGATAGAGATAGAGATAGAGATAGAGATAGAGATAGAGATAGAGATATAGATAGAGATGGAGATAGAGATAGAGAAAGAGAAAGAGAGAGAGATAGAGATAGAGATGGAGATAGAGATAGAGATAGAGATACAGATATAGATAGAGATAGAGATAGAGATAGAAAAAGAGATAGAGATAGAGATAGAGATAGAGATAGAGATAGAGATAGAGATAGAGATAGAGATAGAGATAGAGATAGAGATAGAGATAGAGATAGAGATAGAGATAGAGATAGAGATAGAGATAGAGATAGAGATAGAGATAGAGATAGAGATAGAGATAGAGATAGAGATAGAGATAGAGATAGAGATAGAGATACGAATAGAGATAGAGATAGAAATAGAGATAGAGATAGAGATAGAGATAGAGATAGAGATAGAGATAGAGATAGAGATAGAGATAGAGATAGAGATAGAGATAGAGATAGAGATAGAGATAGAGATAGAGATAGAGATAGAGATAGAGATAGAGCTACAGATAGAGATAGAGATAGATATAGAGATGGAGATAGAGATAGAGATAGAGATAGAGATAGAGATAGAGATAGAGATAGAGAAAGAGATAGAGATAGAGATAGATATAGAGATAGAGATAGAGATAGAGATGGAGATAGAGATAGAGATAGAGATAGAGATAGAGATAGAGATAGAGATAGAGATAGATATAGAGATAGAGATAGAGATAGAGATAGAGATAGAGATAGAGATAGAGATAGAGATAGAGATAGAGATAGAGATAGAGATAGAGATAGAGATAGAGATAGAGATAGAGATAGAGATAGAGATAGAGATAGAGATAGAGATAGAGATAGAGATAGAGATAGAGATAGAGATAGAGATAGAGATATAGATAGAGATGGAGATAGAGATAGAGAAAGAGAAAGAGAGAGAGATAGAAACAGAGATGGAGATGGAGATAGAGATAGAGATAGAGATAGAGATAGAGATAGAGATAGAGATAGAGATAGAGATAGAGATAGAGATAGAGATAGAGATAGAGATAGAGATAGAGATGGAGATAGAGATAGAGAAAGAGGAAGAGAGAGAGATAGAGATAGAGATAGAGATAGAGATAGAGATAGAGATAGAGATAGAGATAGAGATAGAGATAGAGATAGAGATAGAGATAGAGATAGAGATAGAGAAAGAGATAGAGATAGAGATAGAGATAGAGATAGAGATAGAGATAGAGATAGAGATAGAGATAGAGATAGAGATAGAGATAGAGATAGAGATAGAGATAGAGATAGAGATAGAGATAGAGATAGAGATATAGATAGAGATAGAGATAGAGATAGAGATAGAAAAAGAGATAGAGATAGAGATAGAGATAGAGATAGAGATAGAGATAGAGATAGAGATAGAGATAGAGATAGAGATAGAGATAGAGATGGAGATAGAGATAGAGATAGAGATAGAGATAGAGATAGAGATAGAGATAGAGATAGAGATAGAGATAGAGATAGAGATAGAGATAGAGATAGAGATAGAGATAGAGATAGAGATAGAGATGGAGATAGAGATAGAGATAGAGATAGAGATAGAGATAGAGATAGAGATAGAGATAGAGATAGAGATAGAGATAGAGATAGAGATAGAGATAGAGATAGAGATAGAGATAGAGATAGAGATAGAGATAGAGATAGAGATAGAGATAGAGATAGAGATAGAGATAGAGATATAGATAGAGATAGAGATACAGATAGAGATAGAGATAGATATAGAGATGGAGATAGAGATAGAGATAGAGATAGAGATAGAGATAGAGATAGAGATAGAGATAGAGATAGAGATAGAGATAGAGATAGAGATAGAGATAGAGATATAGATAGAGATGGAGATAGAGATAGAGAAAGAGAAAGAGAGAGAGATAGAGATAGAGATGGAGATGGAAATAGAGATAGAGATAGAGATAGAGATAGAGATAGAGATAGAGATAGAGATAGAGATAGAGATAGAGATACAGATAGAGATAGAGATAGATATAGAGATGGAGATAGAGATAGAGATAGAGATAGAGATAGAGATAGAGATAGAGATAGAGATACAGATAGAGATTGAGATAGATATAGAGATAGAGATAGAGATAGAGATAGAGATAGAGATACAGATAGAGATAGAGATAGAGATAGAGATAGAGATAGAGATAGAGATAGAGATAGAGATAGAGAAAGAGATAGAGATAGAGATAGAGATAGAGATAGAGATAGAGATAGAGATAGAGATAGAGATAGAGATAGAGATAGAGATAGAGATAGAGATAGAGATAGAGATAGAGATAGAGATAGAGATAGAGATAGAGATAGAGATAGAGATAGAGATAGAGATAGAGATAGAGATAGAGATAGAGATAGAGATAGAGATAGAGATAGAGATAGAGATAAGGATAGAGATAGAGATAGAGATAGAGATAGAGCTAGAGATAGATATACAGATAGAGATAGAGATAGAGATAGAGATAGAGATAGAGATAGAGATAGAGAAAGAGATAGAGATAGAGATAGAGATAGAGATAGAGATAGAGATAGAGATAGAGATAGAGATAGAGATAAGGATAGAGATAGAGATAGAGATAGAGATAGAGATAGAGATAGAGATAGAGATAGAGATAGAGATAGAGATAGAGATAGAGATAGAGATAGAGAAAGAGATAGAGATAGAGATAGAGATAGAGATAGAGATAGAGATAGAGATAGAGATACAGATAGAGATAGAGATAGAGATAGAGATAGAGATAGAGATAGAGATAGAGATAGAGATAGAGATAGAGATAGAGATAGAGATAGAGATAGAGATAGAGATAGAGATAGAGATAGAGATAGAGATAGAGATAGAGATAGAGATAGAGATAGAGATAGAGATAGAGATAGAGATAGAGATAGAGATAGAGATAGAGATAGAGATAGAGATAGAGATAGAAATACAGATGGAGATAGAGATAGAGATAGAGATAGAGATAGAGATAGAGATAGAGATAGAGATAGAGATAGAGATAGAGATAGAGATAGAGAAAGAGAGAGAGATAGAGATAGAGATGGAGATGGAGATAGAGATAGAGATAGAGATAGAGATAGAGATAGAGATAGAGATAGAGATAGAGATGGAGATAGAGATAGAGATAGAGATAGAGATAGAGATAGAGATAGAGATAGAGATAGAGATAGAGATAGAGATAGAGATAGAGACAGAGATAGAGATAGAGATAGAGATAGAGATAGAGATAGAGATAGAGATAGAGATAGAGATAGAGATAGAGATAGAGATAGAGATAGAGATAGAGATAGAGATAGAGATAGAGATAGAGATAGAGATAGAGATAGAGATAGAGAAAGAGATAGAAATAGAGATAGAGATAGAGATAGAGATAGAGATAGAGATAGAGATAGAGATAGAGATAGAGATAGAGATAGAGATAGAGATAGAGATAGAGATAGAGATAGAGATAGAGATAGAGATAGAGATAGAGATAGAGATAGAGATAGAGATAGAGATAGAGATAGAGATAGAGATAGAGATAGAGATAGAGATAGAGATAGAGATATAGATGGAGATAGAGATAGAGATAGAGATAGAGATAGAGATAGAGATAGAAATACAGATGGAGAAAGAGATAGAGATAGAGATAGAGATAGAGATAGAGATAGAGATAGAGATAGAGATAGAGATAGAGATAGAGATAGAGATAGAGATAGAGATAGAGAAAGAGAGAGAGATAGAGATAGAGATGGAGATGGAGATAGAGATAGAGATAGAGATAGAGATGGAGATGGAGATAGAGATAGAGATAGAGATAGAGATAGAGATAGAGATAGAGATAGAGATAGAGATAGAGATAGAGATAGAGATAGGGATAGAGATAGAGATAGAGATAGAGATAGAGATAGAGATAGAGATAGAGATAGAGATAGAGATAGAGATAGAGATAGAGATAGAGATAGAGATAGAGATAGAGATAGAGATAGAGATAGAGATAGAGATAGAGATAGAGATAGAGATAGAGATAGAAATACAGATGGAGATAGAGATAGAGATAGAGATAGAGATAGAGATAGAGATAGAGATAGAGATAGAGATAGAGATAGAGATAGAGATAGAGATAGAGATAGAGATAGAGATAGAGATAGAGATAGAGATAGAGATAGAGATAGAGATAGAGATAGAGATAGAGATAGAGATAGAGATAGAGATAGAGATAGAGATAGAGATAGAGATAGAGATAGAGATAGAGATAGAGATAGAGATAGAGTTAGAGATAGAGATAGAGATAGAGATAGAGATAGAGATAAAGATAAAGATAAAGATATAGATAGAGATAGAGATATAGATAGAGATGGAGATAGAGATAGAGAAAGATAAAGAGATAGAAATAGAGATAGAGATAGAGATAGAGATGGAGATGGAGATAGAGATAGAGATAGAGATAGAGATAGAGATAGAGATAGAGATAGAGATAGAGATAGAGATAGAGATAGAGATAGAGATAGAGATAGAGATAGAGATAGAGATAGAGATAGAGATAGAGATAAAGATAAAGATAAAGATATAGATAGAGATAGAGATATAGATAGAGATGGAGATAGAGATAGAGAAAGATAAAGAGATAGAAATAGAGATAGAGATAGAGATAGAGATAGAGATGGAGATGGAGATAGAGATGGAGATGGAGATAGAGATAGAGATAGAGATAGAGATAGAGATAGAGATAGAGAAAGAGATAGAGATAGAGATAGAGATAGAGATAGAGATAGAGATAGAGATAAAGATAAAGATAAAGATATAGATAGAGATAGAGATATAGATAGAGATGGAGATAGAGATAGAGAAAGATAAAGAGATAGAAATAGAGATAGAGATAGAGATAGAGATGGAGATGGAGATAGAGATAGAGATAGAGATAGAGATAGAGATAGAGATAGAGATAGAGATAGAGATAGAGATAGAGATAGAGATAGAGATAGAGATAGAGATAGAGATAGAGATAGAGATAGAGATAGAGATAGAGATAGAGATAGAGATAGAGATAGAGATAAAGATAAAGATAAAGATATAGATAGAGATAGAGATATAGATAGAGATGGAGATAGAGATAGAGAAAGATAAAGAGATAGAAATAGAGATAGAGATAGAGATAGAGATAGAGATAGAGATAGAGATAGAGATGGAGATGGAGATAGAGATGGAGATGGAGATAGAGATAGAGATAGAGATAGAGATAGAGATAGAGATAGAGAAAGAGATAGAGATAGAGATAGAGATAGAGATAGAGATAGAGATAGAGATAGAGATAGAGATAGAGATAGAGATGGAGATAGAGATAGAGAAAGAGAAAGAGAGAGAGATAGAGATAGAGATGGAGATGGAAATAGAGATAGAGATAGAGATAGAGATAGAGATAGAGATAGAGATAGAGATAGAGATAGAGATACAGATAGAGATAGAGATAGATATAGAGATGGAGATAGAGATAGAGATAGAGATAGAGATAGAGATAGAGATAGAGATAGAGATAGAGATAGAGATAGAGATAGAGATAGAGATAGAGATACAGATAGAGATAGAGATAGATATAGAGATAGAGATAGAGATAGAGATAGAGATAGAGATAGAGATACAGATAGAGATAGAGATAGAGATAGAGATAGAGATAGAGATAGAGATAGAGATAGAGATAGAGATAGAGATAGAGATAGAGATAGAGATAGAGAAAGAGATAGAGAAAGAGATAGAGATAGAGATAGAGATAGAGAAAGAGATAGAGAAAGAGATAGAGATAGAGATAGAGATGGAGATAGAGATAGAGAAAGAGAAAGAGAGAGAGATAGAGATAGAGATAGAGAAAGAGATAGAGAAAGAGATAGAGATAGAGATAGAGATGGAGATAGAGATAGAGAAAGAGAAAGAGAGAGAGATAGAGATAGAGATGGAGATGGAAATAGAGATAGAGATAGAGATAGAGATAGAGATAGAGATAGAGATAGAGATAGAGATAGAGATACAGATAGAGATAGAGATAGATATAGAGATGGAGATAGAGATAGAGATAGAGATAGAGATAGAGATAGAGATAGAGATACAGATAGAGATAGAGATAGATATAGAGATAGAGATAGAGATAGAGATAGAGATAGAGATACAGATAGAGATAGAGATAGAGATAGAGATAGAGATAGAGATAGAGATAGAGATAGAGATAGAGAAAGAGATAGAGAAAGAGATAGAGATAGAGATAGAGATAGAGAAAGAGATAGAGAAAGAGATAGAGATAGAGATAGAGATGGAGATAGAGATAGAGAAAGAGAAAGAGAGAGAGATAGAGATAGTGATAGAGAAAGAGATAGAGAAAGAGATAGAGATAGAGATAGAGATGGAGATAGAGATAGAGAAAGAGAAAGAGAGAGAGATAGAGATAGAGATGGAGATGGAAATAGAGATAGAGATAGAGATAGAGATAGAGATAGAGATAGAGATAGAGATAGAGATACAGATAGAGATAGAGATAGATATAGAGATGGAGATAGAGATAGAGATAGAGATAGAGATAGAGATAGAGATAGAGATAGAGATAGAGATAGAGATAGAGATACAGATAGAGATAGAGATAGATATAGAGATAGAGATAGAGATAGAGATAGAGATAGAGATAGAGATACAGATAGAGATAGAGATAGAGATAGAGATAGAGATAGAGATAGAGATAGAGATAGAGAAAGAGATAGAGAAAGAGATAGAGATAGAGATAGAGATAGAGATAGAGATAGAGATAGAGATAGAGATAGAGATAGAGAGAGATAGAGATAGAGATAGAGATAGAGATAGAGATAGAGATAGAGATAGAGATAGAGATAGAGATAGAGATAGAGATAGAGATAGAGATAGAGATAGAGATAGAGATAGAGATAGAGATAGAGATAGAGATAGAGATAGAGATAGAGATAGAGATAGAGATAGAGATAGAGATAGAGATAGAGATAGAGATAGAGATAAGGATAGAGATAGAGATAGAGATAGAGATAGAGATAGAGATAGAGATAGAGATACAGATAGAGATAGAGATAGAGATAGAGATAGAGATAGAGATAGAGATAGAGATAGAGATAGAGATAGAGATAGAGATAGAGATAGAGATAGAGATAGAGAAAGAGATAGAGATAGAGATAGAGATAGAGATAGAGCTAGAGATAGAGATACAGATAGAGATAGAGATAGAGATAGAGATAGAGATAGAGATAGAGATAGAGATAGAGATAGAGATAGAGATAGAGATAGAGATAGAGATAGAGATAGAGATAGAGATAGAGATACAGATAGAGATAGAGATAGAGATAGAGATAGAGATAGAGATAGAGATAGAGATAGAGATAGAGATAGAGATAGAGATAGAGATAGAGATAGAGATATCGATGGAGATAGAGATAGAGATAGAGATAGAGATAGAAATACAGATGGAGATAGAGATAGAGATAGAGATAGAGATAGAGATAGAGATAGAGATAGAGATAGAGATAGAGATAGAGATAGAGATACAGATAGAGATAGAGATAGAGATAGAGATAGAGATAGAGATAGAGATAGAGATAGAGATAGAGATAGAGATAGAAATACAGATGGAGATAGAGATAGAGATAGAGATAGAGATAGAGATAGAGATAGAGATAGAGATAGAGATAGAGATAGAGATAGAGATAGAGATAGAGATAGAGATAGAGATAGAGATAGAGATAGAGATAGAGATAGAGATAGAGATAGAGATAGAGATAGAGATAGAGATAGAGATAGAGATAGAGATAGAGATAGAGATAGAGATAGAGAAAGAGATAGAGATAGAGATAGAGATAGAGATAGAGATAGAGATAGAGATAGAGATATAGATGGAGATAGAGATAGAGATAGAGATAGAAATACAGATGGAGATAGAGATAGAGATAGAGATAGAGATAGAGATAGAGATAGAGATAGAGATAGAGATAGAGATAGAGATAGAGATAGAGATAGAGATAGAGATAGAGATAGAGATAGAGATAGAGATAGAGATAGAGATAGAGATAGAGATAGAGATAGAGATAGAGATAGAGATAGAGATAGAGAAAGAGAGAGAGATAGAGATAGAGATGGAGATGGAGATAGAGATAGAGATAGAGATAGAGATGGAGATGGAGATAGAGATAGAGATAGAGATAGAGATAGAGATAGAGATAGAGATAGAGATAGAGATAGAGATAGAGATAGAGATAGAGATAGAGATAGAGATAGAGATAGAGATAGAGATAGAGATAGAGATAGAGATAGAGATAGAGATAGAGATAGGGATAGAGATAGAGATAGAGATATAGATAGAGATAGAGATAGAGATAGAGATAGAGATAGAGATAGAGATAGAGATAGAGATAGAGATAGAAATACAGATGGAGATAGAGAAAGAGATAGAGATAGAGATAGAGATAGAGATAGAGATAGAGATAGAGATAGAGATAGAGATAGAGATAGAGATAGAGATAGAGATAGAGATAGAGATAGAGATAGAGATAGAGATAGAGATAGAGATAGAGATAGAGATAGAGATAGAGTTAGAGATAGAGATAGAGATAGAGATAGAGATAGAGATAGAGATAGAGATAGAGATAGAGATAGAGATAGAGATAGAGATAGAGATAGAGATAGAGATAGAGATAGAGATAGAGATAGAGATAGAGATAGAGATAGAGATAGAGATAGAGATAGAGATAGAGATAGAGATAGAGATAGAGATAGAGATAGAGATAGAGATAGAGATAAAGATAAAGATAAAGATATAGATAGAGATAGAGATATAGATAGAGATGGAGATAGAGATAGAGAAAGAGATAGAAATAGAGATAGAGATAGAGATAGAGATGGAGATGGAGATAGAGATAGAGATGGAGATAGAGATAGAGATAGAGATAGAGAAAGAGAGAGAGATAGAGATAGAGATGGAGATGGAGATAGAGATAGAGATAGAGATAGAGATAGAGATGGAGATGGAGATAGAGATAGAGATAGAGATAGAGATAGAGATAGAGATAGAGATAGAGATAGAGATAGAGATAGAGATAGAGATAGAGATAGAGATAGAGATAGAGATAGAGATAGAGATAGAGATAGAGATAGAGATAGAGATAGAGATAGAGATAGAGATAGAGATAGAGATAGAGATAGAGATAGAGATAGAGATAGAGATAGAGATAGAGATAGAGATAGAGATAGAGATAGAGATAGAGATAGAGATAGAGATAGAGATAGAGATAGAGATAGAGATAGAGATAGAGATAGAGATAGAGATAGAGATAGAGATAGAGATAGAGATAGAGATAGAGATAGAGATAGAGATAGAGATAGAGATAGAGATAGAGACAGAAATACAGATGGAGATAGAGATAGAGATAGAGATAGAGATAGAGATAGAGATGGAGATAGAGATAGAGATAGAGATAGAGATAGAGATAGAGATAGAGATAGAGATAGAGATAGAGATAGAGATAGAGATAGAGATAGAGATAGAGATAGAGATAGAGATAGAGATAGATATAGAGATAGAGATAGAGATAGAGATAGAGATAGAGATAGAGATAGAGATAGCGATGGTGATAGAGATAGAGATAGAGATAGAGATAGAGATAGAGATAGAGATAGAGATAGAGATAGAGATAGAGATAGAGATAGAGATAGAGATAGAGATAGAGATAGATTGAGATTGAGATAAAGATTGAGCGATAGAGATAGAGATAGAGATAGAGATAGAAATAGAGATAGAGAAAGCGATAGAGATAGAGATAGAGATAGAGATAGAGATAGAGATAGAGATAGAGATAGAGATAGAGATAGAGATAGAGATAGAGATAGAGATAGAGATAGAGATAGAGATAGAGATAGAGATAGAGATAGAGATAGAGATAGAGATAGAGATAGAGATCGAGATAGAGATACAGATACAGATAGAGATAGAAATAGAGATAGAGATAGAGATAGAGATAGAGAAAGATAAAGAGATAGAGATAGAGATGGAGATGGAGATAGAGATAGAGATAGAGATAGAGATAGAGATAGAGATAGAGATAGAGATAGAGATAGAGATAGAGATAGAGATAGAGATAGAGATAGAGATAGAGATAGAGATAGAGATAGAGATAGAGATAGAGATAGAGATAGAGATAGAGATAGAGATAGAGATAGAGATAGAGATAGAGATAGAGATAGAGATAGAGATAGAGATAGAGATAGAGAAAGATAAAGAGATAGAGATAGAGATGGAGATGGAGATAGAGATAGAGATAGAGATAGAGATAGAGATAGAGATAGAGATAGAGATAGAGATAGAGATAGAGATAGAGATAGAGATAGAGATAGAGATAGAGATAGAGATAGAGATAGAGATAGAGATAGAGATAGAGATAGAGATAGAGATAGAGATAGAGATAGAGATAGAGATAGAGATAGAGATAGAGATAGAGATAGAGGTAGAGATAGAGATAGAGATAGAGATAGAGATGGAGATAGCGATAGCGATAGAGATAGAGATAGAGATAGAGATAGAGATAGAGATAGAGATAGAGATAGAGATAGAGATAGAGATAGAGATAGAGATAGAGATAGAGATAGAGATAGAGAAAGATAAAGAGATAGAGATAGAGATAGAGATGGAGATGGAGATAGAGATAGAGATAGAGATAGAGATAGAGATAGAGATAGAGATAGAGATAGAGATAGAGATAGAGATAGAGATAGAGATAGAGATAGATATAGAGATAGAGATAGAGATAGAGATAGAGATAGAGATAGAGATAGAGATAGAGATAGAGATAGAGATAGAGATAGAGATAGAGATAGAGATAGAGATAGAGATAGAGATAGAGATAGAGATAGAGATAGAGATAGAGATAGAGATAGAGATAGAGATAGAGATAGAGATAGAGATAGAGATAGAGATAGAGATAGAGATAGAGATAGAGATAGAGATAGAGATAGAGATAGAGATAGAGATAGAGATAGAGATAGAGATAGAGATAGAGATAGAGATAGAGATAGAGATAGAGATAGAGATAGAGATAGAGATAGAGATAGAGATAGAGATAGAGATAGAGATAGAGATAGAGATAGAGATAGAGATAGAGAAAGAGATAGAGATAGAGATAGATATAGAGATAGAGATAGAGATAGAGATAGAGATAGAGATAGAGATAGAGATAGAGATAGAGATAGAGATAGAGATAGAGATAGAGATAGAGATAGAGATAGAGATAGAGATAGAGATAGAGATAGAGATAGAGATAGAGATAGAGATAGAGATAGAGATAGAGATAGAGATAGAGATAGAGATAGAGATAGAGATAGAGATAGAGATAGAGATAGAGATAGAGATAGAGATAGAGATAGAGATAGAGATAGAGATAGAGATAGAGATAGAGATAGAGATAGAGATAGAGATAGAGAAAGAGATAGAGATAGAGATAGAGATAGATTTAGAGATAGAGATAGAGAAAGATAAAGATAAAGAGATAGAGATAGAGATGGAGATGGAGATAGAGATAGAGATAGAGATAGAGATAGAGATAGAGATAGAGATAGAGATAGAGAAAGAGATAGAGATAGAGATAGAGATAGAGATAGAGATAGAGATAGAGATAGAGATAGAGATAGAGATAGAGATAGAGATAGAGATAGAGATAGAGATAGAGATAGAGATAGAGATAGAGATAGAGATAGAGATAGAGATAGAGATAGAGATAGAGATAGAGATAGAGATAGAGATAGAGATAGAGATAGAGATAGAGATAGAGATAGAGATAGAGATAGAGATAGAGATAGAGATAGAGATAGAGATAGAGATAGAGATAGAGATAGAGATAGAGATAGAGAAAGAGATAGAGATAAAGATAAAGATAGAGATAGAGATAGAGATAGAGATAGAGATAGAGATAGAGATAGAGATAGAGATAGAGATAGAGATAGAGATAGAGATAGAGATAGAGATAGAGATAGAGATAGAGATAGAGATAGAGATAGAGATAGAGATAGAGATAGAAATAGAGATAGAGAAAGCGATAGAGATAGAGATAGAGATAGAGATAGAGATAGAGATAGAGATAGAGATAGAGATAGAGATAGAGATAGAGATAGAGATAGAGATAGAGATAGAGATAGAGATAGAGATAGAGATAGAGATAGAGATAGAGATAGAGATAGAGAAAGAGATAGAGATAGAGATAAAGATAAAGATAGAGATAGAGATAGAGATAGAGATAGAGATAGAGATAGAGATAGAGATAGAGATAGAGATAGAGATAGAGATAGAGATAGAGATAGAGATAGAGATAGAGATAGAGATAGAGATAGAGATAGAGATAGAGATAGAGATAGAGATAGAGATAGAGATAGAGATAGAGATAGAGATAGAGATAGAAATAGAAAAAGATATTGAGATTGAGATTGAGACTGAGTTTGAGGTTCAGATAGAGATAAAAATTATTTCCGCTACGACAGCAGCGCGTCGGGTACCAGCTAGTTTTATTTATAAAACAAAGATTGACAAAAAACAAGAACGAGAACAATAATGCATTATAGTGCAACATAAACGAAACAAAAATAAAACCTTATTACTATAAATTACTATTTGCATTCAATATAACTAATTTTTCAAAAGAAAAATCAGACAATGATTGCCGTCTCGGAGTGTTTACAATAAAAAAAAAAAAAAAAATAAATAAATAACTGGCCATTTCAGCCCTTGAAAGGACTTTGACCTAGGTTCTTATGATCAATTGTGTTGTGCGTGTTATTAAGTTTGTACACAATTGACCGAGAACCGGACCTACATGCTTAACGCCGACTCCGAACGGCGATGAACGGAATGTTCTCGTTCTCAAGAAGCTTTACATGGCATTTTGATTACTCTCTGAGGTTTGCCATTGTCTGCAGAGAGGTGGCGGCCGTACAGAAAAACTATTTCAATTCAAAATAATTTTCTGTCGCTGCTGGGGTTCGAACCTGGGTCTCCAGGGTTCTTTGACATAGTGGCCACGGACTTTAACCAACTACGCCATGGACGCCACTCCGGACGCCACGGAGTGTTTACAATGCCGGCAAAAAAAAAATAGTCTCTCAACTGGCGCTGAGGGCATTAAAGGAGTATTGAATGAAAGAAATGGTTCCTTCAACAAGGCATACTTTTGCCAAATCTTTTCAACACTTGAATTGTCATGCAAGTAGCAGAAGAGTGGGTCTGTAGGGATCACTAATCGGGTTTTACGGTGTCCTGTGAAGAACCAGTTGTGTCAATTTCATCATCACTTTCACAAAAGATTCCGTGCTTTAGACTGAAATTCTTAAAATAATCAAAAAATAATCAAAGATAATCTTTAAAAGTAATCGAATTATTTTTTTTTATTACTTTTCATTATTTTGCGTAATCTCAAGTAGTGGTTATTATTTTTTGATTATTTGTAATCGTAATCAATTACTTATCATAAAATTCTTGCCTAAGGATTATTTAATCATTACAATTCTTTTTAAAAAATAATCCAATTGATTACTAATCGTAATCGCAATTTAACAGCTATGCTCTAGTATAACTTTTTCTTATGTTTTTGAATATTCTATCTACTTCTTGAATAATATTTTCCATCTGTTTAAATTTTTTTTTTGTATCAGTTTGTTTTTTTTTTTTTTTTTGCTTAAACCATTTATATATATAACTAGCCTTTTCCCGGCGCGCGTTGCTGCACCCTGCAACTATATGGGAACATAATAGGTGCATTCAAAACTTTTCTTAGACAACACTGTCATTTTCCACTGACCGTCACAGTTTCCCAGTAGCAGGAGATCACCAAATAGTAACTCCATTTTGAGTTTGTATGTACGTACTGCTACTTTTACTTTCAAAGTTATTCGATGATACAAATTTTAATTTCATGGGTGGAGCCACGACCACTTATATAATGCCCATCCCAGTTTCCTAGTAGATGGACATTACCCAGTTTTAGTACAGTTGCCGACAGTGAGCATACAAACTAAATTATCAAAATGTAGCCAAATCGACGAAAACCGTAGGAAATATAGCATTTTTATTGATTTGTGGGCGGTAAAGGGGGGTGTGACAGACATTTAAACCATCTCGTACTTGAAAAAAATGCACTGCCAAAATTTCAGCTCTATCGGCTCAATAATTTTGAAGTTTCCAGCCATCGCACAGACAGACAGCGTTTTGCTTTTAAGTATATATATTTTGGATAAAGATTATTGGCTATAACTTTTGATTGGTAAGAGATACTAAGATAATTTTTTTCTAAAAAATTGATTTTTTAGCTTGTTTATTTTTTCAAAAATATAAAAACACAATATTGGATAAAAAATTTTGTTCGAAAAAATCAATGGGTAGGCCTTGTTTTTTAATCACAAAAATGGTTTTTAATTTTTGCGTAAAATAGAAATAACTTTTGACTATAAATGTTATAGCTTTTAAATAGAGTTGAAAATTTGCGAATTTGAATTTAAATTATTTTTACAACAAAAATAAATATTGAGCCTTTTTTGAGGAAAACTCCAAAATTTCAGACCTTTTTTGAAAAAAATATTTAAAATATATATACTCAACTACCGGTATTTTTGCAATAAGGTTTTTATAGTACTTTGATAAAGCTTTAAGACAAAAAAAAATTTAACAAAGTGTATAAAAAAGCAGCGGAGATATTTGAATCGAAAGTCACAAAATTAAATTACTGATTGTGGTTTTTCCATTTTTGAGCACGATGTTGCATTAAATATATCGCTGCAGTAAAATTTTTCATAGTTTTCAAGATATGTTCATGTTTTTGACCTCAAAATAACGGACATTTTTTAATTTTACTCAATTTAAGAAATATTTTATATTTTGTAAATATTTGCATATGTAACAGCTAAAAATATGCGATTTTGTAAAAAATTTGTACTACAGCACCATCTGGTGTCCAAGGTGGTTCAAAGAAGATACTGTCAAAAAACTCATCGTACCTGAGAACTAATAAATACCAATTTTTATACTAAGCCAATGAGTGGTTTGGGAGTTTTAGGTGGTTTTGCAAAAAATTTGTACTGCAGCGCCCTCTGGTGTTCAAAATAGGTGAAAAAAGATTGCAGAAAAACACTCGACCCACATGAAAACCACTGTATACCACTTTTTGTTCTAATCGCATAAGCGGTTTGTGAGTTTTAGGCAGTTTTGTATAAAAATTGTACTACAGCGCCCTCTGGTGTTCAAGGTGGATAACAATTGATAGCCCACAAACACGCACCGTACCAAAAAACTTGTATATATAGTTCCAAAGCAATTCGATATCATAAATTTGGCCTGTGTGGCCAAATTCCCCCTTGTCTAATGTTCGCTCAAATATATAGTAACTGCCTCTTGGGCCCTTAGCATCTACATATCAAGTTCCACTATCAAAACATGTACAACTCAGGAATAGTAATAATTTCTCAAAAGTGGGCGTATATATAGTTAGACCACGCCCAGTTTTAGTATAGTTGCCGACAGTAACCATACGAACTTATTTACCAAATTTTAGTCTAATACGACCAAAAAAGTCTTAAATATAGCATTTTTATTGATTTGTAGGCGGTAAAGGGGGTATGGAAAAAAGGGGTATGGAAAATTTTTACCATGCCTATATTTTTCGCGCAAATGCAAATTAAAGTGAGACTTGCCAAATTAGTCCAATATTCCATTTATTTCCAATTTCCCTTGCAAATATTTCCCCATTTACACCATATGTGCGCATCTGTATTTTTTCACACCTGTATTTTGAAAAAGTTCACTAAAATGCCTATAATTCATGAACCAATACACATACAAAGACCATTTATACAAAAAAACCTTCTTATTGACGTCACCTATCATGGGAAATTTCCAGAAACAAAATCGGTTCACGCATTACCGAGAACATCAATTTCATAAATAATGCAACTTTTTTTTATATATAAGATAAGTAATAAAATTATCCAAAAGAATTTGCTTAGGCAAAATTTATGTCTGTTTACGTCGGAATCCAAATGAAAAAGAAAGCACACTGGGTACATTGGGTGGTGTGAATAAAAAATAAGCAAGTGTCTTCTGATATGTGACATCTTGAAAACTTCAAAAGTGTCAAGTGTGAAAATGAAATTTAATATCGATAATGGATAATATTGATATTATCGATATTGTAGACAATTTTTCTTTATGTAAAAAACTTTTGTAGACTATTACAAACATTAAAAAAAAAATCAGCGCAGGCGTTCTGCGATTTTAGATATATATATCAAAACAGTGGGTGCAAAAGTGGGCGTGGTCAATTTTTCTTTCAGTAAACACTTAAATTGGATTACTACGAACATTTGAAAAAAAAATTATCCAAATCGGTTCAGCCGTTTTCCGATTTGAGATAAATAAAAAAAGTGGGCGCAAAAGTGGGCGTGGTCAATTTTTCTTTCCGGAAAAACTTAAATTGGATTACTACGAACATTTGAAAAAAAATTATCCAAATCGCTCCAGCCGTTTTCCGATTTCAGATAAATCAAAAAAAAGTGGGCGTAAAAGTGGGCGTGGTCCATTTTTATTTCCTTAAAAACATAACTTGGACTAAAACGAACATTTAAAAAAAAAAATTATCCAAATCGGTCCAGCCGTTCTGAAGTGATGCGATTTCAACCAAACGTACACTTTTTTTTATATATATAGAGATATATTTTTTTTTTTGTTAATAATTAAAAAGTACCACAGTATTTACAAAATAATTGTTTTTCACGATCTACGAACTGAAATCTACTTAACCTAGTTTTACATGTAGCGCACCTAAAACATTCTTGGTGCCAATTTCTGTTGTTGTATTGAAAATTTATTATTTGAACCAAAAAAGAATCAAAGATAATCTTTAAAAGTAATCGAATTATTTTTTTTTTATTACTTTTCATTATTTTGCGTAATCCCAAGTAATGGTTATTATTTTTTGATTATTTGTAATCGTAATCAATTACTTATCATAAAATTCTTGCCTAAGGATTATATAATCATTACAATTCTTTACAAAAATAATCTAATTGATTACTAATCGTAATCGCAATTTAACAGCTATGCTCTAGTATAACTTTTTCTTATGTTTTTGAATATTCTATCTACTTCTTGAATAATATTTTCCATCTGTTTAAATTTTTTTTTTATATCAGTTTGTTTTTTTTTTTTTTGCTTTGCTTTTTTTTTGCATTTTTATATATAATATATGTTTTTTTTTTGTTAATAATTAAAAAGTACCACAGTATTTACAAAATAATTGTTTTTCACGATCTACGAACTGAAATCTACTTAACCTAGTTTTACATGTAGCGCACCTTAAACATTCTTGGTGCCAGTTTCTGTTGTTGTATTGAAAATATATTATTTTACCTATATCTATTATTTTTTTACTACACCCTGCGTAATGCTTATAAAACAATATACCATAACATCCTTGGTATTTACAGAGTAGTACTCGATTCATTATTTGAGTTTGAAAAAGTTTTATTTCATTTAAGTTTTTGTTTTTTTTTTTTGCAAATTAAATTTTGTTTTCAAATTAAATTTATTATTTTTTTTGTTGAGTTGCTTGCGGATAGTGTCAATTTCTAACCATATCGCATTAGCAACGTCCCAGCTTGGCTGCTCTTCTTCCCTTGTTAACGCCAAAAGGTGCGCCAAACGTTTGCGGAGTTTTACTTTTGGCGCGGTGGCTTTTCTGGGTTTTTGGGATGTTCTCATCTGTTGCTGTTATTCTCTCCTGAGTACGTTGGACTTGCCGTTTCCTGTATTCCTCTATGGAGATTGCTTTTGGACCAATGCGAAGCGGTACGTACATATATTGGAACTTGGGCCCTTGTTGTTGTTGTCACGGGCTTCGGTCCATATTCTTCCATTTATGAGAAGAGTTTTTTAATTAGTTTTTTTTTTAATTAGTTCTTTTTTTATTTTTATCAAAACGATTTGCAAGATTTTTAAAGGATACCTTCTTTTCAGTCAAAAAATTTATTTTCAAACTCCAAGTCGGAGTGGTAGGATCGCCATGTAAGGTGTTTTGGAAAGTTTATGTCAGATTTTAGTTTATAGCGGCAGAGTTTTCCTTTGCTATAGCTATTTTCTTGCCGACTTGAACAAAGTTCAAAGCAAGAAGATAATATTGATATTAAAACAAGGCAGAGTTCTGCCGACTTGAATTGCTAGTTGAATTCTGATTCATTGTTTGCCAAGACCGGCTTTTTATATCTTTACAAAAACTGTTATACTTAAAACCTAGATCTATAGTTAATCTATATTTACAATATAAAATACTTATTATTAATTTTGCGTTTAATTCTCGCACTTAAATTAGTGCAGCGCACGTCGATAGTGCAATGTAAGCATATTTGTCACTCAATGCATTGCCGCTTCCCAGCTAGACAGCTCTAACGTAGTTACAAACACAATGAAACAAAATTTGGTGTTCACTAATACACTCTTAAATTTTGACGTCATGTTAAACAAGGAAAGTTGTATGTGCTTACATAGCTTGTTTCCTTTACGCAGCAAACAAGCTGAGGATGTGAAAAAAGTAGCGAAAAAACTTTAAGCGATGCAAGTGTAAGTTAAGCAATAAAATAATATCCTAAATGATACCTTTGGAATATGATGTCCGTGGCGCGTTGGGTAGAATGCGCAGCTTATGTGGCAGAGACCGCGGTTCAAATACCGTCCGACACAGGAAGGTTTTTCATTGAGTTTAATTTAATAAATTTGAATATATATATATGTAAAATACAATAAAGAGAAATATGATTATTAAAAAGGGCAAAATTCCTATCTAAATAAACGCGAGTTTTCCTTGCTAGAGTTAAAAAAAAAGCCAATATTAGAGAGATATTTTTTTTATTTTCTTTAAATGTTTTGCCTAAATTTACCTTTTGTCAATAACAATAATAAAAATAACAAAAAAACACTTCTAAACAAAATTATAAGAAAAAAGAATTTGGTTTTATTTGGTGAAGGGTTTGAACTCGCGTTCGTTTGCATTTAAGGCCAGCGCTCTAACCACTACACTATGGTGGAAAAATTTTGCGGAACGCTAACTGTGTACTTAAGTAAACAGCTGAGTTTGTTATTAAATTCTTTACGGAATTTGTTGTTAGTGTGAGCAGAGCAGCTGTAGCTTTTTTTAATAGATAAAACATGTGTGGCAGACAGAGATGCCAGACCACACGGATAGACAAAAAGGCGTTATATTTTGCACGACGCTAGAACAAATATAACGTAATTTGTATGGAGCATTTTATATGAATATAACGTCAAAGGCGTTATAAATATGCCATATATATGGCATATCTAACAGTTAGGTGTCTAGCTGGGTTGTTTACGAAAAGAATTGATGAAACGTAGGGTCGGCAATGTGTATATGTATGGGCACACTACATATTGAATGTTATAATGTTGGTGAAAATTTTGAATGCTTCATCGAACGATTACATCATATGCTGAAGCTAAATAAAATTATAGCAGATGATAAAAAGATATCATTTCTAATAAGCGTTGGTGGTGGCGAGCTCCACAAAATCCTCAAAACTTTGACATCACCAAAGAAAATTGAAGATCTTAAATATGCAGACGTGGTGGCAATTCTACAATCACATTTCAACAAAAAGAAAAATACGAAGCAGAAAGGTTTAAATTTCTTAATGGAGCGCAGACTTTTCAAGAGAGTATTCCGAATTTTATTATTGCAATTAAAGAATTGGCAAGTAGTTGCAGTTACGGTAATAATTTAAAAGATGCATTGAAAGACCGACTCTTAATGGGTATTCGCAACAAAAAAATTCAATCAAAACTTATTGATGCACATGACCTATGTTTTGAAGAGGCTTGTGAGACTGCGTTAAACATGGAAATGTTGGAGGAAGAGCTTAAAAAGATGTCTCCGCAAACAACTGAAGTAAATGCAGTCCAACGTCAACAGGTTTCGGAGACTCCAAGAAATAGAGATTTTGGCAAGAATTTACGACGTACATATACAAATTCTGATGCTAAATGTTTTTACTGTAATAAGTATGGTCATATTCAAAAATACTGTTATCTTAAGGCAGAGTCTGAGAGTAAGAATTATAGTAAATTTGACCGCAAAAACTATGCTCATAAGAGAGTTAGTAATTCAAGCAATGAAGAGAGTCCAACGATAAATAATTTATGTATTAGTTCTTTAAAAATAAATAATTCACCACTATAAATTGATATATTTTGTAATTACCTTTTACTTAAAATGGAAATCGATACTGGAGCATGCAGCTCAATTATACATACGGACATAGTTGAATAAATAAGGTTGTCTCGTGGCTGATCGTACTCTCTTTTCAGTACCCATAATTGTCAAAATCAATGAAAAGCAACAACAACAACTTCAACGGCTTTTCATGTTATTAATTTTCGTTTTCAGATTTTGTATGAGTTGTCAACTTCGATTTGACATTTATGGGAACTCGTTCTCACCTATGCGACAACCTTATTTATTCAACCATGCATACGGATTTATATGTTTCAAATTTTTCCGATTGCCAGTTATTTAAGGTATAATATACGTGTAATAACCAAAAACAGGAGCTGTTTTCAAAAAAATTATTTAGATATAAGAAGTTATTATTTTTTTTTTAATTTATACAGGTTATTGTACATAAAAAATACTTACTTACTTACTTATCTGGCGCTTACAACCGAAGGTCGGTTTTGGCCTCGTATAAGAAATTGCGCCAGCCCTTTTCTATTCAGCGCTTGCTGGCGCCAGTTGGAAACACCAAGTGTGGTCAGGTTATCCAACACCTGATCCTTCCAACGAAGATGTGGGCGTCCTCTTCTGCGTTGACCACCATCGAATCGAATATTTTTTTCGCTGGAGCGTCGTTTTCCTTTCGCTCAACATGACCTAGCCAGCGGAGCCGCTCGATTTTAATGCGCTTAACTATGTCGATGTCAGCGTAAAGCTTATACAGCTCGTGGTTCCATTAAATTCGGTACTCGCCATTGACGCAGATTGGACCGAAGATTTTACGAAGGATCTTTCTCTCGAAGGCTCCCAAAGTCTTTTCATCATAACTGCTCAACGTCCAGGTTTGTGCTGCATATAATAGGACGGGCATGATTAGTGACTTATAGAGCGAGAGTTTTGTTCGTCGAGAGAGGGCTCTGCTTCTCAATTGCCTACTTAGCCCAAAGTAACACCTATTGGCAAGAGTTATCCTTCGCTTTATCTCAATACTGACATCGTTGAAAGAGTTTATGCTGGATCCCAGGTAGACGAAAACCTAAACAACCTCGAAGGAGATGTAGTCAACAGTGACGTGGTTTCCAAGACGCTGGGACTTAAATATTTGTTGACATTAGTTATTTCGTTTTATCTGCGTTCACTGCAAGACCCATTCGACTCGCCAGCAGCATAATACTTTTGTAGAATATAGTGCCACTGCGTCTCAAATCAGCAGCTCGGATGATCTTCTCCATCATCAGGTTGAAAAAAACGCACGATAAGGAATCACCTTGTCTGAAATCTCGTTTGGTATCGAATGGAGTAGTGAGATCCTTCCCGATCTTAACTGTGCTGCTGGTGTTGCTCAGTATCATTCTGTAAAGACGGATGAGCTTTGCAGGAATACCAAATTCAGACATGGTGGAGTATAGTTGATTCCTTATAGGACTGTCGAAGGTGGCTTTATAATCGACAAAAAGATGGTGTGTGTCGATTTGTTTCTCTAGGGTCTTCTCCAAGATTTGTCGTAGCGTAAATATCTGGTCTATGGTGGATTAACCAGGTCTGAAGCCACACTGATAAGGTCCAATCAGCTAATTTACGATGGGCTTCAGTCTTTCACATAATACGCTTGAAAGGACCTTATATGCGATATTAAGAAGGCTACTTTATAAAAATATTTTTTTTTCAAAAATACAGTTCTGGCTTTTATATAGAGGGCGCTGAAAATGGCAATGAAAAAAAGACATCTAAAACGGTTCGATGGATATGGCCTTTCCCATGTATCGGAAACAAAAAAATCAAATGAGATTTTAAAGCATAGACCATATATTAAGCATCCCCCTACGCAAGACCCCCGGGGGTTTTTTTAATTATGGCGGAAGTTGAAGTAAAAAGTTCAAAAACTAGATACATTTTCACGCCCTTTTTTGTTTATACAAAAAAAAAAAAAATAGATACTTGAATTTTAGAGGAATGCTTAAAGGACAAAATAACGAACAAAATGCAAAAAAAAATCATTGAAATTGAGCCAATAGATTTCGAGTTATCTATCGAACCGTTTTAAAAAAACTAGCTTCGAGGAAATCGCGTTTAAAGTTTTTTATTTCTTTGTATGGAGCTTAGACATAGGTTAACGAAAACCGTTATAATTTTTTTTTAAATATTGAAAAATATTGATTTAAAAATGTGTATGTATATTCTTAAAACTATAAAGAACACATTAAACAAAAAACCATTTTTCTCTACTAAGTTTATATGATTTAACAAAAAAGAAGGCATATTTTCAATGGTATAATACGTGCGAAGAAGCGTTTCAAAGAACCAAAATATTATTGGTTGAAAGTAAGATTTAAGCTCATTATGATCCAGAAAGGGAAATTATTTTGCACTGTGCTGCGAGCCCATATGGTGTTGCGGATATTTTGTCGCAAGTGTATGATCAAACGGAGCGTCCAGTCTTATTTGCATCAAGCACATTAAGCCCCGCTGAGCAAAACTATTCGCAACTTCATAGAGAGGCATTAGCCATTATTTTTGCAGTGAAAAAGTTCCATAAATAAATTTATGGAAAAGAATTCACAATTTATTCTGACCACCAACCGTTACACGAAATATTTAATCCGAAAAAACAGACTACCACTTTGGCTGCTGGTAGACTATGTCGTTGGGCAGTTTTGTTAAGCATGTGTCAATATAAAATTATTTATAAAAAACCTTCGCAAATAGCCAACGCTGATACATTATCACGGCTTCCACTTGAACAAAATTCAGGTTGCGAAGATGAGAGTGTTCACTTTATTCAAAGTTTTGATTTTGAAAATATTGATATTGAGGATATTAGGGAGAAAACCCAAAAAGATTGGAAACTTAGAAATGTAAAAGAAATGATACGTGAAGGCTGGCCACAAACAGTTTCTCACTTTCTTAAACCTTACTTTGATAGGAAAATGGATCTTATTGAAGATAATGGTTGTATTTACATGGGTCAAAGAGTAATTGTACCTGAAAGACTGCATAAACGGGTACTCGAAAGTAACGTACCACGTAACGTAACAAAACGGGAAATTTTTGTTCGAACAAAAATGTTAGCTAGACGTTATTTTTGGTGGCCTGGGATGGATAGATATATCCAAGACTTCATATCTACATGTGAAGCTTGTCAATATTTTCATAAAAAGCCTATATCGAACCATCACCAGCCATGGCCTAGTTCACAGAAATTTTTCGAGCGTATACATTTGGATTTCTTTTTTTTCAATAATCATAATTTTCTTATAGTTATTGACACATAGAGTCAGTGGATTGACGTTAAATTAATGGCCAGTACTATTATTAGTTCAACTGTTAAAGAACTACGAAGTATATTTGCAAATTTTGGGCTTCCTAGCACAATAGCTTCGGATAATGGCCCGCCGTTTAGTTCTGTTGAGTTTAAAGATTTTTGTTATTCAAACTCTATTAGCTGTGTGAATAGCCCACCTTATCATCCTCAATCAAATGGTACAGCTGAGAGAGCTGTGCAAACTGTGAAGACAGGGTTAAAAAAGATGCTAATGGATTCAAAAGATAAAACTTTGCCGATTATACTGTCGCTTCAGAGATTTTTATTAAAATATAGGTCAACACAAAGTTAAGTTGCGTTAGTAGCTCCAAATGAATTAATATTTAAATACACACCTAGAACACTTTTAAAAAACATTAATCCTAGAATTCGAGACATAGACAGCCCTAATTGTGAAAGAAAAAAGGATGATAGTGATTATAAAAAAGGAAATAAAGTTAAAACATTTTTAAAAAGGGGGATAGCCTATTGTATAAACTGAAAACCCAGTTCTCATATAAATGGGTACATGGAATTATTAACGGTTAATTGGGAAATGTCATGTATCGAATAAAAATAAATGATAATTTTAGAAATGCCCATATATCACAACTTAGAAAAGCTAAAATTAATAGCTCTTTAAGTTTCAATGGACCAACAGATGTTTGTATAAATATCGAACCTGATTTAAAGGAGAATCCAATTTAGCGTCAACGGTATGAATCAGATTCAGACGATCAAATCCCTGGGCGTTCAGAACGTTTAAAACAGAAGTTAAATAAAGAAGAAGAACCTTGCTAAATAACATAAGTTTGTAAAATGTAAATAAGTTAAGTTATATTTATATGAATTTGTTTTATCTGTATATCGTATATTTCGTTTTGTACATGTAATAAAGTATGTTATATGTAAAATCATGCAATTGTATTATAAGTTGGGAGAAGTATGCATTGAATTATATTACTATCTCTAATTGTAGTTATGTTTAGTTTCGTTATTTACTGTTATTACTCTCAGACAAGTGTATGTAGTATAAGTTATAAGTTCTATTTTAATAAATCAGTCTTAAGCCAACTACCGCGCTTTTTGATTGCCTCCTCGATATACAATATGGCCATTTATTAAACCTCTTTTGTTGCTTCTTTCCTCAGTCGGGGTAATAGATTTGAGTTTAGCTTTAATTATTTTTATCTCATTTAGGAGAAGTTTTTTATTATTTATTTCTGTTTTCATTATGTTTTCCTTAAACTGATCTATTACACTAGCTATTTCATGTGGCTATTTCATTTACTATTTCAACCATCCCCATTTGTATTATGCTATAACCTGTTTCTTCGGTTATTGGGTTTCTTACTCAGCTTAAATGCTTCGATACTTATAAACTAAATTATAATGGATATATTCATTGTGCTTTTCAATAAATACGATCACAACCCATCGCCCTAGTACTAAATCTATCGTCATCCTCATTATTATTCAAGATTTCAATGTTTGCGAATTTCTATGGTCTTTTTATATTGGCAATAGGGGCAGACCGCAGAGATTGATCACATAGTGGTCGCTCGACTATTTTAAAAAAATTTTATTTTTTTACCACAAATTTCGTAATGTTTCGGCATCTTAGAACTGCTTTCAAAAAAAATTTTTTGTTGTATTTGCAAAATGGCGGCCGTATTTGTCATGCAACCATCTCGTATCTCGTAGAGCGAATCTCGTATTAAACATAGAGTTATAAATGAAAAAACATAATATTATTTATACCTTAGGCTATTAACTTAAATATCAGAAAAATTAATTGGGATGTTACATAATTTTTTAAAAAAGTTAAAGTTTCCAAAAAAATAATAAATCTCAAATTTGCCCCAACTTTGGGGTTAAGTATCTCCAATGGGCACGGGTGAAAAAATTTGAAATTAATGTTAAATAAACTACGAAATAAAAGGGATTCTGATGATATACATAAGAATGAAAGTGGTTTTTATGGTTCATTTGAAAGATATAGCATTTTAAAATTCGTCCATTTTATTACATGAGGTATGAGTATTAGATGGGTTTTTCTTTCCAAAAGTATTCCAGAACCTCCCTGCAAGGCCAGATTCTGAATCCTGGATTTAATATAGACAAGTGACGTGAAAAAAAATCCAGAAAATTCGCAAACTGGATTGACGCCGCTAAAAAAGTAAGGAAATATAAAATGGATGTTTCAAATCGAGTTCCCAATTTAAATTTAAGTCCTTCAAAAACTTTTGACTATAACATATCCTAATGTAAAATCGTATGTTGAACTCAAAGATGCCATCAAATTCTTAAAAAAATTAGTCCTTGACCCAAAATTGGCCTACTTTTTCCTAATTTTTTCGCTCGGTTTTGAAAAAGAAGCTTTACCTTCGCCGAAGTCGCAGAAACTTTCTCAAATTAAAATGCTGCATTATTGTTGGCCTTTTTATGATGTTTAGGAATAATAAAAAAATTATTCAAATCGGCCCATATTTATGGCAAAAAAACAATTTTTTTGTTGAGCAGACTTTTGGGAAAAGTTTATTTTTTTATAAAATTTTCTTCCCTTTGTTTTCTACATATTTACAATAACTTTAAAAACATAAATTTGTTCATCGTCATCATAATACATCATTGCAAATATGCAGAAAACACAGTGGCGGATCTACATACGGGCTGAAAAGGCTTTAGCCCCCCTTGGAGAATTTTTTGTGTGGGAAAAAAGTCCAAAAAGATGTTTCAGCCCCCCCTTGGCATACAAAACTGTAGTTTCAGCCCCCCTCTGGGGAATCTTAGATCCGCCACTGTGAAAACAAAGTGAAGTAAATCTGAAGTAGAGGGATATAATTTTCACGTGGAGCCGACTTTTAAGCAAATAATAATTTTTGAATAGATTTAATTCACTTTTTTTTCTGCAAATTTCAAATGATGTCATTATTTGTTATGTTATATGGTTAAAGTTTTTGGTGTTCCTCTACCACCAAAGAGTTAGGGCAAATTTTAGATTTCTTATTTTTTTTGGAAACTTTCAATTTTTTTTAAAAATTAAGTAACATCCCAATTAATTTTTCTGATATGTAAGATAATAGCCTAAGGTATAATTAATTTTATGTTTTTTCATTTATTACTGTATGTTTAATAGGAGCTGAGATATGGTCATTGCCGCAAACTCTACAAGATACGAAAATCGCTCGTGGTTACATGACAAATACGACCGCCATTTTGCAAATACAACAAAAAAAAATTTTTTTTGAAGCAGTTCTAAGATGCCGAAACATTACGAAATTTGTGGTAAAAAAATAAAAAATTTTTTAAAATAGTCGAGCGACCGAATTTGCTATTTAGTGACCAATCCCGGCGGACTGACCCAATATGGACATTTTTCAATAGATTACTTCTATAATATGGTTGGTCTTTGTGTCTAACTCTACGGTAGTTTTTAATAAAGCCGCTTGGACTATTTTCAGTATATTGTTGAATGAATTGAATTGAAATGAAATGAATTGAATTGATTTATTCTATCTTGTAAAATTGTGGAGCAAATGTTTTCTTTGGCGGACCTAGGAGAACATTTGATGGTAGAGTGATAACGATCATTATTATAGTTACCTATAACGATCTGTATCCTCATTTCTGTTGAGAGACTTGGATCATCAATTCCTGTTTGTTTTTCCAACAGGGTTGAGTGAACCTCTCAATGTCTGCATTTCCTGTATGGTTGTTGGGCTTTGTTAAATCTACCTCTATACCTTCTGAAGACAAAAATTCTATTAGTTCTGCTCTAAATTCATTATCTATAATGATTTTTTTAGGTTTCCCGAATTTGTCAAAATGTTCTACTATTATTGTTTTCTTTGTTCTCCAATTTCTATCAGTAATGTGATAAGCTGTTGCGAATTTTGTTAATTTATCAATAACTGTTACAAAGGATAATTTTTTAAAATGAAAAATGAATGATTTCGTTCTTTCGATTGCAGTTTCCGTTAACTGAAATTTGGGCCTAATCGGTCTCCTATCATATTTGATTTCTTGACACTTTTGACAGTTATTAATTATTAACTGTATGTGCTCCTTGAATTTTGGTTAGTATATTTTTTTCTTTTAATGTGTTATAGGTTTCGTTAATGCCACTATACATTGATTCCTTACTGTGATATAATGAAATTTGTTTGTGCAACTCTTCCTAGTCTTCTATTTCGGAAGCCTTTTTTGTACACTTTACGAATTCAATTTGGTTTTCGTGTGAAAACATAGATATAAGTATCAGTTGTATTTTGTGATAATCTGACTCAGAGACCTCTGAATAAATGCCTATTTTCCCTTTTTTTATATAACGTTTAAAAATATTTTGAATATAATTTTCTTCCTCCATTGGATTAATTTCAATAATCTTTATGTTATGGAGTGTTTGCAATTCGACTTTTGGGCTATATGTAATTATAATTTGTATTTTGTAGTTATTAACTATTTCTTCCTTTAAAAAAAATGCTCTAAGAATTCCTCTTCAGCTGAATGTATAGTATCTGTCAGTTCTAAGTTTGATTCATGATGATTATTTTCATTTATTTTAGACGAATTCTCAATTCTACTCAAAAAGTCTGCCAGAGCGTTATCTTCACCATTCAAATATTCTATCTCATAGCTATACTCCTGGAGTTTCAAAAGCCACCTTTGGTGACGTTGGGAGAATTCCTTCCATTTATATTTATTATCTGGACAATGTTCAGTTATTATTTTAAACTTCTTTCCATAGATATAGGGTCTTAGGTACGTGAAACAATATATTATGGCCAAAAATTCCTTGCCAGTAGTCGCATATTTTTGCTCATGGTTATTTAACGTTCTAGAGATATAACATACCGGTTGTCTCTGTAGTGATAGTGAATTTCTTGTCATACTCTGGGAATTTTAAGATAGGGTGTGATATTATTAAGGCTTTCAAATTTTCAAAACTGCTTATATATTGTGGATCTTTAGGATTAATTTTAAATTCTTTCTTCAGATACTTGATCATAGGATACGCTATTTTAAAATAAATTTTTATAAATTTTCTATAGTAGCCCGTAGCTCCCAAGAAACCTTTAAGTTGCTTTTCCGTTTTAGGCACCACCAGATTTTGAATAACCATAATTTTCTCATGATTAGGCTTTATGCCTTCTTAAGTTAGTATATACCCTAAAAGCTGTGTTTCTTTTTTTAAGAAGCTACATTTATCGGCTTGAATTTTAAGATTATGTTTTTCTAATGTCGAAAAATTTTTTTCAAGAGAACTTTTATGCTCCTCTAATGAGGTTGAAAATACGAGAACGTCATCCAGATAGACAATACATATCTAATTGATGTATTCTCTCAAAATTTCATTCATCATTCTCTGAAATGTGGCTGGGGCATTTTTCAGCCCGAAAGGCATACAGACATATTCATATAGTCCAGCTGGAGTTACAAAAGCTGTATTTTCGATATCTTCCTCTGCCATCAATATTTGGTGGCAACCCTTGGCTAAATCAATTGTGCTAAAGTACTGTGCTTTGCCCAATTTTTCAAGAATACCTTCGATATTTGGCAGTGGGTATTTATCATCTACAGTCAATTGATTTAATCTCCTATAATCAACCACTAATCTGTACTTTTTTACACCCAAATTATCAATTTTTTTCGGTACTATTAAAATCAGAGAGCTGTATCTACACCTACTTTCTCTGATGATTCCCTGATTTTCTAGGTCAACAATTTGTTTACGTACCTCGTCTTCGTGCTTTGGAGGCAACCTATAAATTCGTGAATTGATTGGTTGATTTGTTGTGGTACATAAAATAGTACCACTGCTTTTGTGTTTGTAAGAGTGTTCTCTTCCTTATAAATTAATTTATTGAATTTTTTCAAAAACCTTCTGCATTTGGTTTTTTTCATTCGGATTAAAATGGTTTAATTTGATATTTTTTACCTCACATGTATTCAACGAATAAACCTTTTCTTGCAAGGTCTTCGATTGGAAAGGAAGCCTAACGCTATTGTTTAGGATGATTTCTTTATTTCCGATATCAATTACTTTTACATTGTTGAATACGAAATCATTACCTAAAAGACGATCATATGGCTTATCAAAAACCATTTTTAACCATCTCATTTTCGCATTTGTAGGGAAAGAAAATTTCGAGGGACACGGCGTTTTTACTTTCTCATTTGGCTTCTCGATATTTCCGCCTATTGTACTTATAATAGCATTTTTACGTTCTACTATGGGCAATTTGTATTTTAAAAAGCTTTTCTTTTTCATGATGCTGATAGTGGATCCAGAGTCTACTAAAGTGCGCCATTTTTTGTTAAATATTGTTAGAGATATTATTATTTTGTTTTGATTTTCCGAGGCTAATTTATAAAAAAATCGTTATTATTTACTTCTTCAACCTCCTCGGACCTACTCATAGTATTTACTTCAATAGCCTCTGGTTGAGCTGAGCGTCTTGACTGTTGTGTTCTGTTTTGATAACTTTGCCAAGTGTTAGCTGAATAGACGTGACTTTGATTATATCCTGAACGACCTACCTGTAATTATTTTGATTTGAAAAATTTTGAGGACGATACTGCCCTGAAACATTTCGGAAACAACGTTTGGCAGTACTACTTGAAAAACTGCCTCCTCTTGTCCTACATAATCTAATAAAACTCCATCCATAGCTCCCATGAATGCTGGTAACTTTTTCGAATCACCCTCAAAAGATTTCATATGCTTTAAATCTTTTTCGACCCGCTGCTGCCTAAGTGCATTTGTTAGATGATTTGCATTCTGTTGTTGCAATTGTGTTATCGCCACTAAACCACGCTCTATTTGTTGGTTTGCCATTTTTGTATTATTTGTTTTTATTCAATTTCTTTTTTTTTTATCTGTGTTAACACTGACCATTCACAGCCAAAACAAAATCGGTACACCTAACTGCAAAATTTTAATTACATTAAAAAAATCAAATCTTATTATTAAGTACAATTAACAATTTATGTTATAAGAAATGATTTTTAGTACTATTTAAAATGCATTCTTACTTTTATCCTCATTTTCAAACTGATGCTAGGTATGTTGATATGCTGATCCGATTTATACTTCTGAATTTCACAATGATGTGCGTCTTATGTTCTGTAGTATATTCCGCTGGTGCCTTCAAGTCTGTTGACATGTTGGTAATGATAATTTGCTGAGAATTTCACAATTCTTCTTCGTGTTCTGTAGTATGTTGTGCTGCTGCCTTATTTTCGGTAATAACACTTTTTTCGATGTTTTTTTCTCAGATAAAACTTTAGTTTACTTTAATAAGTGATTTTTATTGTTTTTTTTATGTTGTGGTTTTGGGTTGGGTTTAATTTGAGTTGAGTTTGATTTTAATATATTTTATTCTATATATTTTTAATATGATTTTAATAACGAGCCCTGTATCATATCGCTCATCGACTGCGCCAGTAATATTATTTAAAACTTCTTTTTAAATCTATATATATAAAAATGAAAAATTAATATAAAAATTGATCATAAGAAGCTAGGTCAAAGTCCTTTTAAGGGCTGAAATGGCCAGTTATTTATTTATTTTATTTTATATAAAAATGGTGTGAAAAATGTATAGTAATTTATCAATTAAGAACGATTTGGCCCAAATTTTTTTTCAGTTGTTTGTAATTGCCAGGAGAAGGTTTTACCGAAAGAACATTTTGCGAAAACCCTCCGGGAAAGTCGGGAAATTTGGAAAATGGAAAATTGATTTTTTTGTATTGGATTTTGTGCGCAATTGTTCCGGAATGGCTTTTCGAAGGGAAAAATATAAAATTTTTAGTGGAAAACTCGGAAAATTCTGGTAAAACGCAAAAAATTAAATTTCTTTTTTTCAAAAATTTTACTTTTTATCGCATGATTTCATGATTTTCGACGATATAAAGGTGTAAAATTAGTTGTGTAGTTTGGAAAATTTCGGATAATTGTAAATTTCATTGCAATAAAAGAAGTTTTGGGTGGAGAAGTTAACGAGATAAATTCGATGAGTGACAATTCTGAACTTCACGGCCGTGTGACAAGGTCCGTAGAGACCTTTTTTGAAAATTAGGGTTTTTTCATGAAAAAATTTTTTATTTTTGTGTCTTAATTGTTTATAACTACATACTACATACTAAAATACATTTTTTTTGCTGCATTTTTCTTAATTTTACTATGAAAAAGCTTTAAAACTATTGTTGTTGAGCGTGTTCCGCTTGACCCCCCCTCCCCCTTGTGCGCAAGTTTTGCAGCGATGTAGAACTGTGCTGTGTTCTCCACAAACAGCGTGCCGCATCCGAAGCAGTAGGCCCTCGTTTTCCGCTGCCGCCCGTACTCAGAACGGCGGCATGACGGTCTGTTCGCCCTAGCCACAAATGACGGTGCATCGGCTTCTACCGGTCTTGATATCATCTGAAATGAACAAAAAAAATAAAAAACAAATAAATACACAATCTACTCTTGAATTTGAAGGTGTTTTTTCTTACACTGACATCCTTGGATATGCGGTTATAGGGTTATTCAGGGCACGTTCCTCGATATTTGGTGTGGCCAATTATTTAGTGCGAAGTAACAGGAATGACCGCCGTCTGTCACTCCTTTTTATCGGCTTCATAAAGCGACTTCATTATCTCATTATAAATTGTAAAAGCAGCCAATGCAGCGACGTCCAGCATATTATAGAACATGGCCAGTGGCCAGAGTTTCGTTGATCGCTTGCATGCGTACGTGCCAATCATCTGGTCCATTGTATCAACGCCGCATTTCTTGGCGTTGTAGTCCAATATGGCAAACGGCTTCCGCTTCTCACTTTGCTCGTCAACACGGCAAGTGTAGTGCATTGTAGACAGCACGTTCACAACTTTACTTTTCTTAGGTACATATGAGCACAACGCTATGTCCCCTTCGTTGAACCCGAACAATGTGCTGTAGATGGGGCGCTTGGGGTTCTTCTTCAATTCCCGTGGAATAAAAGTTTTGTTGTAGCGCACTGTACCAACATATGCGGTCTTCCTCCTCATCAAAATACGCGCCAAATCCAAAGTAGTGAAGAAATTATCCGCGTATATTGTGCGGCCTGCATCCAAATAGTTTTCCGCAAGTTCAAGCACCACATTCTGCCCTTGATTTACTTCGCAATTGGTTATGCAATTTGCCGGAATATAACATTCCCTTCACGGGATAATAAGACTTCGAGTCGCATAACCACCATACTTTTAGACCATACTTAGCCAGCTTTGACGGAATGTATTGCGTGAAACGGGTGCGGCCTCTGTAAGGGAACAACTGCTCATCGACGGTTAGTGCTTTACGGTTAGGTTTGGTACGTATACCTGCGCACGTGGACATTTAGGTATAAAAATTCCAAGAACTGGTTATGTAAGTTAACGAACATAAAGTTCATTTGTTATTCAATTTGTTATTCTGCATAATTTTTCCTTCTTTATGTTTCATTTTATTTTACATAAAAATAATTCTACACTTCATAATTCTAAAACTTCTAAACTTCAGAATCGGTTTGCTGCAATTTCGCAATCGCCGTTCCATTTTTATTCTTTGCAATTTCGCAATCGCCGTTGTTGTTTTAATTTTATTTGTTAAAACAATAATATAAAATGCTGACATAACACTGTCGCAATTAATTATTCTTTTTGCCTAAATAATAACTAAACACACCAAACCATAAGCGTGTGCCAGAAGCGCTGACAACGCGTTTGGCGCAATGGTTTGTTAAGCTTTACATGTGTTAGTGACACACGTAAGGCTCAGCTCAGCTCAGCCAAGCTCAGCTCAGGTAGATAAAATTTAGTCGATTTCCCAACCCAAATTAAATTATAATTAAATTATAAATTATAAATTAAATAATAATAATATCAACTCACCTTTAATAAAAAAACCAAATAAAACCATAATAAAAAAAAAAACAATTTTTTGACTTTTAATTTTAAAAAAACATAACAGTAAAAAAACGTAACTAAGGTTTTGGTTTTAACTAATAAAACCATAATTGGCGCCCGAGCAAAGTGCAACTTAAAAATAAACAGTGCTACTAATAACAGAGTGCCACTATACTTAAAAATAAACAGTGCTACTAATAACAGAGTGCCACTATACTTAAAAATAAACAGTGCTACTAATAACAGAGTGCCACTATACTTAAAAATAAACAGTGCTACTAAAAACAGAGTGCCACTAAATTTACAAAAAGCGCAACTTAAAGATAAACAGTATTAGTAACAGTAAAGTGCCACTGGGAAAAAGCAAAAAATAAACAAGTGCCACGAAAAGACAAAACATTTACAGTTAATATTGATACTGAAGACAGTTGCAGCTTAACCCACTAATCAGAGAGAGGGAAACTAAATCGAGGGAAACCAATCGAAAAACTACCCAGCACAAGCAGCCGGTATCCTAGGACAGACCGTAGTAGCGACTTCGAAGCAAAAAGGACAAATCTGCCGGGATCAAAGTTGCGATGAGGACTCAACTAGTTTTGTAAGTGATCATTTTTAAGCATATATGAAAATTACCTGTAAATTAAAAGAAAAGAAATAAAAATTAAGCAATAGAAGCAATAATATAAAATTTTATTTTAAATTTTGTGAAAAACATTTTTATTGAAAGAAACTAAATAAAGGTAAAGTCAGAATATTATAAAGAGTAACATTAAAAATATAGAATTTTATTTCAAATTTTGTGGAAATATTATTGTAATTGATAGAAAAGAAATAAAAGTGAAATCAGAATAAAATAAAAATTAAACTTAAGAAAACAACTCTTATTTCAAATTTTGTGGAAATATTATTGTAATTGAAAGAAAATATCCGTAGCTAAAATAAAAGAAAATAAATAAACCTTCTTAATTAAGCAAACATGAAATATTTTATGAAAAAAATTATTATAAAATAATTTATAGAATAAAATTTCAAAATAAACAAAAACTCCAGACCCTCCAGTGTATAACAAAAAATTGAATATAAAATAAATACAGAAACAACAGAATAAAAAATACACAGTTAAAAAGAAAAATATAAAAATTGAAATTGAACTGTAAGTTGTAGCTCTAGAAGCCGGACCTTATTATAAATAAATAAAAGTTATAAATAAAACTAAAAAATAAAACTAAAAAGACAATAACTAATTAAAACAGAACAATCAAATTCAGAATTCAACAGTATATTTTCGATAACATGGCGAATCCGAACAATTTAATCAGACCACCGGTATTAGGCAATATCAACCCACCCCC
Organism: Pherbina coryleti; assembly: GCA_943735915.1. Lineage (NCBI taxonomy): Eukaryota > Metazoa > Arthropoda > Insecta > Diptera > Sciomyzidae > Pherbina > Pherbina coryleti. Next base: position 114,046,228 of record OX030948.1, on the reverse strand, counting down.
ACCCACGAATAATCCAATCATACCACTGGTAGTAGAGAATAATAACCCACCCATTCCTACTCCTTCTCTGACACCAGCACCGGAATTAACCAACCTTATTAGAGAGACAGTTACACGAATACTAAATGCAGATGGACGACACATTATTCAAAATATTATGACTACAAATTCAAATCAAATTCCAATAACAGACCAATCCTCAATATGACCCTGACAATAACGAAGCGCTTGACTTCACTGACATACATTTTTTAGACTAGGGAACTCTTCGCTACCTTACTTCGAGTGTAGAACGAAGAGCGGAGAAACTTTAAAAATTTTAGTAGACACAGGATCCAACAAAAATTACCTACAACCACAGCTCGCCAAAAGAATTATTAAAAACGACGACGTTTTTTTTGCTAATTCAGTAGGAGGACAAATAAAAATCACACACCACACTTACGTTAACCTCTTTAATCTGCCTCATGTAAATTTAAAATTCTTTCTTTTGCCATCTCTTGTGTCATTTCACGCAATACTAGGAAACGATAGCCTCAAAGAGTTATCCGCCATCATTGACACAAAATACAACCTTATGACAATTAACAACTCAATTAAAATTCGACTTAGACAATTAACCTCTCAAGATGTAAACTATCACCCCTATCACCATTGTCGAGCGTCGACCTAAGTGACTGTCGACTTTTCTGTCGAGTCGACTTGAGACAGCGATCACTGAACAAGGTCGACTCGACAATTTTTGTAATGAATTAATTTTTCGGCAAAGCCAATTTTGTAGTAGATTGCTTTGATAAAAAATACTATTGTGAACTTAAAAAATAAAAAAGAAGACGTTTGAAGTGACATTTCAAAGAAATTTATAAAATAAATTTTGTTAATCAGACGAAAACTAAATAAATACAAATGGATAGCATTGCAATATTTTTTGATGAAGAAGAAAGTGCTTCTGCACAAAACTTATCAAGGGTAAGAAAACACCTAAGAAACAGCTTAAACGTGTTGGAGCTGGAAGATACTGAGTAAGTCGATGTGAAACTACAACTAGTGTTAGAAATTTTTTAATTATTTATATAAAATTGTTATAGATTTATCCGAAATTTCCGTTTACCAAAGCAAGCTTTTCTATACGTGGTGTCCGAAATAAGAAGCAAACTAAAAACTCGCTCTCGAACGTCCGCTATATCAGCAGAATTGAAGTTGGCGGCAACTTTGCGATTCCTGGCTGAAGGAAGCTACCAACGTGGTATTGGAAACGACTTCAATTTAGGCCTCGCGCAGTCAACGATGTCAGGTGTATTAGAGGAGGTGCTCGACTGCCTGCAAAATGAAATTTGTCTGAAATGGATCCAAATGGCAATGACAAGGGAAGACAAAATAGAGGCAAAGCAACATTTTTACAACCAAAATGGTTTTCCTGGCGTCATTGGATGTGTCGATGGTACGCACATTCGAATATTTACGCCAAACAAGGATCAGCAGCACCTTTACTACAACAGGAAAGGTTTCTACAGTGTCAACGCAATGATTGTGAGTATTTTGATTATATTTTATCATAAGATAAAATATCAAGTGACTTGTAGGTATGCGACCACAAAATGCGGATCCGGTTTATAGATGCAAGATACCCAGGATCCAGCCATGATGCTCTCATATGGAGTACGAGTGAATTAAGACATTTCATGCAAACAAACTTTGAAAGTGGGGACAGGCACACTCGGCTTTTAGGTATGTAATCAAAATTTATCAAAACTGTTTTATAAATATGCCTTTTTCATTTGAATTATTTTTTAAATATAGGCGATGCAGGATACCCGTTGGAACCCTTTTTAATGACGCCTTTTCGAGCAGCTGCGGAAAATAGCCCTGAAAGTAAGTACAATAGCGCTCATTCCAAGACTCGAAACATAGTGGAGAGAACGATTGGAGTGCTAAAGAACAGATTTCGGTGCCTGCTATCTGCTCGACAATTACATTATACTCCAGCGAAAGTTACAAAAATTGTGAATGTTTGTGCTGCTTTGCATAACGTTTGTCTACACTATAACGCGCCTGACATCAATTTTGTCCAACTACTGGAAAATCAGCCAACGGATTCAAATATTGAAGATTCAAGAGATGCCAACAGCAACGCGGTGGCTGTTCGCATAAGGGAGGAGATAAAAAATGCAATTAATTGTTAGTAAAAATTTCATGTTTTTATGTTTAATGTTTTTTTTTATATTTTAAAAATGTTAAAGCAAAATTGAAAAAAAACATGATGAACATGAACTTGGAATAAAATTTATTTATGACAAGATATTTAACAGTGTTATGTATTTATCTTAGGTCTGATAGCACTAAACAATTCAAATCACATTTAATTTTTCATATTTAAAGTAAAAAGAAATAAGGTACTCTCTTCATGAGACAAAGTTACTTAAATCTACAAAATATGAGATATCAGTTTTTTATAAAATATAAATTCACTTCTTATTTTTATCTTTTTCAGCATAGTGACTTTTCTTCCATTCAAATTTTTCTCTGGCCAACTTCAGATTTTCTTCCTCTAACTTATATCGTTTTCGATTATATCGTTCAGTCTCTTTCATGTGGCTTTCAATATTTTTTAAGCTCTTTTGGACTTCAGTATAAAAGTTCTTCTGAGTGGCAACCTGATCCACCAAAAGTTCCAATTGGCTCTTATTATGCCTTGTCTGCGAACTCTCATTATTAGTAGAAGCTACAATGATACTTTCAGATACTTCATCTGCTGTTTCCTCCATGAGCGCTTGTGCGGATGTTGATGGAACTGAATCAGGTAATGGTCCTGGTATTTGGACAGCGGAAGAAGTACCTATGGCCATACCAACAGGGTGAAGCAGTTCATTAAATCGCATGATGTTGGCGACGATTTCTTCCAACGGTGCGAGGGTTTTTTGGTTAAATATGCCTCTTCCAGTCGCGTGCGACTCACGTTTGTTGTGTGCAATTTTTTTCTTTACCTTTCCTTTAAAATTGATCCAAACCTATAATTATAACTATTGTAAACTAACATCGATAGACTGGGATAAACTTTTTATACTTTCTGCCAGCCATCGCCGTCACGAAGTGGCGGACCCAAGCCATTTAGTTTTGCAGATAGTGAGTTCCACTCTTGCTTGATGTCCATTTTTGTCAATTCTTTATGGAAACCTCTTGCAAATTCTGCATTCCTCTCCATGTGTTCCACTAAGGCTTCGAATTGGCTAAAATTTGTTATTTTTATTTTAGACATCTTGATTTCACAGCTTTGTTCTTTATTTTTTGAACGTCGACTTAAAAAATGAGGTCGGCAAAAAATAACTGATTTCAGTGACGCTCGGCTTTCATATTGACAACTGTGATTCGACAATTGTAATAGATTGCTTAAAATGTGTCACTGAAATGACGAGGTCGGCAACGGTGATTCTGTTCAGCTGTTGTCGAGCATTTAAGAGTCGACCTCGACAACGATGATAGGGGTGTATATTGACATTCGAAATAATCACATGAATGAAGCACAAAAACAAGCAATGAATGCATTGGTTCGTCAACATTTTGATCTTTTCTCCGACCCAAACGAAAAATTGACCTATACCACAAAAGTAGTCGCCACCATTAGAACAAGCTCCGACACACCAGTTTACACAAAATACTACCCTTACCCAATGTCTTTAAAAGAAGAAGTAGAGAGTCAAATACAGAAACTGTTAGATGACGGCATCATCAGACCTTCACGATCTCCATACAATTCACCGGTATGGATAGTCCCAAAAAAACAAGATGCATCAAATGAAAAAAAGTATAGACTAGTAATAGACTATAGAAAACTCAACGCAATAACAATAGCCGACCGTTACCCCATCCCCGACATCAATGAAGTTTTAGCCCAATTAGGAAGAAATAGAATCTTTTCAGTAATAGACTTGAAAAGCGGTTTTCACCAAATTCCATTAAAGGAATCTGATGTAGAGAAAACTGCCTTTTCGGTGAAAAATGGCAAATATGAATTCACACGCTTGCCATTTGGCCTAAAAAACGCCCCTGGAATTTTCCAACGTGCCTTGGATGATATTCTAAGAAAACACATTGGCCGAATCTGCTATGTTTACATAGACGACATTATCATATTCAGTCAAGACGAAAGAAATCATGTCGAAGACATACACGAAATTTTCAAAACTCTACAAGAAGCCAACATGAAAGTACAAATAGACAAATGCGAGTTTTTCAAGAAACAAATAGAATTTTTAGGATTTCTAATCTCGTCGGACGGTATCAAAACCAACCCTACCAAAGTACAGGCAATAGTTGACTTTCCCTACCCTAAAACGCTAAAATACTTGAGAGCTTTCATTGGTCTCTCAGGCTACTATAGACGATTCATCAAGGACTACGCCAAAATAGCCAAACCTCTGACTAATCTCTTGAGAGGAGAAGATGGAAGAGTGTCAAAGAATCAATAAAAAAAAACTCTAATATACCTAGATGACTCAGCAAGAGACGCATTCAATAAAATAAAAAACGTGCTTATTTCAGATGAAGTAATCCTTACTTACCCCAATTTTAAAAAAGATTTCCATTTGACGACTGACGCTTCAAAACACGCAATCAGTGCAGTGTTAGAACAGGACGGGAAACCCATTACATTTATTTCCAGAACGTTAAGTAAGACAGAGGAGCATTATGCAGTTAATGAGAAGGAAATGCATGCCATAATTTGGGCATTGAAATCTCTCCGGAACTACCTTTATGGTACTGCAAAGATTAAAATATTTACTGACCACCAACCATTGACTTATGCGCTCAGTAACAAAAATGACAATTCAAAACTAAAAAGATGGAAGGCAATTTTAGAAGAGTATGACCATGAACTAAAATACAAACCAGGACGCACAAACATTGTAGCGGATACACTTTCACGACCACCAGAACTTAATTCTCTGACAATAGCAACACACTCCGACGACAGTTCAGGACACAACCTCATACCAGCAACTGAAGCCCCAATCAATGTTTTTAAGAACCAGATATGGCTCTTAACAGGAAACAAAAACAATTATGAATTTTTAATTCCCTTTCCAACATTTCACAGACACACAATTACCAGATACCACTATTCAACAGATGACTTAAAACAAATTCTGAAACGATACTTAAATCCCTCTGTTATAAACGGACTTTTTACCTCTGAAGAAATAATGGGTCAAATTCAAAAACTATATCCCTTACATTTCAATACCTTTAAAATCAGGTTCACACAAACACAAGTCCAAGACTTAGAAACAGACGAACAACAAGAACAACAAATCATCCTCGAGCATAAAAGAGCTCATAGGAACGCAAATGAGAACAAGGACCAAATTATTCAAAAATTCTATTTCCCTAAAATGTTCGCCAAGGTAAAGAAAATTGTTAAACAATGCAGAATTTGCGCAAAAAACAAATACGACAGACATCCAAACAAACCCATAATACAACGAACGCCAATTCCCGAATATCCAGGTCAAATCCTCCACATTGACATTTATATAGCTGAAAAGAAATTAGTATTGACAGCAATAGACAAATATTCGAAATACGCGCAAGCGCGAGTAATAAAATCTCATCAGATCAACAGAAGACATACGAGAACCACTCAGACAGCTACTTTTTACTTTTGGTATACCAGAGACAATCATTATAGATAATGAAAAAGCACTTAATTCAAATTCAATAACATTCATGATCGATTATCAGCTAAGGATAAAAATTTATAGGACACCACCACACACAAGTAAAACAAATGGACAAGTGGAGCGATTCCACTCTACACTTTCCGAGATTTTGAGATGCCTCAAAACAGAAGACATAGACAGAACATTTGAAGAATTATTAGATAGATCAGTTTATGAATACAATTTTTCTATTCACTCGACAACAGGGCAAAAACCACTCGAAGCTTTTTTCGGACGAAAAGTTTACATAAATCCAGAACAATACGAAATAGCTAGACGAAACAATATTCAGAGATTAAGAGACAAACAGGAAAAAGACCTTAAATTCCATAATAAAGATAGAACCAACCCCAAAGACTACACGCCAGGACAAACTATTTATGTGAAAATCAACAAAAGATACGGTACTAAGTTGACAGCCAGATATAAGAAAGAAATAGTGAAAGAAAACAGATCCTCAACAATTATAACAGAAACAGGGAGGGTAATTCATAAGAGTTTAATAAAAAATTAAAAATAATATTTAACTTTCTGACATAAATAAAAATAAATATTTCACAAATATAAAAAATAATTTACTGACATATTTTCTAGACTAATTGCAACGGCAATATTAACAACAGCAAACGTACAAATATTAGACTACTCGTCTTCGCAACTAATAACTGTAGATGCCGGACCAACGAAGTTACAAACTGGGACTTTTAAAATTATACACGTCATCGAACTGCAGAACTACGAAAATGCCATACACAACATACAAACAATAATAAACGAACAAATTAAAAATCATCCATTGAAACCCATCCTAGTATCCTTAATAAATCAAACCAAAACATACCTAAATAGGATAACAGTAAATGAAAAAATTTATAAACGCTCACTAGATTTCATAGGGTCAGCATGGAAATGGATTGCTGGAAATCCAGACCATAGTGACTTTAACATTTTAATGGAAAAAATGAACAATGTATTAGAAAATAACAATAGACAAGTTATTATCAATAAACTGTCAGATGAAAAAATTAACGAAATAATTAATAAAACAAATTCAATTACTAAATTTATACAAGAAAATACATCATTTGAAAATGATTTAATAATAAAAACAAAATTTAAGCTAGAAATAATTAAAGAAGAGCTAATAAACATAGCATATGTCATACATTGGGCAAAATCGAATATACCAAATTCATATATATTATCAGATAAGGAAGTTGAAATTACGAAAAATTTTTTAGAATATGAAAATGTTCCTTTTGTAAACTTGGACGAAGTATTAGAATTCGCAGAAGTTAAAATAGCTTCTAGCAAAAATTGTTTAATTTATATAATAAACTTACCAACAACTGAAAAACAAGATTGTAAGAATTTAGAAATAAGGGCAATAAAAAAAGGAAACCTTATAAACAAAATAAATTATAATTCGATTTTAATATGTGGAAATAGAATATATGGAAAAATTAAAGATTGTAAGTCATATAATAATTTGTCAATATGTCCAAGAAGCACAATTGACGACATAACAAATGGCACGTGCATAGCACACCTGCTAAAAAGTAAAACTGATAATTGTACGAAAATTAATAATCATCATATAAAATCAGTCGAAGAAATTTCAAGCGACATATTATTCCTAAATAATTTTAACGGTTTTATAAGATTCGATAATGAAAGTATGAAACTCAATGGAACATATTTGGTGAAACACTATAATACCAGTATTGTAATAGAAAATAAGATTTATTTTTCGAAAGAAATAACAAAAATTAAACCACTACCAGCAATTTTGCAAATTATGTCAAACGGTAGTACAATAGAAGAAATATTATCTTTAGATTATATTAAACAGTTTCAGACTAATGAAACTAAGGACATAAAATTATTAAAAATTAAGAATGATATCTATTTTTCTACTAATATTATAATGATAGTTATTATTATATCAATTATGATACTTACGCTAATAAAAATAAAAAGGAAATTTGTAAAATTAGAAAACGGAGAGAAAAGCGATCAAACCACAAACGAAGTAAGAATCCAAGATTTGCCAAAATTATTCATAACAACTCCATCGAACGAGGACGCTCGAATTTGAGGGCGGAGGAGTTAACGAACATAAAGTTCATTTCTTATTCAATTTGTTATTCTGTATAATTTTTCCTTCGTTTTGTTTCATTTTATTTTACATAAAAATAATTCTACACTTCATAATTCTTAGAATCGGTTTGCTGCAATTTCGCAATCGCCGTTCCAGTTTTATTCTTTGCAATTTCGCAATCGCCGTTGTTGTTTTAATTTTATTTGTTAAAACAATAATATAAAATGCTGACATAACACTGTCGCAATTAATTATTCTTTTTGCCTAAATAATAACTAAACACACCAAACCATAAGCGTGTGCCAGAAGCGCTGACAACGCGTTTGGCGCAATGGTTCGTTAAGCTTTACATGTGTTAGTGACACACGTAAGGCTCAGCTCAGCTCAGCCAAGCTCAGCTCAGGTAGATAAAATTTAGTCTTCATCAGTGTGCAGAGTGGTTTGGTTGATTTCCCAACCCAAATTAAATTATAATTAAATTATAAATTATAAATTAAATAATAATAATATCAACTCACCTTTAATAAAAAAACCAAATAAAACCATAATAAAAAAAAAACAATTTTTTTAATTTTAATTTTAAAAAAACATAACAGTAAAAAAAACGTAACTAAGGTTTTGGTTTTAACTAATAAAACCTTAATTTGTATGAATACCTGCGCATATGGACATTTAGGGATAAAGTAAATTCAAATAACTGGTTTATTGATTTCAATGAAACCAACACAATAAACATAAAACAAAAAGAAGCCAGAATGGAATGAACAAATTAGTTATGTGTTCAAACAATAAAAAAAGTATAATTATGCCCAAAGAACATGCATTTATTAGTCATTGCATGGAAATTCAGTACAAGGTCCCTACGGACCTTGTCACACGTCCGCGTACTATTTTCAATAAAACCTCAATAACTCCTTAACTAATGGTCGGATCGCCTTGATTTTTTTAAACGATGCGTAACAAAATTCTATTGGAAAACATGGTGACTTTATGGGGGGGTTGTAGTGGCGAAATAGGAGTAATTTTAATTTGAAAATGCAAAAAGGGACCTTCTCACTCATCGAAGGGTTAAAGAATTTTGCGTATTTTGACTCTTTTGGGTACAATGTAAGCCACTGGATTGGGTCCAAGAACGTACCATTTCTTCTGATAAGCTCAAAGTTGATAGAAACATTTGTCGAGACACTTTTATTCGATTTGTTTTGTACTTTAGAAACTAATATTTAGTGTTGGAGCGTTTGAAATTTTCAACAGTTATACGTTGTGTGTTGGTACATTCAATTAGGTTTATTACAAGTCAGAAATTTCTTTACGAATATCTTCCGTAAAATGGGAGCAAAATCGAATGGAACTTTTGTCACCGAACTTTGCTCACACGTATCTTTCATTTCTCTGGGCTTTCTATCGTTTATATTTCCTTTGGGTAAACCTTGATATTTCTGTTCTGACATACGTTTTTGCTGGTTATTAACTCTCCAATTTTTTATAGTTTTACTCCTATTTTTGTTTGGACCACTTTCTAAATTATTTTCGGACATATTTTCACTACCCGATTTCATATTAATGATACGTATGTATGATATTGTTAAAAGTTTGAACAATTAAATTATAGTTCAGTGCTAAGATTTATGACTCTTTACATTTAAATAGAACATCAATTTCCAAACCACGTGCAGTATACAATACAAACTATAATTATGTTTACTCCCAATAAACACTTTCATTGCTTGAGGTGATGTTTATTGGGCTGTGTTGCCTACTACAAAGCAAAACGGTGTAACGGTTCAAAGCAGGTGTTTGTATTGTGTGGTGTTTGTTGTTGTGTGTAATTAGGGCTGTTCGCGTTTATCAAAACAAACACTTTGTAGTAAGGGCCTTTTGGATTTCGTTAATAAAACAAATATTTTGCATCGTAGGACTCTGTAATTCTGTATGAACATGTACATAGTTTGAATATAATCAATCAAAAAACGAATTTTGATTTTTTTTGTTCGTTATGGCCGTTTGCATTTCAGCTAACGACAGGGACGCAAACAGGTAGGGGTTTGGGGGTTAAAACCCCTCCCCACGAACGAATAAAAGTAAAATTAAATGTATAAAGTAAAACAATTATATTTTATAAAGCATTATTTATTTAGGTTGGTATGTTTAAAGCGTCTTTCATGGTGTTTGGACTTTTAGCCTTGTTATTGTTTTTATCAATTAAAGCTCTGTATACGCAAAAGAGCCCTGCATGAGATTGCTTATTCTCCTGAAATATCATCATATATTTATATGCATGTTTTGGCAATGTTTTAAAGAAAGAATTACCTAAGATCGAAAAACTTAAAATTAAAATTTAATAACTATTTTATTTACAATAAATTTAAATTTACAATTCATTAAAAGGTAAAACAAAAATAATTATGCTATTTTTTATGTTACTTATTTCATCAATATCCAATTTGATTTAAAAATATAGTTTTTGTTTAAATTTAAATTAAAATCGCAATAATTTTGCTTTTAACATCAACTCAGCAATCACCAGCTCAAATTAAACACATTTCGCTAAAAGGGCTTACACATCGGCGAATCTGTTCGTCACACGGCGGCCATGTTCACACAAGTTCGCTAGTTAAGAAGCGATGTTCGACAGTTTGTCACACGGTTGGCCGTGTTTACAAAAATTTTTGATTTTCTCTGTCGAACAAGGGAAGCTGCCGAAAATTATGACAAACAACAACAAAAATCAATGGCTTGTGTGACGAACAGGTTCGTTCAATTTGAACGCTAGCTTTTTCACACACGTTCGCGCCGCCATATTGTTCGACGAACAGATTCGCCGATGTGTAAGCCCTTTAACAGTTATTCAGTGCAACATAGTCCATTGCTGAATATTAGCAAACTTTATCAAGTATTCGATTAAGAAAAAAAGACAACACAACTCACAAATTCAGATCAGCGTAAGAAGTGCGTTGTGAGAGAACAGAGAACGAATTAGCAGTTAATCTTATGCCTTGATTTTCTCTTTACTAAACGATCCGTTGTTTACATTCATTCGCTTGCAATGTGCTCCTACACTAAAAAAAAAACTACAAGCTAAAAAACACTTAAAATGAAACACAATGTGTTCATAATTTGCTTTTTCATACTTTTTTAAAAGTTTAAAACACATTTGCTCTTACTTTGACGAAATTTGCAAGTTATTTTTTTAACACCAAATTCGTCAAATTAATAGCAGTTGTCATCATTTTTAAAACATTTTTTTCAGAGTACAACAGTGAAGCAGTTTATATTCGTTTAACGAATATATTCATGCAGGGCTCTAATTCGCATTCATGTTCTACCACGCTGTTGTTCTCTGTAAAGTCGAGTACCGCTATCAATGTGATATGAAGTTAAAACTAGAACTCTCGCTTTTCAAGCATTTCGAGCACCCGGGCTACCCGAGTATTTCGAGCTACCCGAATTTTGAATTTTTGTTTTCTAAAAAACTTAAGAATCTTAACGAAAAATTAAGATGCAGTTTAATTAGTAATGGATATTTAGTAAAAACAAAAACAAACCAAACTTCTCTTAATCAGTCCCCATCAAACATCTCCACGGACTGCCAAAGCAATGTTCTATTTTATTTGAATGTAGCCACACAGAGCCAAAACAACCTATATAGATGAAAATCAATAAAATTTCTCTATCGTTTTCATCCAAGAAGATTGCCTTATTAAAACCATTGAGTAAATCTTATTAAAGCTTTGAGCATTTTTTATTGGACAATCCACATAATTTTCACAAGAATCTTATTATTTTTTATGAGAAAACATTTAAAAAATATAAGGAAATCTTATCAAAAATATGTTATTTACTTATTGATTTCAAAAGTTACCTTCTTGATTTTTAGGAAGAAATCTTATAGATTTAATAAGATTTCTTTTTGAAATTTAAGAAGGAAATTCTATTGTTTTAATAAGATTTCTTTTAAAATTTTATTAAAAAAATCTTTTTATATCAATACGGAATCTTGCTAACCTTTAACCTAGAAATATACTCTTAACTGCCTATAATATTAAATACAAAGACATTAAATAAAGTTGTTATTTATGAATATTAAGTACATATGTTAAAATTAAATTAACTTTGACTTTGTCACCAAAATACCCGGCGCTGTCGAGGCCTTTAAAGAAATTGGCGACATCCTCAATATCCAACTTTTGTCAAAAACCTCTTTCGAGTTCAAACCGTACATTTTTAATAAAGTCGAAATTAAGTCACTCAAGCCCAACGACTGAAATATGGCTTGAGTTTCAAGAATTTCAGCCTCGTCTAAAACAAGTTCTGAAACACAAATATCATTCTCCGTTATAACATTTTTCTTATTTTTCTTTATTTAAATCGACGGATAACTTTTCGAATTCACTTCACAACTAGGACTGAAAGCTAAAGCAAAAAATGCAAAAATAAGTAGCATTTTCACCATTATTATCTTTTTTATCATTATTATCTTGTGTCTAAAAAGAAAATTTTATAAAAGCAGATCAATAGATTTTCTTATTAATTTAAATTGGTCTCTTCTTAAACTTTGGAGAGTGAAAGAAAAGATTTTCTTTTTAAAGTTAAGTGTTAATGAATTTCCATATTATTTCATTCATTCAATAAGAAATCTTATTAAAAAATGTTTGGTAGTAGTTGTTAATTTTTGATAAGATTTTCTCTATGGAATTTAAAAAATTTCTTCTTATTATTTGGTAGTATTAATAAGAAACCCTTATAAAATATCTCAATTTGGTAGTTTTATTGATTTTATGTGGTGGTTTTTGGCTCTGTGCAAAATCATATCGGTCTATTTCAGTGATACACACGAGATGCTTACGGAGCCACTCGGCTTTCACATACAAGTCGTGTGTGCGAAGGTACCGAACTTCTGCAACGCTAGCAGAGAATCAGTTTGCGTTTGCACTTCGTGGAGCAAGCATCTCATGAGCAAATAATTTTGTTAAATGCTGTACAGACGCAATATATGAATGAATTAAACATGTTTCGATCTGAATGGGAATTTATTTATTTTTTTTTTAAGCCCTTATTATAAGCTTAATCTATTTATCAAAAACACATTATCCTCTCATTTTTCTTAATGAGCGTAAAAGAATTTGCGAAAGTATTTTTTTTTAGTATTCTGCTCGCACACACATACTGGTGCCTATTGTGAGTGGCGATTGCCAGTAGAATAGAAAGCAGTCGATTGAGTCGATTGAGTCGATTTTGGTATTGTGAAACTCAATCGATAGAAATGTACACTATTGTGAATTGTTGACTGAATTTTAAACAGCTCTTTGACATTCTGTTTATCTTTGAATACTGCGCGAGTTTCAATAAATTGAGCAAACAAATTTTATAAAGCAAACTTTATAAAAAAAAAAACACAAAATGGATTCTATTGAATTGTGGTTCAGTGAGAGAGCAAATGTTAGTGGTTTTTAAATGTTTTTGTGCGATTTGCTAAAATTTGGTTTTTACAGTTTTTTGAAGAATTTTCGACTGTCGAAGGCTGCGTTCTCAGATTTGCTTAGACTGTTGGAAAGCAAACTACAAGCTGGCGTAAGAAGAACTTCAATACCAGCAATTTTAAAGCTAGCAACTGCTTTTAGATTCTGCTCTTAGGGATCCTACCAACTAAGTGTCGGAAACGATAGTAATATTGGGCTTGGCCAATCTACCCTTTCATTAATTTTAACAGAAGTGTTTCAAGTTGTGGAAGATCATGTATGTAAGGATTGGATAAGTTATAACTACAGCGAAGAGCAGAAACGCGAAGCAAAGATTTATTTTTTTGAGAAAAGTGGAATACCAAACGTAGTATGCTGTATTGACGGTACCCACATTAAAATTGTTGCACCAAAAAAGGATCTTCAACATTTGTACTACAACCGTAAAGGATATTTTAGTATAAATGCAATGATAGTAAGTAAATATGTGGAAAAAAACATGCGAGCAGTATCTTATTTTTTTGCGTTTATTCTCAGGTTTGTGATAATGCCATGAGCATTCGCTATATCAACGCAAGGTATCCTGAGGCAACACGCGAAGCATTGGTATTTAATTAGTCTGCATTAAAATTTAAGATAGAAGATGACTACCACAGGGGTGATAGAAATACATTATTAGGTATGATAATTTTAAATAAGTAATGCATTTAGATGCTTGAAAAATTGCTGTAATCTACAGGTGATGCAGGATATGCCTTGCAGCCCTATTTAATAACTCCATTCCGGAATACAGAAGATGGTTCAGCGGAAAGCCTGTTTTACAAAAAGCATTCCCAAGCAAGGAATATAGTTGAACGCACAATTGGGGTGCTTAAAAATAGATTCAGATGTTTATTAGGCGCTCTTGCACTCCACTATGAACCGAAGAAAGCTACACAAATTATAAACGTATGCGCAGCTCTGCACAATATTTGTATTTTTTACAAAGTCCAATCTCTGACCGAAGAAAGGAATGACACTCAACATCTACATGACGATGATGAAAGTGGAGAAACAAGATATGAAGAAGCCATAGCAATAAGAAATGCAATTGTGCAAAATATGCAGTTTCAGTCATTACATTTTTTAAACGCGCTTTTTTATTTTGTTTCCTTATGTTTATTTTTGTTGAATATGTTTTTATGCGCGACTTGATTGTTCCGCACCATATAGGAAAAAGGGAAGAGACCGAAGTTGGCAACGTACATTATAGATCATGCTGCCAACAAGTGCTACCAATCAAGTGGTGCCAAAACATAACATGCAGCTTACATGAGCGGGATTAACCTAGACATTATGTTTAAAGCTTATGTTTACAGCTCGGCCAATCTGACGATTGATCGACCTCGATCAATAATAAACTACTATATACTAAAGTAAAACAGTACATAACAAAAATGTAAATCGTTATAAAAAATTTTTCTTAACATACGCTTAATTCTAACTTTCAGTATTGTATAGCTTCTCAGTAGTGGTCCCATCATTTGTTTTAACTAACCATTTTCGCATTCGGTTAGCTTCTATAACCCCATCATACGGAAGTTGAGTTAACTGGCAATTCTTAATATCGCGTATCACATAGCGATCATTTCCCAATTTTTTATATACAACGTAAGGTCCTCGATATTTCGGAATAAATTTTTTGTTCGTACCAATCACATTGTCAACGTTTCGAATTACGACAAAATCGCCAACTTCATAAGGTTTTGCATCGGCACTATGTCTTAAAAAATATTTTAAATTGTATTTCTGAGAGTTATCAATTGCATTTGCGGCATTGGTTCGAATATGATCGAAGTTACGAGAATTTTCTGTATAAATCTTATTCTCCAAGTGTTCCGTAAGCTCATCTACTATTTGTCCACGTTGTTCGGTACCAAAAAGTAGCTTACTTGGTGTATTTTTTGTTGACGCATGAAGTGAGTTATTAATTGCATATTCTACCTGCAGTAATTTATTTGACCAATCGACATGATTTATTGAATTACTTAATTTTCCTAACATGGCTTTAATAACCCTATTAACGCGTTCTACTTGACCATTAGCCTGAGGGGAGGCCGCGGCGACTTTTACATGTTGTATGTTTCGCTTAACTAGGAAGTCTTCAAACTCTAAAGAGGTAAAAAACATTCCTCTATCCGATATTATTCTTTTGGGTCGGCTATAGTAACTGAAATATTTATCAAGGGCGGAAGTTACTTCTTTTGTACTTGTTGAATTTGTTGGGTATAATTTTACAAATTTAGTGAATGCATCTATTACCACTAGAATATGCTTTCTCTTTGATATTAAAGACGGCAACGGACCAAAGTGATCGATGTGAATAGTATCAAACGGCATTGGTAGCTTTGGAATATTATACAAATTTTTCTCACGAATTCTTACTGATGTGGCGTACATAAGGCACTTGATGCAGTTTCGTACAAATTTTTCTATTTTTTGACGCATATTCGGAAACCAATAGTATAAACTAATTTTGTCATTACATTTATCGATTGATTGATGACCAATTTTTTCATGAATTAATCTAATAACATTATTTTCCATTTCCTGAGGTACATACAAAGCCTTACGTCCGTCGCTTTTTTTTCTAAAAACTAATCCATCACTTAGTTCAAAATCATCGACTTTTTTCGTCTGTAAAGTTAATATTAATTTTTTATAGCATCATCACGTTCCTGTGCTATTTGTATTTGGAAGTCTATATCACCGGCATCTAATACAGTTGCAATCTGGCATCTACTCAGTGCGTCTGCATGACCCATAGAAGTACCATTTCTATGCTGAATGGAGTAATTGTAATTTTCAAGCTCTAACGCCCATCTAGCAATTCAAGAATTCACATTTTTCTTTTCTAACGTAAGTGTTAATGAACTACAATCTGTAACTATTTTGAAAGGAATTCCTTCTAAATAAACTCTGAATCGTCTCAGGGCATAAATTATAGCAAGCGTTTCTAATTCGAAACTGTGATACTTAGATTCTGCAGCGGAAGTTGTTTTCGAAAAGTATGCAATAGGATGAAATTTTTTGTCATCCTGTCTTTGTAGTAAAACGGCACCGAATCCCAGGGAGCTAGCATCACAGTGTAATTCAGTTTCTCTAATTGGATTATACATATGTATATTGCAAGAATCGGTGGTTTGGCTAATCTCGATTTTAATTCATTAAAAGAACAAATACACTTTTCGTCTAAATAGAATTCGGAATTTTTTTTCAGCAAATTAAGTAAAGGTCTTGCAATACTCGAAAAGGACGGCACGAATCGTCGAAAATATGAAAAGAGACCGATGCATGAATTTAATTCTTTTTGGTTAGTCGGCAATGGAAATTTTTTTTATTGCGGCAATATGTGATTCACTTGGTGAAATTCCATAGGCAGAAACAGACAAACCTAAATATTCAATTTTTTCATAACCAAACTTACACTTGGAAAGGTTAAGTCTCAGTCCACTACTCGTTACACGTCGTAAAACCATTTCTACTAAAATTCTATGCTCAGCAAAATTATTGCTTGCAATTAAAATGTCATCCATATAAATGATTATTTTTCTATTTTCCACCAAATCGCGGAACACATTGTTTATAAATCGCTGAAATACTGCAGGGGCATTCTTAAGCCCAAAAGGCATTTTCAAATATTCATACTGCCCATCAGGAGTCACAAATGCAGTATACGGTATTGATTCTTCTGACATACTAACCTGGTGGAAGCCACTTTTAAGATCTAAAATAGAGAAAATCTTACAACCTTCTAAATAGTCTACACAATCTTCAATTAACGGCAGTGGATAGTTGTCGCGAACAGTAATTTTATTTAATCCACGATAGTCGACGCACATTCGTGTATTACCATTTTTCTTTTTGACCAACACAATTGCGGAAGCGTAGAGTGAATGACTTGGGCGTATAATGCCGTCACGTTGCAACTCTTCAATAAAAGATCGCACTTCTTTACGTTCTAAATAAGAGAAACGTCGCGGCGGACAGTAAAAAGGTACACTAGAAGTTAAATACATCTTCATTATAAATTCTACTGGTTCTTTTTTTATATTTTTTGGCGATATATAAGAATCTACAATTAACTTCTTCAGTTCAGCACAAAATAATTTATCTAATTTATCATCAATATCGACTTTATCGTCAGGAGCAATGGCAATATTAAAAATATACGGGACGTCACAATTATTGCTTGAACTACCATCTAACTCAACTTCATTTAAAGATAAACTATTAGAATTATTTTTTAAAAGGCCATATTTACTGAAAACTGTGTGACGACTAAAATATCGCTGGCGATTTTTTAGCCGCACAACGGCCAAGGTGCGAGAAAGACACCTGGTGAACACCGCCAGTTGATATTTATGCTTCACTTTATTTTTTTACACACACACACATAAACACTGAACTAATATAATGAATAAAAACACATGAATACAAAATAACACCCATGCACTTTTATATAAGAAAAGAGAGAGAAAGGGGAAATCATGTAAACAAAAGTTGAAAACATGAAAAACGTGCGCAAACACATGCGCAAAGCTGGCGTGATCTTGCTCAGAGGCAAGTAGCGGATCACATAAGAAAATAATAGAAGGCAAATTGCTGGGCAAAATGTGGAAACAAATGCCGATGAAAGACAACAACAAGGCTGCACCGTACGGGACCTCGGTTACGGGAAAATCAGCCCAGAACTTTCGATTGCGGTACCTTGTTTGTCACAAACAACAAGAAGACGATGGTATAAATAGGCCGCAATCGAAGAGCAGAGAAGAGAATGGGTTATACATTAAAAGTGTGCAGAGTGCAAGTGATCGAGATTATATAAACAAAAAAATAAAACAGTGAAGCGAGTGCAATTGGAAACAAAAAAATAAAACAGTGAAGCGAGTGCAATTGGAAACAAAAAAATAAAACAGTGAAGCGAGTGCAATTGAAGAGAGTGCAATTGGACCGAAAAAGCATTTGAGTAAAATACGCCGACCGAATAAAAGACTGGAAAGTGGCAAAAACAGAGGAGGTGAGAAATTGTGAGAAGTGAAATATTTTTTTTTATTAAGAGCAGAGTCGTTGGCTTGTAGGCCCACCTGCAAAGACAATAGATAGACATTTCGGTGGCTTGTAGGCCCACTTGTCTATCCAACAGAGAAAGCAGAGTCGTTGGCTTGTAGGCCCACCTGCAAAGACAATAGATAGACATTTCGGTGGCTTGTAGGCCCACTTGTCTATCCAACGGAGAAAGCAGAGTCGTTGGCTTGTAGGCCCACCTGCAAAAGTAATAGATAAACATTTCGGTGGCTTGTAGGCCCACTTGTTTATCCAACGGCAAGAGCAGCGTCGGTGGCTTGTAGGCCCCCTGCAGTAGCGGTAGACAGAGTCGGTGGCTTGTAGGCCCACCTGTCTTCACCTTTTTGTTAGCAGCGTCCGTGGCTTGTATGCCCGCCTGCTCAAACCAGAACATTGTCCGTGGCTTGTAAGCCCGCGTGTTCGCTTTTTTTCATCGAGTAACAGTGCTGCGGCGGCTCTCCGCAAAATCGCCCAAAAAAAAAGGAAAAATCACCCAAATGAAAAATGACCCAAAAATTTATGAAAAATCGCCCAAAACGAAAAAACGAAATTTTACCCAAGAAAACGAAAAAAAGCCCAAAAATTTTTGGAAAAATTACCCAAAAACAAAAACGAAAATTCACCCAAAAAAATGAAAAATCGCCCAATATTTTACATTGTGTTCCCACGCGATATACGAAATTCCCTTGTACGAAATGAGCATTTTCAAGGCCAGTATTTTTTTTTTAAGTCTATTTTAATTCAATCATTTGATGATATAAATACTTTTTATGTGAATATTATAGTATAATACTATTTATGTAGGAAGTGCGTTAAATTTAAAAATGTAATATGATAATAGTCAAGCAATCCGTAGACTTAAGAGACATCATGTATTAGGCTTGCCATCTAGATTTAATTCCTAGCTATAAATGAAACAATAAACAATACAATACTATATAAACAATGTTAATTAAGTAGTTTGTTCCTTTGTACACTAAGGGCCAGTTTTTCAGTGCGAGTTTAAACTCTAGTCAAGTTAAACCGAGGTTAACTCACCAAAATTGGACGTTTAAACTCGGTTTAAGCAAAAAGAAAACACATAATGTGATAATTTAAGTCAATTCAACTGAAACGAATGCTACAATATTTAGTTAAACCGAGTTTTAACGTCCCTTTTTGGTGAATTAATCTCGGTTTTATTTGACTAGAGTTTAAACCCGCACTGAAAAACTGGCCCTAAGTGGTACAACGGACTCTGTTAGTTTAAGTATTGTATTATAGTATTACTATAAGTATAAACAAATTTGCTTAATGTCTACATTAAGATAGATTGCAAATAAATGAATAATTAAAAAAAAAAAAAAAATTTTAATTTTTTATAATCTCATACTTAAAAATCTATAAAAACATTTCGTACAAGGGAAAAATACTGATTCTTTTTCAAAACAACAAGTTTCTTTGGTTATCAAAAAATTTCAAAAAGAAAAAATGACGGCGGAGGTGGTGGGGGGAAGCAGGGCGTGGCGACGGGTGGCGTGTGCGATCCGTCGCACTATGCGTAATCCGCCGCGCCGCGATACGCGCGATCCGCCGCATCGCGATGCTCGGGCGCGGTACTAAATATTTCCTTTGACTTGACCAAGCAAACTCAAGCAAAGAAGAACCGCTTATTTAACCCTTAAATGCACCGTGTATCTTTGGCTTACGGCTATATTTTTGGTTTGATTTTTTCAAATCGGTTCTATATTATTTAGAATATTATAAGTCTTAAATAAAATATATAGTTTTTACTTCTAATTGTCATACTTTTTTAAAAAATTATATACAAAGTCAAAAAATAAATAAATGGTTTATTTTTTAACTAAATAAACACTATTTTTAACAATTTAACTTCTAGGAACAGATAAATAATTTTGATTAGGAAAAAATACTGACTGCTTTCAAAACATGTCCTTTAGTGATCGAAAAAATTTCGATCTAAAACTAAAAGAATTTTCGATCTAAATAGAAAACTAAAAAATAATTTTCAAAACTAAAAACGCAGTTTTTATTTTTACTCAATTTTACATAAAATATATTTTTTCGGTAAAAATCGGGGTCCTTGTGCATTTAAGGTTTAATATTGAAAACGAAAGATCACCCAAAGAAAACGAAAAATCACCCAAAAACGAAAAGTGAAATTTCGCCCAATATATTTGGGTGAAATTTCGCCCAAAAGCAAAAAACGAAATTTTACCCAACAAAAATGCAAAATCTCCCAATTTTTTTGGGTGTTTTTTCATATGAAAAATCACCCAAATTCGTATGGAAAAAAATTGGGTGATTTTTCATTATTTTTTTTGGGCGATTTTTCTTTGGGCGATTTTGCGGAGAGCCTGCTGCGGCTTGTAGGCCCGCCTGTTAAGCCGAGACGCAGACGTGAAGACCTGGAGGAATAAGGCCCATCAAATTCAACAATACAAAAAAATATAAATTCAGATATTTTACCGTGTAATAAAGATAAAGGCCAACCATTTAATAAAGATCAATTGTTAAATAAAACCAAAGTGTAATTTCTTGTAAGAACCCTGGAAACCCGCTGAGCTTACCCCAGCAAACAAAAGAACCAGCGGAGGTTCGTTACAAGTGGCGCCCGAACAGGGACTATTGTTCACAGGAATAGACACGGAAAACGACAGGAAAAGTAACTCACGAAAGAATCATGGTACGAACAGCCTGGATACACGCATTGCGAAAAGACGACTTGTTGGCCTACTCGAGAGAGTTTAACTTCAGCGGCGAAGGTACTGTTGAAGAACTCAGGAAAAGATTTGCTGCGTTTGCGCAAGAGCCAGACCAAAAACCAGAGGTGCAACAACGCCTCATCGAACTGGAAGCAAAGCATGCAAGATGTCCTTCCCCTGGTCAGCTTGTCGTTCCTCAACCAATACCGATGCCCAGCGTAGAACCAACAGGATCGGCGTATACGCATATAGCTATGCCGACGTATAACGGAGTAATGCCCGAAGTACAACCACAGGTGGCGCAGTACAACCACAATCCGTACGCTACTGTGATTGACCAAGTGAGAAAGTGGTCTGTGAAGTACGACGGTGGCCGAGACCCACTCGCGTTCATTGAGCGTGTAGAAGAACTGGCGGAAGTGTATGGCCTCGGAAAAGACCATCTTCCCCGAACGATGCCCGAATTATTAAGAGACCGAGCGTTGACGTGGTTTCGAAATAATAATAGGATGTGGCGCGAATGGAGAAGCTTCAAGGAAGACTTCTTGCATTTCTTTCTACCCGCGAGATATTTCGAAAGATTGGACGACGACATAAGGCAGAGACATCAGCACCCTGGCGAATCTTTTAAGGATTACGTCCTGGCACTACAGAGCTTGATGCGACATTCAAGTTACAGCGAACAGCAAAAACTCGAAAGAACGTTCAGGAACAGTCGGCAAGAGTACCAGCTCTATATAAAAAGGAAAGATTTTGTTAGTCTGGAAGAGCTCATGGCGTTGGCCGAAGACTTCGAATGCATACATGCAGACGCGGCCCCCATTCGAGCACCGGTGCAAAGACCCAGAGAGGAACGTCATCGCATGGTCACTCAAGCTCCGGAGGCACCCATCAATCCACGAACAGCGTGCAGACGATGTGGCAGAGATGGCCACATGCGCCACGAATGCCGGAATCCATGGGTAATATTCTGTTGGGAGTGTGGGAAACGAGGCGTAAAAGCGATGGAATGTTGTCGTCGACAGTCGGGAAACGGACGGAACACCCGATAGACGCGAGGCCTATCGGGGATAGCACACACGGTCCCTCGCATTCCGTAGAAAGCCTACAACACGACGCAGCCCATATTTTTGCATTTGTTACCCTCGGAAAGGAAGTTCGAGAGGCCACTATTGATACAGGAGCCACCAGGAGTTTGTTGAGTCAGCAGTTAGCTGAAATATTAGCCAACACAGGAGAGAAGAGAAAGGAAGACATCATCGTACGAATGGCCGACAACTCTGTGCGATCCGAAAGCGAATCATTGGTCATAGACGTGAGAATGGGAAATGATGCTTGCCGGATCCCGTTACTTGTGCTACCCGACATAGTGGACGATGTAATTTTGGGAAAGGACTTTCTCATAAGAATCCAGGCGACGCTTACATGCGGCGGCCACACCATAACGTTAAAAAGTAGCGAGGTGACAACGAGTGCTAACGTTTCCCCACTATGCACAGTAGTGCGAGAAGAGACAGTGACGGAGAAGGAGATGATAGATAATTTCTTAAAGACGGAATTATCGGAGTTTGAGAAACTGGAGGGTCTATCCAATATTACGACACACAAAATAATTATGCAGGATGATAGACCGATAAAGCAGAGGTACTTCCCGAAAAACCCGGCAATGCAAGCGATCATTAATGAGGAGATCGACGATTTAATTGAAAAAGGGTTTATTGAGCCCTCACATAGCCCCCACAGTGCCCCAATAGTGCTTGTGAAAAAGAAGACAGGAAAATGGCGGCTCTGCGTAGATTATCGGCAATTGAATGCGAAATCCATACCAGACGCCTACCCAATACCACGAATTCATCATATTTTGGACCGTCTGCGTGACGCAAAATATATAAGCAGTTTAGATTTGAAAAATGGTTATTGGCAAATTCCCATGGACGAAAATAGTAAGCAATTCACAGCATTCACGGTACCAGGTCGAGGTCTTTTCCAATGGAGAGTAATGCCGTTTGGATTACATTCCGCCCCAGCGACGTTTCAGAGAGCATTAGATCAAGTGATTGGTCCTGAGATGGAACCACATGCCTTTGCGTATTTAGACGACATAATTGTCACAGGGAATTCATTCCAACAGCACATGACTAACCTGAAAGAGGTGTTCCGTAGACTCCGGGCGGCTAACCTTAAGATAAATGTTGAAAAGTGTGAATTCTTCCAAGAAGAGATAAAATACTTAGGCCATGTCGTAAGCAACCAGGGGATACATACAGATCCCGAGAAAATATCTGCGATCAAACTTTTACAGCGACCCACAAACACGAAGGAGCTACGACGAGTGCTGGGAATAGCGTCATGGTATCGACGTTTCGTTCCGGAGTTCTCAAAGATTGTCCACCCACTAACAACGCTACTGGGAAAAGGAAAGCATTGGAAATGGAGTGAGAGTCAGGAAGAGGCATTCGAAACTCTTAAGGCCAAGTTAACTGAGGCACCAATCTTAGCGTGTCCGAACTTCAATGAAAAGTTCACGCTACAAACCGACGCCAGTGATTACGGCCTTGGAACAGTCTTAACACAAGGTCAGGGAGACGAGGAGAGAGTAATTGCTTACGCAAGTCGACACCTCAATAAGGCGGAGTGTAACTACTCTCCTACCGAGAAAGAATGCCTAGCGATAGTTTGGGCAATCCGGAAAATGCGACCATATCTCGAAGGGTATAGGTTTACAGTGGTCACAGACCATTTGTCACTAAAATGGCTGAACTCAATAGAGAGTCCATCTGGTCGCATCGCGAGGTGGGCATTGGAGCTTCAACAACACACATTTGACATACAATACCGCAGAGAAAAACTCAACGTAGTAGCTGACGCGTTGTCTCGACAGCCTCAAGAGATGCTGCGTAAATCAACCATGGAAGAGGCACAAGAAAATACGTGCAACTGGTTGCGTAAAAAGATGCAAGAGGTCTTGGAGAACCCAGAGAAGTTCCCAGACTACGTTATGGAAGAGGGGCAGATGTACAGACACGTCGCAAGCCAAGCGAACGACGAAGATTGCGTTCCTTGGAAACTTTGTGTGCCCAGTTATTTGAGAGACAGGGTTCTGAAAGAGAACCATGATAGCCCGTGCGCCGGCCACTTAGGAATACGGAAAACAATTGCAAGAATAGCCAATAAATACTATTGGCCAGGCATGTTCCGCGATATTGGCCGTTATGTTCGTCGTTGCGAATCATGCCAGCGCTACAAGCCAAGCCAACAAAGTCCCGCTGGTAAGATGCTTACCCAAATTGCGGAAGAGCCTTGGTCAATTGTATGCGCTGATTTCGTTGGACCCCTCCCTAGGTCCAAACATGGGAACACAATGCTCCTGGTATTTTTCGACAAATTCTCGAAATGGACTGAAGTGATGCCGCTGCGCAAGGCGACCAGCGATCACCTCCAACGCGCATTTCGAGAGCGCATCCTAGCGCGATTTGGCGTCCCAAAGGTCCTCGTCACGGATAACGGCGCCCAATTCACGAGTCGATCATTTAAAAAGTTCTTAAACGAACTAGGAGTGAAACACCAATTCACTGCCCCATACACACCCCAGGAGAACCCAACAGAGCGCGCAAATCGGACTATCAAGACGATGATAGCACAGTTCACAGGTGAGCAACAACGGGTCTGGGACGAACTGCTTCCAGAAATCTCACTAGCCATGAACACCAGTGTCTCCGAAACTACCGGGTATAGCCCAGCCTTTCTGATTCAAGGACGTGAACCAAGGCTGCCAAAAACCCTGTATGACGAGCAAACATTTGGCACAGGAGAAGAACCACAGACAGCGCCAGAAAGAGAAATAAAAATGAAAGAGATTTTCGAGATTGTGCGGCGCAACCTAGAAAGAGCTGCCCAGGACCAAGCTCGGCACTACAATCTACGAAGACGAAACTGGACCCCAAAAATCGGAGAAATGGTCCTTATCATACAGCATCACTTATCGAAGGCGATAGATAGTTTTGCAGCAAAGCTGGCTCCGAAGTTCGATGGCCCATATAAAATCATCGATTTTATATCCCCAGTGATAGTACGCGTTAAGCGCGAAAGAGAAACCCGAACGAGGACAGCCCATATCAGTCAGCTGAAACTATTTCAGTCTGACCAAGAATCGTAGCTAAAATCGCGCTGGAAGCGCAGCACCATCTGCGTCAACAACTGGCATCGCAGCGACACCTGCGTCAACAACTGAGATCGCAGCGACACCTGCGTCAACAACTGGGATCGCAGCGACACCTGCGTCAACAACTGGTATCGCAGCGACACCTGCGTCAACAACTGGCATCGCAGCGACACCTGCGTCAACAACTGGTATCGCAGCGACACCTGCGTCAACAACTGAGATCGCAGCGACACCTGCGTCAACAACTGGCATCGCAGCGACACCTGCGTCAACAACTGAGATCGCAGCGACACCTGCGTCAACAACTGGTATCGCAGCGACACCTGCGTCAACAACTAGATCGCAGCGACACCTGCGTCAACAACTGGTATCGCAGCGACACCTGCGTCAACAACTGAGATCGCAGCGACACCTGCGTCAATAACTGGCATCGCAGCGACACCTGCGTCAACAACTGGTATCGCAGCGACACCTGCGTCAACAACTAGCATCGCAGCGACACCTGCGTCAACAACTGGCATCGCAGCGACACCTGCGTCAACAACTGGCATCGCAGCGACACCTGCGTCAACAACTGAGATCGCAGCGACACCTGCGTCAACAACTGGTATCGCAGCGACACCTGCGTCAACAACTGGCATCGCAGCGACACCTGCGTCAACAACCGCAGTGTTAACAGCCTATCGTATGGTATCGGCCGCGCACGCAATTGCATACACTACCGCGCACGACTGCACACGCTGCCGCGCACGACTGCACACGCTGCCGCGCACGACTGCATACGCTGCCGCGCACACAACTGCATACGCTGCCGCGCACACAATTGCATACGCTGACGCGCACACGACTGCACACGCTGCCGCGCACACAATTGCATACGCTACCGCGCACACAACTGCACACGCTGACGCGCACACAACCGCACACTGCCGCGTAGGCGCGTACGCTACCACAAAACTGTGTGCAAGGCTGCACATCTGCAGCTGCAGTATATACTTCAAAAAAAGTAAGTTTCTTACCTGAATAAAACAACCTGGAAAACACAAGACAGCGCCCGCTGCGCAGTCACATTTACGACCATGAGCAACGCCGCTGCGCAGCCAGGCCAAAGAATAAGTGGGCAGCACACACTGCGCCGCCACGCCGCGAACCTAGACGGACGGACCGAGAAAAAAAAAAACACTGGACGAGCGCCAGTACAGCGCTCACAACACAACGCCTTGTATTTTATTAAACAAAAAGAAAAACAAAACTTACAGATTGTAATTATACAATAAACAACTCCATAGCTTTGATGGCTCTTGCGGGGCCTCTGGTTCCTCGAGAGTCGGCGCCAGGTCCAGAATAATTGAAGATATTGACCTAAATTAGAAAATATCGTTGTTTAAATGATAAAGATTAAAAGAACAATAAATACTTACATGATGGTACTCGAACAGAAGGGACTGCAACCAGCACCATGTCCAAGCGAGTTGGTAAAATGAAAAGTAGCACAACCTACAAAATATCAAATAATTTAAATGATAAATATATTATAAATAATAAACAAATTTACAAATAATAAATAAATTAATAAATACTTACATGTTGATGTGCTGGTCCATGAGCTTCGAAATAATATGGCGAAACCACAAAATAAAAAAAGAATTAAACGTCAAAAACCCAGTGCTACCAAGTCCGCTCAAAGGAAAAGGGCCAACACATAAGGTACAACCTAAGGAATTATGTCGAAATAGGTATGTTCATTTTTGATTATGGTAAACATGAAAGATAAGAGGGAAAAGAGTAGAAGATAAGGATATAAAGACTAAAGGATACGAGGATGGTCACAACTTACAGGTGACAGGTTACCATGAGATCATTGATCGGTGATCATGCGTGCAAATGGAAAATCTTTGGGAAACTAAATATATAAACTTGGGAAAAAAAAATGGACATACAGACATGTACAATCAATTGAGTAGATAAAGGATAAAGATCGGAAGGAGAGGGGAGGTGCGGATTCGATGCCTGCCCGAAGTAGGAGGGGAGTGTGACGACTAAAATATCGCTGGCGATTTTTTAGCCGCACAACGGCCAAGGTGCGAGAAAGACACCTGGTGAACACCGCCAGTTGATATTTATGCTTCACTTTATTTTTTTACACACACACACATAAACACTGAACTAATATAATGAATAAAAACACATGAATACAAAATAACACCCATGCACTTTTATATAAGAAAAGAGAGAGAAAGGGGAAATCATGTAAACAAAAGTTGAAAACATGAAAAACGTGCGCAAACACATGCGCAAAGCTGGCGTGATCTTGCTCAGAGGCAAGTAGCGGATCACATAAGAAAATAATAGAAGGCAAATTGCTGGGCAAAATGTGGAAACAAATGCCGATGAAAGACAACAACAAGGCTGCACCGTACGGGACCTCGGTTACGGGAAAATCAGCCCAGAACTTTCGATTGCGGTACCTTGTTTGTCACAAACAACAAGAAGACGATGGTATAAATAGGCCGCAATCGAAGAGCAGAGAAGAGAATGGGTTATACATTAAAAGTGTGCAGAGTGCAAGTGATCGAGATTATATAAACAAAAAAATAAAACAGTGAAGCGAGTGCAATTGGAAACAAAAAAATAAAACAGTGAAGCGAGTGCAATTGGAAACAAAAAAATAAAACAGTGAAGCGAGTGCAATTGAAGAGAGTGCAATTGGACCGAAAAAGCATTTGAGTAAAATACGCCGACCGAATAAAAGACTGGAAAGTGGCAAAAACAGAGGAGGTGAGAAATTGTGAGAAGTGAAATATTTTTTTTTATTAAGAGCAGAGTCGTTGGCTTGTAGGCCCACCTGCAAAGACAATAGATAGACATTTCGGTGGCTTGTAGGCCCACTTGTCTATCCAACAGAGAAAGCAGAGTCGTTGGCTTGTAGGCCCACCTGCAAAGACAATAGATAGACATTTCGGTGGCTTGTAGGCCCACTTGTCTATCCAACGGAGAAAGCAGAGTCGTTGGCTTGTAGGCCCACCTGCAAAAGTAATAGATAAACATTTCGGTGGCTTGTAGGCCCACTTGTTTATCCAACGGCAAGAGCAGCGTCGGTGGCTTGTAGGCCCCCTGCAGTAGCGGTAGACAGAGTCGGTGGCTTGTAGGCCCACCTGTCTTCACCTTTTTGTTAGCAGCGTCCGTGGCTTGTATGCCCGCCTGCTCAAACCAGAACATTGTCCGTGGCTTGTAAGCCCGCGTGTTCGCTTTTTTTCATCGAGTAACAGTGCTGCGGCTTGTAGGCCCGCCTGTTAAGCCGAGACGCAGACGTGAAGACCTGGAGGAATAAGGCCCATCAAATTCAACAATACAAAAAAATATAAATTCAGATATTTTACCGTGTAATAAAGATAAAGGCCAACCATTTAATAAAGATCAATTGTTAAATAAAACCAAAGTGTAATTTCTTGTAAGAACCCTGGAAACCCGCTGAGCTTACCCCAGCAAACAAAAGAACCAGCGGAGGTTCGTTACAACTGAAAAAGAGTTATTCAAAGGAAGAGTGCAAGAATTTGGTTTATTTAAATCCATGAGTTTTAATTTATTGTATTTTAATTTGAAATTAGTTAAATGTATATTAAATGATTTTAAAAAATGTCTGCCCAAAATGACTGGCATTAACATCATTTTGTCCGGCAAAATGATAATATTTATTTTCTTAATTCTATTTTTAAATTTAATTTCGCATTCTATTTCATCGATAATTTCTAAACGGCGTCCACCAACTCCAAAATATTTCGATGATTTCAGTATTGTGGGCACTTTTG
Organism: Pherbina coryleti; assembly: GCA_943735915.1. Taxonomy (NCBI): domain Eukaryota; kingdom Metazoa; phylum Arthropoda; class Insecta; order Diptera; family Sciomyzidae; genus Pherbina; species Pherbina coryleti. The sequence continues at coordinate 114,017,169 of OX030948.1, read as the reverse complement.
GTTTCAGAGCACATGATTGTTGAATAAAACTAGCCGCGCTACCAGTGTCAAAAAGAGATAAAAATTCGTTAAAACACTCTCCACTGAATTAATCTTAAATGCAATACCTACCACATTGAATGCGGAAATTACGTCTTCGGCTACTTCGTCTTCTTCAACGGCAGCAGTTTGGACGGAATCAAATCTTTCATCATTCATCGGTGTTTTCTTAGTTAGGATCTTCCTCGGATTTCGGCACGAGCGGTGATCGTGGCCCATACGCCAGCATCTGAAGCACTAACCGTTTTGGCGCAGAGTATATGGACAGTTCGGTTTTATGTGGCCAGTCTGCGAACAGTTGAAGCAAAGAATCGCATCTTTTTCTCCTGCTGTTTTCGGCACAAAATTTTTTGAAGAAACTGCACGAGTTGCGGCACGAGGTAGAGCAGAAGCGTCACGTCTGGCATTGAAGTTCGCATTGGAGTCAGCAGCTGGAGTCAAATAACGGAACTGGTAACGTTTGATAAGATGCTTCAGCTCGTCAATAGTACGTGCGTTGGCTAATAAATTCACATTGACGGCACTATGTTCAATGCCGTCGATGATAAAATCGACGATTTCAGCTTCCTCAATATCGGACTGCTTTGCTATAGCTTGCATGGTTAGCACATAACTGTGCATCGACTCGTTTTGCCGATTCCAATGACGTTGCGCAAGAATTTTGTAGACATCAAGCCGAGAGACTGACACGTCGAATTCTTTGACTAGATCAGCTTTTAGATCATAGTATTTTAGAGCAGAAGTGGTTGTCAGGAACAATCGTGCCGTTCCGGTAAGGGAACGTCGCAAACTCAGCAGCTTAAAGTGTTCATCGGCGCTAACGGACTGCATAATTTCTTCAAAATCTTTGAAGACATTTTTGACCGTTTGGATCTGGCTGTCTCCAGCGAACTTTGAGATAGCGAGCTCAATTTCGCTGAAATCAGCTCGCTTAGTGTTAATGACACCAGTGTTCATGTGCAGAGCAGTATCGTCGTGCGTCGCAGCTATTTTATGACGGAGCTCTTGACTTTCAAGCTGCTTTCGAAGTCTCTCTAATTCCTTGTTTAATTCGGCATCTTCATCCACAGAGCAAGCTGCGAACCCAGCGCTGGTAGTGTCGTTTTCAAAATCAGGTACAACGCCAACAGTACTTTCCGGCAAATCGGCACTGTTTTCTTCGGCACTAAGCGCGTTAGCTGAACTTTTCGCGGCATACGGCGCTCCACCAAAAGTGCCTTTAGTAAAATCGGCATCATCGGCACATGCTAAGTTAGCAGAATTCTTTCGGAGTCTTGTTGTTGTGGGCAATGAAAGCTCCTCTTTTGAACTTGCCAGCGTCTGCTTGGACCGAGTCGTCATAATCCGCAAAATTATAGAAAATCGCGTTTGTTTTTAGAAATTTTGTGATTTTTGTTAAGATTTAGGTGAACCCCACATCTGAGTTTTAAACGCGCTTTTTTATTTTGTTTCCTTATGTTTATTTTTGTTGAATATGTTTTTATGCGCGACTTGATTGTTCCGCACCATATAGGAAAAAGGGAAGAGACCGAAGTTGGCAACGTACATTATAAATCATGCTGCCAACAAGTGCTACCAATCAAGTGGTGCCAAAACATAACATGCAGTTTACATGAGCTTGCTTAACCTAGACATTATGTTTAAAGCTTATGTTTACAATTTATTTCTACTCATTTAAGTTTTAAATAAAATCTAAAAATAAAATTAATCATAAATTATATCTATGGGTTATGCAACTACTTCAGGGCCCACTAAAGTTTTTGCAGAGAAACAAAAAACTGTTTTAAAAGTTTTATTCACTTTATTTTAGGTAATTTTTTTTTTGCATTATAATTATACTGTTAAACTTTTAAAATATGGTTTTTTTCCTTCTGCAAAAACTTAAGTGGGTCCTTAATTACATTTTAAAATTAATATCACATTTTAAAATTAATTAGTTCAGGTAAAAATTAAAGCTGTATTTTGAGTTCAAAACTTCAATATCACGTTTTAAAATTAATTAGTTTAGGTAAAAATTTAAAAAAAAAATTCAAAACGAAAATTCAGTAATTTTTAATTTAAATTAGTGAAGGCATATTTTCTTTTTGCAACTCCATTAGTTGAATTTTTAATTTAAGTTTCTCACTTCGATATTTTTGCTTATTCAAAATTTCATCTTTAAAAAGCTGCAATTTTTCTTTTTTTTAATTTTAATTTTTCTTTTTTTGAGCATAAATGTCTTTTTGGAGGTGATAAGATTTCGTCATTAAAGTTTCTATATTTTTCATGCTTTCTTTAATTCCGCTGGTGTCTTCCTTCATTGCTTCAGAGTATTTGGCTTGGGTGGCTACTTGTTTTTCTAGCAGCGTTATGCGCTTTTGACTGCTCTCCTGAAATTTGTCTTGTTTGGAGTATTCTGCGCATCAAGTGTTTCACACTCCAGGATTTCATGCACAATCTTCCTCAGCTATTTCAGCTGAGGCGCTGCTACAAATTGCATGTTCCTGAGAACTTTCTTTCTCAACTGCCGAATGCCTAATTCCAATTTCTTGGCCTGGTGGATTGATGCAAACATCAAATTTTAAAAAATTGGCTATTGCTTCCTCTAGGGGCGTAAAGATGTGAAGATTGTTTGGGCATCCACCTGTTGCGCGAAATTCGGGTTTACTTTATACTTAAAATCAGTCCAAACCTACGCTAACAAAAAGATTATATTTTCTCATTGATTAAAGCTCCATTTCCATTTTACCTTCAGCCACTTCTCCCACGAGCGCGCTGGTGGTCCCAAACTGTTCAAATCTGTGGCAAAAGCTTCCCACCTTGGTTTTGCCTGCGACTTTCCGCGAATTCCTTTCGCCAAGTCTTGATAATCCTGCATCAGGTGAACCAACCGCGCAATTTGCCTTTTATTGCTTATAATTTTTGATCTTAAATTAATTTTATATGTATTAAATTATTTTTTAATAATTTGCAACGCAAATAACTTACTTTTTTCCAAACAAAAATAATAACTGTTCGCGAAAAATCGAAAGAACTAATAAACAGTGCACAGCGTAAAAAAACCTAAGAAACTTTTTTACGGATAAATCTGTCCAGAAGCCCGAGTAACCCAACAGGTCTAAGAAACCAGTAGGACAAAAAGGAAGAATTCAACGGAGCAGATCAACACTACAATCAACCATGATCGCGATAATATTGTAAGCTAAAATATAAGATATTTTTAAGGAAAAGTGAAGTAAAACAAAATAAGAAAGAGAAAAGAAAGGGAAAAGGAGAGAAAAAAAAAATTATTTACAAAAAAATAAATATTTTAATTGTTATTAAAAAATCGAAGTCATTTGAAAAGAAATATTTGAATAGTTTTAAAATTAAAGGTTATTGAAAACGAGTTTTTGAGCTCTAGGCCAATCATGTTGAGAACAAGACAACATGAAGACCAAAGAAGGCGACAGCCAACAACAACAACAACAACGGCTCTGTATAGAGCCAATCACAACAGCTTTGACTATACAGACTGTTTCATTGGTCGCTACACCAACTCATCAGTAGTCTTTTGTGTGACTTTACACTGTGATCCACTCAAGCTACTTAGGTTCTAGTTATACTGCCAATATGCCGAGAAAGTTACCCGGAATTTTATTTTTGGCAGAGAACGCTTGAATTTTTGTAACTGAGTTCTTATCGACATTAGATGCAAGCTGTACCAAGGTTAACCTAAATCGTATCATACTTTTAGGCCTAGCCTTAATTCATGTGCATCTTCGAAACTCGATCACGTGGTTTGCCGCTATCAGAGCATATTGAAGTTGTTGTTATTTTTTGCTTTTTAGCTCCTCCCTTTTTCCACACTTCCATTTTTAGGGTTCAGTTAGTTTAACTGATGGTACACCTAACATGGTGTGGAGACCATTTTGTTATGAAAGACTTTGTTGTTTATGTGATTAACACACAACTAATGATTTTCTTAACATTTTACGGGCGTGCTCTCCCAGAAATTTTAAATCTTAATATTTTTGAATACGGCCTTTCATTATTTATATTGAAAACGAGTTTTTGAGCTCTAGGCCAATCATGTTGAGAACAAGACAACATGAAGAACAAAGAAGGCGACAGCCAACAACAACAACAACAACGGCTCTGTATAGAGCCAATCACAACAGCTTTGACTATACAGACTGTTTCATTGGTCGCTACACCAACTCATCAGTAGTCTTTTGTGTGACTTTACACTGTGATCCACTCAAGCTACTTAGGTTCTAGTTATACTGCCAATATGCCGAGAAAGTTACCCGGAATTTTATTTTTGGCAGAGAACGCTTGAATTTTTGTAACTGAGTTCTTATCGACATTAGATGCAAGCTGTACCAAGGTTAACCTAAATCGTATCATACTTTTAGGCCTAGCCTTAATTCATGTGCATCTTCGAAACTCGATCACGTGGTTTGCCGCTATCAGAGCATATTGAAGTTGTTGTTATTTTTTGCTTTTTAGCTCCTCCCTTTTTCCACACTTCCATTTTTAGGGTTCAGTTAGTTTAACTGATGGTACACCTAACATGGTGTGGAGACCATTTTGTTATGAAAGACTTTGTTGTTTATGTGATTAACACACAACTAATGATTTTCTTAACATTTTACGGGCGTGCTCTCCCAGAAATTTTAAATCTTAATATTTTTGAATACGGCCTTTCATTATTTATATTGAAAACGAGTTTTTGAGCTCTAGGCCAATCATGTTGAGAACAAGACAACATGAAGAACAAAGAAGGCGACAGCCAACAACAACAACAACAACGGCTCTGTATAGAGCCAATCACAACAGCTTTGACTATACAGACTGTTTCATTGGTCGCTACACCAACTCATCAGTAGTCTTTTGTGTGACTTTACACTGTGATCCACTCAAGCTACTTAGGTTCTAGTTATACTGCCAATATGCCGAGAAAGTTACCCGGAATTTTATTTTGGGCAGAGAACGCTTGAATTTTTGTAACTGAGTTCTTATCGACATTAGATGCAAGCTGTACCAAGGTTAACCTAAATCGTATCATACTTTTAGGCCTAGCCTTAATTCATGTGCATCTTCGAAACTCGATCACGTGGTTTGCCGCTATCAGAGCATATTGAAGTTGTTGTTATTTTTTGCTTTTTAGCTCCTCCCTTTTTCCACACTTCCATTTTTAGGGTTCAGTTAGTTTAACTGATGGTACACCTAACATGGTGTGGAGACCATTTTGTTATGAAAGACTTTGTTGTTTATGTGATTAACACACAACTAATGATTTTCTTAACATTTTACGGGCGTGCTCTCCCAGAAATTTTAAATCTTAATATTTTTGAATACGGCCTTTCATTATTTATATTGAAAACGAGTTTTTGAGCTCTAGGCCAATCATGTTGAGAACAAGACAACATGAAGAACAAAGAAGGCGACAGCCAACAACAACAACAACAACGGCTCTGTATAGAGCCAATCACAACAGCTTTGACTATACAGACTGTTTCATTGGTCGCTACACCAACTCATCAGTAGTCTTTTGTGTGACTTTACACTGTGATCCACTCAAGCTACTTAGGTTCTAGTTATACTGCCAATATGCCGAGAAAGTTACCCGGAATTTTATTTTTGGCAGAGAACGCTTGAATTTTTGTAACTGAGTTCTTATCGACATTAGATGCAAGCTGTACCAAGGTTAACCTAAATCGTATCATACTTTTAGGCCTAGCCTTAATTCATGTGCATCTTCGAAACTCGATCACGTGGTTTGCCGCTATCAGAGCATATTGAAGTTGTTGTTATTTTTTGCTTTTTAGCTCCTCCCTTTTTCCACACTTCCATTTTTAGGGTTCAGTTAGTTTAACTGATGGTACACCTAACATGGTGTGGAGACCATTTTGTTATGAAAGACTTTGTTGTTTATGTGATTAACACACAACTAATGATTTTCTTAACATTTTACGGGCGTGCTCTCCCAGAAATTTTAAATCTTAATATTTTTGAATACGGCCTTTCATTATTTATATTGAAAACGAGTTTTTGAGCTCTAGGCCAATCATGTTGAGAACAAGACAACATGAAGAACAAAGAAGGCGACAGCCAACAACAACAACAACAACGGCTCTGTATAGAGCCAATCACAACAGCTTTGACTATACAGACTGTTTCATTGGTCGCTACACCAACTCATCAGTAGTCTTTTGTGTGACTTTACACTGTGATCCACTCAAGCTACTTAGGTTCTAGTTATACTGCCAATATGCCGAGAAAGTTACCCGGAATTTTATTTTTGGCAGAGAACGCTTGAATTTTTGTAACTGAGTTCTTATCGACATTAGATGCAAGCTGTACCAAGGTTAACCTAAATCGTATCATACTTTTAGGCCTAGCCTTAATTCATGTGCATCTTCGAAACTCGATCACGTGGTTTGCCGCTATCAGAGCATATTGAAGTTGTTGTTATTTTTGCTTTTTAGCTCCTCCCTTTTTCCACACTTCCATTTTTAGGGTTCAGTTAGTTTAACTGATGGTACACCTAACATGGTGTGGAGACCATTTTGTTATGAAAGACTTTGTTGTTTATGTGATTAACACACAACTAATGATTTTCTTAACATTTACGGGCGTGCTCTCCCAGAAATTTTAAATCTTAATATTTACAGAGCCGTTGTTGTTGTTGTTGTTGGCTGTCGCCTTCTTTGTTCTTCATGTTGTCTTGTTCTCAACATGATTGGCCTAGAGCTCAAAAACTCGTTTTCAATATAAATAATGAAAGGCCGTATTCAAAAATATTAAGATTTAAAATTTCTGGGAGAGCACGCCCGTAAAATGTTAAGAAAATCATTAGTTGTGTGTTAATCACATAAACAACAAAGTCTTTCATAACAAAATGGTCTCCACACCATGTTAGGTGTACCATCAGTTAAACTAACTGAACCCTAAAAATGGAAGTGTGGAAAAAGGGAGGAGCTAAAAAGCAAAAATAACAACAACTTCAATATGCTCTGATAGCGGCAAACCACGTGATCGAGTTTCGAAGATGCACATGAATTAAGGCTAGGCCTAAAAGTATGATACGATTTAGGTTAACCTTGGTACAGCTTGCATCTAATGTCGATAAGAACTCAGTTACAAAAATTCAAGCGTTCTCTGCCCAAAATAAAATTCCGGGTAACTTTCTCGGCATATTGGCAGTATAACTAGAACCTAAGTAGCTTGAGTGGATCACAGTGTAAAGTCACACAAAAGACTACTGATGAGTTGGTGTAGCGACCAATGAAACAGTCTGTATAGTCAAAGCTGTTGTGATTGGCTCTATACAGAGCCGTTGTTGTTGTTGTTGTTGGCTGTCGCCTTCTTTGTTCTTCATGTTGTCTTGTTCTCAACATGATTGGCCTAGAGCTCAAAAACTCGTTTTCAATATAAATAATGAAAGGCCGTATTCAAAAATATTAAGATTTAAAATTTCTGGGAGAGCACGCCCGTAAATGTTAAGAAAATCATTAGTTGTGTGTTAATCACATAAACAACAAAGTCTTTCATAACAACATGGTCTCCACACCATGTTAGGTGTACCATCAGTTAAACTAACTGAACCCTAAAAATGGAAGTGTGGAAAAAGGGAGGAGCTAAAAAGCAAAAATAACAACAACTTCAATATGCTCTGATAGCGGCAAACCACGTGATCGAGTTTCGAAGATGCACATGAATTAAGGCTAGGCCTAAAAGTATGATACGATTTAGGTTAACCTTGGTACAGCTTGCATCTAATGTCGATAAGAACTCAGTTACAAAAATTCAAGCGTTCTCTGCCAAAAATAAAATTCCGGGTAACTTTCTCGGCATATTGGCAGTATAACTAGAACCTAAGTAGCTTGAGTGGATCACAGTGTAAAGTCACACAAAAGACTACTGATGAGTTGGTGTAGCGACCAATGAAACAGTCTGTATAGTCAAAGCTGTTGTGATTGGCTCTATACAGAGCCGTTGTTGTTGTTGTTGTTGGCTGTCGCCTTCTTTGTTCTTCATGTTGTCTTGTTCTCAACATGATTGGCCTAGAGCTCAAAAACTCGTTTTCAATATAAATAATGAAAGGCCGTATTCAAAAATATTAAGATTTAAAATTTCTGGGAGAGCACGCCCGTAAAATGTTAAGAAAATCATTAGTTGTGTGTTAATCACATAAACAACAAAGTCTTTCATAACAAAATGGTCTCCACACCATGTTAGGTGTACCATCAGTTAAACTAACTGAACCCTAAAAATGGAAGTGTGGAAAAAGGGAGGAGCTAAAAAGCAAAAAATAACAACAACTTCAATATGCTCTGATAGCGGCAAACCACGTGATCGAGTTTCGAAGATGCACATGAATTAAGGCTAGGCCTAAAAGTATGATACGATTTAGGTTAACCTTGGTACAGCTTGCATCTAATGTCGATAAGAACTCAGTTACAAAAATTCAAGCGTTCTCTGCCAAAAATAAAATTCCGGGTAACTTTCTCGGCATATTGGCAGTATAACTAGAACCTAAGTAGCTTGAGTGGATCACAGTGTAAAGTCACACAAAAGACTACTGATGAGTTGGTGTAGCGACCAATGAAACAGTCTGTATAGTCAAAGCTGTTGTGATTGGCTCTATACAGAGCCGTTGTTGTTGTTGTTGTTGGCTGTCGCCTTCTTTGTTCTTCATGTTGTCTTGTTCTCAACATGATTGGCCTAGAGCTCAAAAACTCGTTTTCAATATAAATAATGAAAGGCCGTATTCAAAAATATTAAGATTTAAAATTTCTGGGAGAGCACGCCCGTAAAATGTTAAGAAAATCATTAGTTGTGTGTTAATCACATAAACAACAAAGTCTTTCATAACAAAATGGTCTCCACACCATGTTAGGTGTACCATCAGTTAAACTAACTGAACCCTAAAAATGGAAGTGTGGAAAAAGGGAGGAGCTAAAAAGCAAAAAATAACAACAACTTCAATATGCTCTGATAGCGGCAAACCACGTGATCGAGTTTCGAAGATGCACATGAATTAAGGCTAGGCCTAAAAGTATGATACGATTTAGGTTAACCTTGGTACAGCTTGCATCTAATGTCGATAAGAACTCAGTTACAAAAATTCAAGCGTTCTCTGCCCAAAATAAAATTCCGGGTAACTTTCTCGGCATATTGGCAGTATAACTAGAACCTAAGTAGCTTGAGTGGATCACAGTGTAAAGTCACACAAAAGACTACTGATGAGTTGGTGTAGCGACCAATGAAACAGTCTGTATAGTCAAAGCTGTTGTGATTGGCTCTATACAGAGCCGTTGTTGTTGTTGTTGTTGGCTGTCGCCTTCTTTGTTCTTCATGTTGTCTTGTTCTCAACATGATTGGCCTAGAGCTCAAAAACTCGTTTTCAATATAAATAATGAAAGGCCGTATTCAAAAATATTAAGATTTAAAATTTCTGGGAGAGCACGCCCGTAAAATGTTAAGAAAATCATTAGTTGTGTGTTAATCACATAAACAACAAAGTCTTTCATAACAAAATGGTCTCCACACCATGTTAGGTGTACCATCAGTTAAACTAACTGAACCCTAAAAATGGAAGTGTGGAAAAAGGGAGGAGCTAAAAAGCAAAAAATAACAACAACTTCAATATGCTCTGATAGCGGCAAACCACGTGATCGAGTTTCGAAGATGCACATGAATTAAGGCTAGGCCTAAAAGTATGATACGATTTAGGTTAACCTTGGTACAGCTTGCATCTAATGTCGATAAGAACTCAGTTACAAAAATTCAAGCGTTCTCTGCCAAAAATAAAATTCCGGGTAACTTTCTCGGCATATTGGCAGTATAACTAGAACCTAAGTAGCTTGAGTGGATCACAGTGTAAAGTCACACAAAAGACTACTGATGAGTTGGTGTAGCGACCAATGAAACAGTCTGTATAGTCAAAGCTGTTGTGATTGGCTCTATACAGAGCCGTTGTTGTTGTTGTTGTTGGCTGTCGCCTTCTTTGTTCTTCATGTTGTCTTGTTCTCAACATGATTGGCCTAGAGCTCAAAAACTCGTTTTCAATATAAATAATGAAAGGCCGTATTCAAAAATATTAAGATTTAAAATTTCTGGGAGAGCACGCCCGTAAAATGTTAAGAAAATCATTAGTTGTGTGTTAATCACATAAACAACAAAGTCTTTCATAACAAAATGGTCTCCACACCATGTTAGGTGTACCATCAGTTAAACTAACTGAACCCTAAAAATGGAAGTGTGGAAAAAGGGAGGAGCTAAAAAGCAAAAAATAACAACAACTTCAATATGCTCTGATAGCGGCAAACCACGTGATCGAGTTTCGAAGATGCACATGAATTAAGGCTAGGCCTAAAAGTATGATACGATTTAGGTTAACCTTGGTACAGCTTGCATCTAATGTCGATAAGAACTCAGTTACAAAAATTCAAGCGTTCTCTGCCAAAAATAAAATTCCGGGTAACTTTCTCGGCATATTGGCAGTATAACTAGAACCTAAGTAGCTTGAGTGGATCACAGTGTAAAGTCACACAAAAGACTACTGATGAGTTGGTGTAGCGACCAATGAAACAGTCTGTATAGTCAAAGCTGTTGTGATTGGCTCTATACAGAGCCGTTGTTGTTGTTGTTGTTGGCTGTCGCCTTCTTTGTTCTTCATGTTGTCTTGTTCTCAACATGATTGGCCTAGAGCTCAAAAACTCGTTTTCAATATAAATAATGAAAGGCCGTATTCAAAAATATTAAGAATTAAAGGTTATTTATTCCTAATAGTAAAAGAAAAAAAAAAAACAAACACAAAAATGCCTAACGATAATGACACAGGTGACCTTGCCGCTCGATTAGCAAATTTCTCACTTAATTCCACAGCAATTCCACCTACTACTGACACCTTTCCCAACATGAACCGAACTTTTTCAGCAAATTTTACAGAACAAGTTAGACAGTTAATATCAGAAGTTTTGAGTCAGTCGAGAAACAATTCGGTCGATGAACCAGACGCGGACGAGATGATAAGCATATCCAATAGCAACCTAGGAGAGATGGAAAAAATTCCGGATGTTGTGAAAAGTTTAAGGGAATTATTGGTAACCCAGGAGAGTTTAGTTCTTTCAAGAAAAATGTAGACAGAATTCTTCAAATTTATGAACCGCTACGAGGTACACCGAAGTATTTTGGAATACTCAGTGTTATAAGAAATAAAATCGTAGGGCAAGCTGATATAGCACTCGAATCTTATAACACACCGTTAAATTGGAAAAAAATTTCAAAGTGTCTCGTACTGCATTATGCAGACAAACGAGATTTAGGCACCCTCGAATACCAACTTACAACATTAGTCCAAAACAACTGCACAATTCCAGAATTCTATCAACAAGTGTATCAACACTTATCACTCATCCTTAATAAATTAGGATGCATGGACCTGACCAATGACTCACTAAATATCATGACGCAAACCTACAGACAAAAAGCGTTGGACACATTTATAAGAGGTTTGAGAGGCGATCTCCCCAGACTACTCAGTATGAGAGAACCAACAGACCTTCCACAGGCACTACACCTATGCCTTAAACTAGAAAACATTAATTTTAGAACTCAGTATGCTTTCCATAATAATCATACAAATAGACAAAATAATAATTTTATGCCACCTAATCTCCCTCCAAGACAAAAAATAGCACCTCGTATGCAATTCTTTCCAGAATTAGCCTACATACCGAACCCCCAACCGAGACAAAATGTGTTTATGCCAAGACCACAATTATTTACACCAAGACCACAAAACTTTACTCAAAATCCACAACAAAACTTCCGACAGAACTATTATTTTCAAAGACCAAACTTGCCACCAAAACCTTCACAGATGCCGACACCCATGGAAGTAGACCACTCAATACATTCAAAACAAGTAAATCACCAAAATAGACCACGAATCGACTATAATAGAAGACAGAATTCCTTTAACAATCAATCAAATTTCTCACAAAAACGACAAAATATGTCACAACAGTTTCAACCACCAAATAAATACCAACGAACTTTCTTTACGCAAATTGAGGAAGAAAAAAACCCGTACTATGACCCCGATATGTTATTTACTGCAGAAAGTTGTGAGGAAAATTTAGAAGAAAATAATCAACCTGAGACAGAACCGGTAGAAGATTCAAAAATTATTGACAACGTCCATTTTTTAGATTAAGGGAGTCTTCGCTACCCTATTACGAATTTATAGCGAAGAACGGAACAACCTACAAATTCTTACTTGACACTGGATCAAACAAAAATTATATCCAGCCAAGCCTTATACGTACACCAATTAAAAATATGAAACAGTTTTTTGCCAATTCCATAGCAGGAAGCATTAAAATTACACACCATGCTTTTATAGATATCTTCGATAACCAAATTCTGAAACTACAATTTTTTTTGTTGCCTGGCCTAGATACTTTTAATGGAATCATTGGCAATGACACACTCAAAGAACTGAATGCAGTTATCCATACTGATAAAAATTTTTTCATTACAAAAAGACATCAGAACATCCCACCTTACAGACGAACAAGAGAACAGATTGATACATTTAATAAACTTATTTCCAAATCTTTTCTCCGAACCAAATGAAAAGCTTACCTTTACAACAAACGTTAAAGGAGAAATAAGAACTAAATCAGAGACCCCAATTTATACAAGACCATATCCATATCCAAGAGCTCTGAAAGATGAAGTCGAAAAGCAAATAAATGAGCTTCTTGAAAATAACATCATTCGACCTTCCAGATCTCCCTACAATTCACCAATTATAATAGTTGAGAAGAAATTAGATGCATCAGGAATAAAAAAATACAGAATGGTTATAGACTATAGAAAACTAAATTCTGTAACCATTGCTGATAAATACCCAATACCGGACATTAACGATGTTTTGTATAACCTAGGTCATAATAAGCTTTTCTCTATAATCGATTTAAAAAGTGGATTCCACCAAATACCACTTAGAAAGCAAGATATCGAAAAAACTGCATTTCCGATCAACAATGGAAAGTACGAGTACACTCGACTACCATTTGGTCTTAAAAATGCACCTTCAATTTTTTAAAGAGCATTAGATGACATTCTCAGAGAACATATTGGATAACGATGTTACGTCTATATTGACGACATCCTTATCTTCGGAAAAACCGAACAAGAACATTTCCATAATCTAGAAGTTATCTTCAAAACTCTCGAAGATGCCAATCTAAAGGTGCAAATCGATAAATGCGAATTTCTTAAAACCCAAGTAGAATTCCTAGGCTTCACGGTATCAAAAGATGGAATTAAAACAAACAAGTCAAAAGTTAAAGCTATTGCCGAATTTCCAATTCCTCAGAATCTCCGCGATCTGAGATCCTTTCTAGGTATGTCAGGATATTATAGACGCTTCATTCGCGACTATGCCAAGTTAGCCAAGCCACTGACATCCCTTCTCAGAGGGGAAGATGGACATGTGTCCAAGCATCAATCAAAACACAAACGCATAATACTAGGTCAAGATGCGTTAGATGCTTTTAATAAAATTAAGAACACACTTATTTCAAATGATGTTATGCTCCAGACTTCAATAAAGCATTCGAGCTCACCACAGACGCGTCCAACTATGCACTTGGAGCGGTTCTCGCCCAAGATGGAAAACCCATCACGTTCTTGTCAAGAAGTCTTAACAAGACAGAAGAATCATATGCGACAAATGAGAAGGAAATGCTTTCAATTATATGGGCATTGGGATCATTAAGAAACTTTTTGTATGGAGCAAGAAAAGTCTGCATATTTACAGACCATCAACCGTTGACCTTTGCTTTAAGCAATAAAAATACCAACACGAAAATGAAACGTTGGAAAGCAATTCTGGAGGAGTACAATTACGAACTTAAGTACACTCCAGGTAAGTCAAACGTAGTTGCAGATGCTTTATCACGAACTCCACAAAGCAATGTTAATGCTCTATCTTCTATCTTCTTCGCATGACTTAATACCATGTGTGGAAGTCCCCATCAATGTTTTCCGTAACCAAATAATTCTGAAGATAGGAAATGAATCCAGTTACCAACTAAAAACTCCCTTTAGCGGATACAATAGACATATAATAATAGAAAGAAACTTCTCCGAAGAAATGATAGTAAACTTATTTAGAAGATATTTAACCCAAATCTGCTTAATGGCCTATCAGCCCCAGAATCTATAATGCAATTGATTCAACAATTATACGTTATGAATTTTTCTTCACATAGAATACGTTACACTCAACTATGTGTCGAAGACGTAAGGAATGAGGACAGGCAAGACGAAATAATTATAGAAACACATAACAGAGCACACAGAGGACCCACCGAAAATAAAATTCAAATTTTGGAGCACTATTATTTTCCAAAAATGGCAGCAAAAATAAAAAACAAAATTAAATTATGTTCAATTTGCAAATCAAATAAGTACGAACGACATTCAAACATTACTAAATTAAATAAAACACCAATACCGACATACCCAGGACACACAATCCACATCGACATTTTTCTACAAAAGACCACCGTGTACTTACTGCAATAGATAAATTCACGAAATATGCCGTAGCAAAAATTATTAAATCAAGAGCCATTGAAGATATAAGAAGACCACTCCGTGATATTCTATTTTTTTTTTGGTGTTCCAGTTTCTGTTGTTATGGACAACGAAGGATCATTCAATTCAAATTCTATTCTTTTTATGATGCGAGAAGAACTCAAAATTAATGTATTTACAATACCTCCGTATAAAAGCGAAATAAATGGTCAAGTGGAACGGTTCCATTCGACTTTAACAGAAATCATGAGATGCATAGATAAACAAAACCCATCTAGGAACTTTGAAGAACTCCTTGAGAGAGCAGTAAACGAATATAATCATAGTGTTCACTCCACTGTTAAAAAGAAACCAGTAGATCTTTATTTCGGCAGAAATGTCAGTTTTGACCCAGACGACTATGACCGCACTAGAGCTAGCAATATTGAGAAACTTCTACAAAAGCAGAATAAGGACTTAGCTTTCCACAATAAAAAAAGAAAAGAACCAAACAATTATAATGTAGGAGATATTATTTATGTCAAATATAACAAGCGACTAGGTAATAAGTTTTCTAAACGGTATAATAGGGAAATTGTTGCAGAAAACGGGAATACTACGGTTAAAACTGAGTCAGGAAAAGTTGTTCGTGAAGACCATATTCGAAATTGACTTCATAAAAATATTCTCTATTTTTACAGATTACTTATCCGGATAATATCAGGAGAAATCCAAATACTGGATTATTCCGGAACACACATGATTTCTATAAACATAGGTAGAGCCAAAGTACAAGACGGATACCTCAAACTAATACATATTATAGACATCAAACAATACGAACAGTTTTTAGGCGAAATGCAGAAACATATAACGACCGACATCGAAAAATCTCACCCTTCTTATCCCTTAATCCATCATGAGTTGCTACAATCAATAGAAATATTTTCACATATAAAACCCAATTACCCCCTAAGAAATAAAAGATCATTTAATTTCATCGGCACTGCATGGAAAAACATAGCAGGTAGCCCAGATCATGAAGACTTTGAAATGTTAAATAATAAAGAAAACGAATTAATTATAAATAGTAATAAGCAAGTCGTTATCAATAAACAATATAATGAAAGAATTAATAACCTTACAAAAATTACAAACGAATTAAAAAATGTAATAAGAAAAGATACTAATATTAATGAAGAGTTAATATCAAATATTCAATATAGGCTAAGATTAATAAAAGAAGAATTAATAAATATAAAATTTGCCATACAGTGGGCAAAAAACGATATAATAAATTCTATGTTATTATCACATAACGAAATTAAAACTGCAATTGATATTTTTAATAATGAAAATTTTACATTCTCCACTATGGAAGAAGCGTTAGAATATGACGACACTTTTGTACATCGTAAAAGTTCCGCTTACATCAAATTTTAATTTTAATAAAATCCTTATTAAACCTGTAAAAAAAGGAAATACTGCAATAAGATTGTTATTTAATGAAGTTATTCAAAATGAAAAAAATATATTTGGAATAAAAGAAAAATGTTTAGAATACAATTCTTTATCAGTCTGTAAGCAAAATCAATTGGTAGATATAATTAATGATAGTTGTATACCAAAATTATTAAGAAGCCTAAACTCATCCTGCACAACAATTAACAGCCAACATTTACCCACGGTTGAAGAACTACAGCCCGGTATTCTAATGCTTAATCAATTCAATGGAACAATAGCCGTGTTTTATTCGTACTGGTTTAACCAAAAATGTTCTAAATTACATGCAGAACACTAACAAAAAGATGCTCAGTAGCTGGATCATCTTGTTAAACTTTTTTTCGTTCCGCTACTGCTCTATAGATGTCGTTGTTTACTTGTGTTTTCATTGATTTATAGTCACCCTTTGCAGTCAAAGGAAACAGCTGTGCTTAGTTTTTTCCAATAAATAAATAAAAATGGATGCAAAAGACTCGTAATTTTATTGCCCCAAGCGGTCAATGCTCCAAGCTCCAGTGTCCCAAGCGGTCAAGGCTCCAAGCTCCAATGTCCCAAGCGATCAAGAGAAAAACTTAAAAAAAGTTTAACTAATGCGATCTATTCGTTCATCAGGTTAAGCCAGAACGAATAAAACGCTGCTAATGTAGGGTTGGTAGGATCGCCATGTAGGGTTGGTTGTATATTCTATTATTTTACAAGTTATTTTTGACACTGTTCAAAAATAACTTGTGGTGTTTTTAAAGCGCACCAACGCTCAGGATATGATGGCTTAAGAGCCGCGCTTATTGAGAAAATAAAAAGATTGTTTTAAGCTAGTAGAGCTCAGAATTACCATCAGATAGATTCTGTCTTTATTTTATAAAATTAAAGATATTTATAAAATGTTTAACACTATTATTTTAAAATTATTTTTACCATTATTTCCAAGACTCCTCCTTGAATTCCAATATTTCATAATTTTAATTTCAAGATAGACAATTGACCAATCACTCTTGGTTTGGTAAAATTCTTCATATTTCCCCTCAAATTGATATTCTCTACCAATAATTAGTTCACTAAACTTACGACCTTGATTCTAAAGTGTCATAGGCACTTGTTCAGTTCATTAGCTTGTTGTTGTTGCGTAGAGTTTCCCATGCACATGCATTTGAAACACAACACCCGCTGTCGCGCTTATGCTTGTGCGGTATCTAGCGGCAGAAGTGTAAAAGGTGCTAAGTGCATCGAAAAGAATTTGAGTGCAATGTTTTGTTTACGTTAACATTTTTGGGGATTTAATGTTTAGAATTTGTCACAATATTTTTGTTGATATCTTTGGGTTTTATTATTGTCAGTGTTGGAAAATTGTAGCTACGCATGAAAGTCTTTTGGGTGGTCAGTTTGGTAACTATGTATGTACATATGTAAGTACACTACACTAATAACTGTTAATGAAACCGACCACTCTTTGAATGGGACATATCTGGTGAAATATCATGATTTTACAATTAAAATCAATGGCAAAATCTATAGAAACATACAGTCATCTTCGGTAAAAATCATGCCAGCCATATTGCAGCCATCACCTTTGGAAAAGAGTCATATAAATTTATTATCGTTAGAAGCACTGAGCGAACTCCATATCAATAATAAAAAAGAGATACAACGGCTAAGTTCCGGAAGAATTTTAAACCAATCTCTGTTAAGCGGAACAGCAATGTTAATGCTTATTGTATTCTTAATCATATTAAAATCTTGGAAATTTAGAACATCTAGAATTATAACAATAAAACAGGATGTAGCTAAAAACATAAGGACCTGGCCTGAGTTAAAGCAAGAAATATCCAGGAGCATCACTTTACCAAATGTTTATTCTGGAACATTCCTTTGAATGAGGACATTCAAATTTAAGCAGGGAGGAGTTAACAATAAGAAACTGCCGACCATGCATTTTCCCACGAAATGCATATAAGCACCAAAATTCAGAAGCAACCCGACGCCTGCCTTCCGTTGAACTCGTCAACAACAACAACAACAATAATAACAGCAGCAACGGCAGAAGCAGCGACGCAGTAGCTGATAAGCTTAGTCACATTATTTCATAACTTTAGTCTCTGTTTGTATTAAGCTAATTTAAGACGTATTTTAATGAATAAAGTTGGCATTAGCCAAAAAAAAAATATATTTTTTTAATAAAAAGAATAATAAATTTCTTAATTTACATAGTTTTATAGCTACATGTCAAGCAGGGATGGCCATGATTACAAATCATGATTACTGATAACGATTGCATGTATTCAGATTGCACAGATTACTTGATTTCTTAAAATATTCACAAAAATAACATTACAAAAAAAATGGAAACACTTTTAATTAAGTAATCATGCCAAGTGATGACAAGAAATCATACTATGTGATTACATGATTTTTTGATTAATTTAGTAATCAGACCTAGCTTTCAGCGATTACAGATTATTTCTCGTTAAAAAAAAAGTATAAATTTAACTCAATTTTTGTTATGTTAGTAATTGCAATTTAGGCTTACTATAAATACAATATTTTCTTGACCAGCTATTAAATTGCTTTTAGGGTTTGTGAGATTAGCTTTGTTAAAGAAGTGATAACGGTAGTGCTCAGAAATCTGTCACAGTTATACTATGAGCTTACTTGAACCACATACTAAGAATTATTTTAACAGAAAAGTCGGTTCAGTTAAGTTGCGTCGACCAAAAGTTACTCGTTGGAATTCCATGTTTAATGCCTGCAGCATATTTCAAAAAATCAATCCAATATCAATGCTGAACTATATACCGCTTTGGTAGCCGATTCCCGACATAGATTCCAAAAAATTAATTTTGACTACATATAGAAGTACATTATGTGCATTTCACCGATTGCTGAGACAATTGATAAACTGCAAGGTGAAAAAGATTGCTATTATGGATGTTTACTGCCTGCATTGATTTCTTTACGCATAAAACTAAACAAAATAAGAGGAAAACATCTGAAATTTTGCGAGCCTTTATTGGAAGGCTTTGCAGTAGAACAAATATTTAAAGGTTTCTTTGAAATTGAAGGTCCTGGTCGAGATGCTGCTGTAGCTGCTGCAATACATCCTTCATTTAAACTACGATAGGTAAAAGCTTTAGCACCTCATATGATGGCCAAAGTGAAGAAAATTACAATGCAGGCTCCTAAAAAGATTCATTGAATAATAATTCAAGTAACTCAAATCTTGAAATAGAAAACGATAATTTTTATGAGTTTAAGAATTTTCATAGTGTTGAGGATAACGAAGTTGAATCAGAAAATATTGAATCTGATATTATTATTTTGACGTATCTTAATCAGCCATGTTCGCAAAATCTGCAAGTGGTAAATTCAGAGCCGCTGATTAAACACATGTTTTACTATACAATACAACCTTACCATCCTCGGCACCAGTAGAACGCTTATTCTTGTTTGCTACAATGATAAATATTCCAAGATATAATCGACTGCAGACAGAAATTTTGAAATGCGTGTTCTCTCAAAAGCAAATAAGAGCTATGAACACCCATATGTTTAGGTCTTTTATCCGTTCAACTTGAAGTTTATTTTTTATTTTGTTGACTTATCTTGTTATTAAATGAATAAATAAAGAAAAAGTTTGTGAATAAACGATATAAAATAATATATTGTTTAAAGAAATCTGTAAACAACGATTGGTAAAGCTTGATTACTGATAAATTTCTTAATTATAATTCATTCATTACTGGAAAATGATTGATTACTTAAATTAATCACTGATTACTTTTGCATGATTACTGATTTCTTAACACGTTAATCGCCACGATAATATCAGAAAAATTTTCACATGGGCCATGGTAACTTTATTAGGTAATAATGTCAGACATATATGTATGTCTGACATGGCTCATGTAGAACTTCTTAGCGTCAGACACATAAGACTGACATATCGATTAACGTGTTAAGCAAATCACTGTATACTTGTGATTTCTGATTTCATGTAATTATTCAAGTAATTTTTTTTTGTGTATGATTAATTTTAATCAGTAATTTTTTTATAACCACTACACGAAAGTAATCATTAATGGCCTCAGGGTTGGCCAAGAAAGTTTATTTAATTAATAAAACAAAAACCACCTGAAATTTGATCGTTTACAGTATTCAAACCCCTTTAAATTGTATACCATTAAAATAATTATTTCTATCAAGGGCATCGCCAGCCAATGACCCAGGGAAGGGGGGGGGGGGGGGGGGGGGGGGGGGAGGAAGTTGATATGTGGAGAATGGAAAAAATATAAATTGTAGGAACAGTTAACAGAACTTTACGTTTGCTTGTAGTGCGAGTCTTACTACCTCTACCTACGGCGATTGTAATAAGAACATTACAAAATCCAATGTGTAAGCCTCCGCGAGCTCTTAACTCTTCAATGAATAAAACTTGTACACCTAGTTATTAATTATCTTTATTACAAACAAAACATGAAAAGAGTTTATACAGATTAATTTTTGACTAAGTTAATTAAAACATAATCTTCGAGGGTTTGTTGTAAACTTCGCGACCACTTTATTTTGAAGATCTTTTAAGTTTTCATAAATAAGTTTTTTGTGTACACTCATCATGGCCAGACCATTAAGACGATTTTCCCCCATAGTGCTTCTTAACCACGTTTTTAGTCTCCTTAGGCTGCTAAACGATCGCTCTACCGTACACGTTGTGCAAGGAAGAGCGATCAAAATTTTCAGCGCTTTTCCCGTTTCAGGAAAGAATGTTTTGGTCTTTTTCAAAACATCAACAACGGTAAGATTTTTTGAATAAGTTTTATTATACCACGATTGCTGCCAAAATTCTAATTTCTTTTTTTTGTGTTTGGTAAATTATAAATTTGGGCGATACTTTGCAAGTTTCTGCGAGATTTTCGACAGACATCGTTTGCATTTGCGCAGGGTGTAATTTAGATAATACAAATGATTGAGTGTTTTCTTCAGTAAAACGTACTTCCAGAGATGAAATAATTGAGTCCAAGTATGGAATTTACCTTTTCCAGAATGCTGAAGGGTGGTTGCTTCGATGACGTTGTTTTCCAACATTGGGCGGGATTGATGTGTCCTCCTCCAGTCCAACTTTCTCCGCAACTACAGAAGCATCGTTTGTAATTTCAGCTGTGATTTTTTCGGGATTGTCACGGTGGCTCTTAAGCAATTGCAAAATGCGTTTAATGTGTTGCGAGGCCTTAACCACGTCCAAAGCTATGGATTGAAGAACATTTACAACAGGTTCCATCAAAGCCGAGTATTTAGCTATCAAAATAAAGCCAAGAAGAAATGAATTTCTGGAAGCAGCCGCATAGAGTTGAAAGGGATTTTTTCGAGTTGCACTATTCCCTTCACGTGATAAGGTTTCTAAGGCTTCCAATATGGCAGGGAAATTCTCCTTAAAAACTCTGATCGTTTTGTGTTTCTCACTCCACCTTTTTTCACAGAGCCTGGAAATATTAGGTATCAGCTTCCTTCTCAAAACTGATTCCCGGAAAAATGTAATAATATATTACCCCATGGTGTTTCGAATTTCAGGAAGTGTTGAGATCATTGACTATCAGATTCAGTTTGTGGGACGAGCAATGAAAGTACAAAGCTTTATTATATTTTTGACGTAGGATTGCTTGTACACTACCGTCTTTTCCAGACCTTGTCGAACAACCATCAAATCCAAAACCAACGAATTTATCTGGATTAAGGTTTTCTTTTGTCAGAAACTCATCAATGCTATGTGCAATAGATTTCGCATCTAGAGAACAAACATTTCTTGGACTTCGTTGGTTTCGTCATCAAAATATCGCAGCCCAATCGATAATTGTTCAGTGCCAGAAATGTTAGCAGTTTCATCTGCTAACCCACTATATGCTTCCGGCTTTTTTTACTTTTTTCATAGTATCTGCCTTTACAACATCTCCACAAATGCCGATAATCTAATTTTGAATATCAACCGATCGATAGCTTGCATTCTTTTTCCCGTGCTCAATATGTTTTCTTACAACCAAATCTCCCGCATCAATTCGCAGCTTACATAGGCCCTCGAGAATTCCTTCGCCATAATGTTAATATCTTAGAGCTAAGTCGTGCGATCCACAAAATGTAATGCAGGAAATAATAGATTTTATAATATTTCGGTTTTCTTCAATAATGCCCTGCGAGTATTTGTTGAGTTGCACATCTACAGGCACATTTTCGAGAAAGGATTTAGAAGAATTGGGATCCGAGTCCATATCTTTGGATGAGATTGGTCTCCACAGGTCATCCACGGACTTGCGCAAATATAAAGTTCTTCAATTACTTCCCGAGGTTGAATATCACCTGTTGTGGTTACCGAGGTAGAAACTTGCGATATTGTCTCCTTTGTTGTTCTTTTATTTATATTATTTTCCTTTCCCTTTTGTACATTTTCATCCTGTTCATCGCTGTCACTGCTTGCTCCTTCAGGTTTTTTTTCTTTTGCAGGTTACTGCAAAACAAAACATTTAAATTAGGTGGGAAATAAATATGGATGCTAAAATTACATTATTTTACAGAAAAATCGAATCTAAAAACCAATGATTTACCAAAAAAACTTCCTTATGTCCATTGTTGCTACAGCGAGTTGATAATTTCCTATTATTCAAGTTGGAATTATTAACAATAGCTAATACGAAATAGACGTAATAAAAAAATAAAAAATACACAAACTTGTGTCCTCTTCTCGTTGCGCAGTAAAAATGGCGAGAAACGAGCCAGAGAACTGCACAAGCCTACTTGAAATCTATTTCAATTACTTGCTTAAAATATGAGTCAAAGCCCGCTTGAGCTTGATCATTTTTAATCAAGTGTTACTTGTATTTAAATATATATAAGCTAGTGGTTATAAATAATTCAGGGTTGCGTTTAAATTTCAAAAAAACTGCTTAAAATAAGTGTTGCCAATAATGAATTTTAAACCTTATGCAATGTTATAGGGGTATTCACGATGAGCAGCAATGCTTGTTAGCACTGAGGAATGTGAACCCAGTAAAACATTTTGCTTGGAATTGAATTAGTAAATTCAATCGAGTTCCGGTGTGCGGTAATTATCGGTAAAGCAAGTAAAGTGAGTGGACTTAGTACTTTGGTGGCCTTGCAGGTGCCTTAACTTTTTAATATCTAGGGTTGCTTTGCATATTTCTTAATTTTTAAACTCTAGGGGAGGGCAGCTGCCCCTACCTTCCCCCCTTGGCGACGCCCGTGATTTGTATATATAATTAATTTCATAGAAGAAATAGTGAACAATACCGATAGACTAATTATGACAACTATTTCGCGCAGTGTGCGCGATTCGAGAGCGCAACAATACTAACAAGACAAAATAAAATGTGATTGTGGTAGAATGCCCAGCCCTGGTTTAATGCCTAAGCCGAAAGTACAATAGTGCGAGAGTGCGTTGCGAGACAACGTAAGAACCTCGTACGAACTGTCAAAGCATTTTCATATTAAGAGTTCTTATGTAGCAATCTACAATGCTTTGCGATGCGCTTGAGCGGTGCGAGGCATTTCCAAAAAATTGAGAAGCCTCGCATGCGATGACGAGCTGTCATAAAAATTCCATTAAAAACCAAAATGGTTGCTGTTTATCAATTTTCTTCCACAGTTGCATCAGAACATACTTTTGTACTACTTAAAGTGCGATTTCATTTTGAGAGTACGAAATATACATACTTATCTGCGATGTCAACTTTTTATTATTTGAAAGAAGATTTACGGTAGAGAGATGTTCGTTTTATGGTAAAGCGAAGTACTATTTATTATGAGAGGGTGCGTAAATAGTTCATAATTTTTTTTCAGCTCAAGTTGTTGAAATAAAATGTTAAAATGTATTTAACGTTTTAGTACCTTTTCTTATGTCGAAAAATACTTTTTATTATTTGGCCTCGTGCTATTCGGAACCTTTCATTGAGATGATGAAATTTTGACAGTCTGAAAGAGAATATTTGGCGTGGCGTCCATGGCGTAGTTGGTTAAAGTGCGTGGCCGCTATGTCAACGAATTAAAATACGTTTTCTGTACGGCCGCCACCTCTCTGCAGACAATGGCAAACCTCAGAGAGTAATCAAAATGCCATGTAAAGCTTCTTGAGAACAAGAACATTCTGTTCATCGCCGTTGGGAGTCGGCATTAAACATGTAGGTCCGGTTCTCGGTCAATTGTGTATAAACTTAATAACACGCACAACACAATTGATCATAGGAAGCTAGGTCAAAGCCCTATCAAGGCCTGAAATGGCCAGTTATTTATTTTATTTTTTTTTTTTTTTTTTTAATGAGAATATTTGGTACATGTGAGGTGAATATGATTAGCAAAATTTCATATAGCCCCATTCGCTAGCAAGAATGATAGAAAAATAGATTACGCATTGCGCAACTCCGTTATGTTGTTTCATTTCGACATTACTAGCTATGAGCAAATTACTTGTTACAATCATGACGTCACGCAAGACCAAGTTTGTTCCTTGAATCTTTTGCCAGTGCAAGTTGGATCGGAAACTTTTACTATTAGAAACTTGATGCACAGCACTCGTACATAATTCTTTGTTCATATTTTAATATAAAACGGAGGAAAAGCTTGTTTACTCTATTATATTCAAAATTGTATGCCATTTTGTTTCATATTTGTTCACATTCTGAACAAGACTTGACAGAAAGCCATATCGTAAGTTCATATCGTAAGTCTACCGTGACGTAGATACAGATCGTTAAAAATTATTTTTACGATCTGCGCAATCTATTTTTCTATCATTCTTGATTGGCTAGTATAAATTTTAACAGTCGGCAAGCGAATTTTTGACACAAACAAAAATAGAAAAAAACACTTGTGAGTTCGTGAGGCGTAAAGAAGATAAAAATTTTGTGCGTCCGACAACATAGCAACCAGAAGTGGAACATAATGAGTAAAATACTGTTAATTTTCAGTATATATTTACAATTTTTCAAATTAAATTATATTCTGGCGCTAATGCTCTACCGAAATCTAAAACGTCAAAATTACTAGTTGTCAAAATTTCATAATTCTTTTAGCACAGCAAAAATAACAATTATATTTCAACAGACAAAAATTGTATTCAACTTAGTAACTTCTTTTCTACCACAGGTTCAAAGTTTCCAAACAGGGCGTTTCGCATGGTTCAACATGTTGAACGAAAAAGTCGGATAGAAAACTAGCGAGAAAATTTTATTGAGCTTTTGAACGATCCAACATGTTGAACCATGCTAAATTCCATGCTACATTCCCTTTCCACACAGCCTTTGTCCACAAATTTTATTATTTAAACAGTACGCTCTTACTTTTAACCGACGCAACTCTGGTTCGTTCAAAAGTAGCATTTCCCATTGTACATAATATGCGAGCGAAATGCGTGCGTGATTGCGTTATTTAATAATATGGCATAAAGGTTTAGAACGAATCACGTAACTCGCGTGGTGTATCCGCTGACGACCGAAAAGGGGTGGAATAGCTCCCAACCTGCCCAAAGAAAATGTTGTGGCCAACGATGACATAAAACTGGCGTTTGAAAAACGCATTAAGGCTGCGCCGAGTAAAGCCTTAACCACAGTATACTGGAAAATCTTATCGACTATTTTTGCTTTAAGGACTGACGGATGTGGTATTCTCTAACCTCAGAAGAAATTCTGCTAAAATGGTTTGCAGGTTAATGTTACTCGTACCCGTTAAGTTGAAGGTGTAGGTACAGATGGGATATTCCTGTTTAATATTGATCTGGCTTTGAACACAAGACCCTATTAGGGCTTGTGTCATCCCTTGTATTGGCTCATCCGGCTGGTAAAAACTTGTAGTTAATGATGATTCACTTGATTTATGTTGTTAATGTTCATGTTCATTAACGCAGCAGTTCGACGTCATTCGCGCAAGGTTGCTTTATCCTGTTTTCTAAGAAAAATTTATAAACTGAAGTAAATTTGTGAAATAATTTTAATAATGAAATAATCAATAATTTACCACACATAAATTCTTAAAAGCTACCGCAAAAAGACAACACTCCTCAAACGGAACAAGTCATAATCGGACTGTTCAATATCTGGGGAATATGGCGGGTGAGGTAGGGCCTACCATTTGAGCGTTTCCAGACAGGTTTTAACGAGATTCTGGAGACCAAGCTTTATCGTGCTGTCTTTTCACTTTTTCGTGCATCTCTTCAGCTCAACCGCATCAATTGAAGTAGATTCCATTCTCAAATGATGGTTTCGTTCAGTTTTAATAAGTCATAATAAATAACACCGACCTAGTCCCACCAAATACACAGCATAACCTTCACAGCGTCAAAATTTGGCGAAGCCGACTACGTGGGCAGTCGGGCTATCGGGCACTACCCATGACTTTCATGCATTCAGTTTGCTCTAATGAATCCATTTTTCATCACTCGTCACGAGGCGATGAAGAAAACCCTTAATTTCTTGCCGCTGAAGCAATTGTTCACAGGTGAAAAAA
Source organism: Pherbina coryleti (assembly GCA_943735915.1). Lineage (NCBI taxonomy): Eukaryota > Metazoa > Arthropoda > Insecta > Diptera > Sciomyzidae > Pherbina > Pherbina coryleti. Next base: position 113,990,568 of record OX030948.1, on the reverse strand, counting down.
ATGACGCTCAACGCGTCTTAGCTTCAAATCATAAGGAACCCAAGCTCCTTAAGTTAGAATCATTCCCAAAGCATGCAACTGCTTGGAAATGGCATGGCGGGTAACTCCTAATGCTAAAGCAAGCTCTCTTGCGTTCTGGACGGATCCTTATCGAGCAATGCCTTCAATTAAACGTATTTGAAGGGTTTTGGCCTTCCTTTATGAGGACGGTCATCTACACCGAAATCACCGGCACGTTGTTTCACTTAGAGAAGCATCTGCGTAAACTTTTTGTAGCTCTCGATGCACTTCAGCCGCCGTTTTCTTCGAATGAAAAAAGAAGATCAACACTTCCCACAAATGACGATTATTTGGCACAAAATCAGACATTTTCACAAAACCAAAAGTATATAACAAAAAACAAAATCACGAATGTGTCAAAACGGTTTCTTTACCATATGTTTTAGCTTGCTTCATGGCATTTTACTTACTTACTTACTTATCTGGCGCTTAAAACCGAAGGTCGGTTTTGGCCTCGTATAAGAAATTATACGTTTCCAGCGTAGTCAGGTTATCCAACACCTGATCCTTCCAGCGAAGATGTGAGCGTCCTCTTCTGCGTTGACCACCACCGGGCACCGAATTGAATATTTTTTTCGGTGGAGCGTCGTTTTCCATTCGCTCAACATGACCTAGTCAGCGGAGCCGCTCGATTTTAATGCGCTTAACAATGTCGACGTCAGCGTAAAGCTCATACAGCTCGTGGTTCCATCGAATTCGGTACTTGCCATTGACGCAGATTGGACCGAAGATTTTACGAAGGATCTTTCTCTTGAAGGCTCCCAACGTCTTTTCATCAGAACTGCTCAACGTCCAGGTTTGTGCTGCATATAATAGGACGGGCATGATTAGTGACTTATATAGCGTGAGTTTTGTTCGTCAAGAGAGGGCTCTGCTTCTCAATTGCCTACTCAGCCCAAAGTAACACCTGTTGATAAGAGTTATCCTTCGCTTTATCTCAATACTGACATCGTTGAAAGAGTTTACGCTGGATCCCAGGTAGACGAAGTCCTTAACCACCTTGAAGGAGATGTTGTCAACAGTGACGTGGTTTCCAAAACGCTGGGACTGTTTATTTGTTGACACTAGGTATTTCGTCTTACCTGCGTTCACTGCAAGACCCATTCGATCCGACTCTTTCGCTAACCTGGAGAATGCTGCGCTGACTTCGCGCGTATTATGGCCAATGATATCGATATTATCAGCATACGCCAGCAGTATAATTCTTTTGTAGAACATCGTGCCACTGCATCTCAAATCAGCAGCTCGGATGATCTTCTCCATCATCAGGTTGAAAAAGTCGCACGATAAGGAATCACCTTGTCTGAAACCTCGTTTGGTATCGAAAAGAGGATTGAGGTCCTTCCCGATTTTAACTGTGCTGCTGGTGTTGCTCAGTGTCATTCTGCAAAGACGGATGAGCTTTGCAGGAATACCAAATTCAGACATGGTGGAATATAGATGATTCCTTATTGGACTGTCGATGGCGGCCTTGTAATCGACAAATAGATGGTGTGTGTCGATTTGTTTTTCTAGGGTCTTCTCCAAGATTTGTCGTAGCGTAAATATCTGAACTAAAGTGGATTTACCAGGTCTGAAGCCACACTGATAAGGTCCAATCAGCTGGTTTACGATGGGCTTCAGTCTTTCACATAGTACGCTCGATAGGACCTTATATACGATATTAAGAAGGCTTATACCATGGTAGTTCGCGCAAATTGTGGGATCGCCTTTCTTGTGGATTGGGCAGAGCACACTGAGGTTCCAATCATTTGGAATGCATTCTTCCGACCATATTCTGCATAGAAGCTCATGAATGCATTTAAATAGAGTTTCGCCTCCATTCTTGAAGAGCTCAACAGGTAAGCCATCGGCTCCTGCGGCTTTGTTGTTTTTAAGCCGAGCTATAGCTTTCAAGACTTCACTATGGTCGGGCAGCGGAACTTCAACGCTGTCGTACAAAATTGGGGATTCCGGGATATCATCTCTATTGGTTTGATTGTTGTCGTCGTCGCCATTCAGAAGCCTAGAGAAGTGTTCCCTCCACATCATCAGTGTACTCTGGATATCTGTCACTAGATTCCCATTTTCATCCTTGCAGGAAGAGGCCCCGGTCTTGAAACCATCGGCAGGCGTCTTATTTTTTCGAAAACTTTTCGGACCTCATTCCTGTCACCATGCATCTCAATTTTCTCACACTCACGCATTTCCGCTTCCCTTTTCTTTCGCCTGAAAATGCGTCTCTCTTCCCTCCTCTTCTCTTTATATCGCTCCTTAGCAGCACGCGTTACAACCGACTGCAGGGTGGCTTTGTAGGCGGCGTCTTTTTCTGCAGTGGCGTCGCGACACTCCTGGTCGTACCACTGGTTTCGACGAGGGCGATGATAGCCAATCACCTCTTCGGCAGCTGTACGCATAGAGTGGGAGATGTGATTCCACTGCGCGCATATATCGTCGATCGGAGGAGTGCTTTCTTGAAGCAGGAGTGAGAGTCGAGTAGCGAAGTCTTCAGCTGTTTGTTCTGATTTCAGCTTTTCGACGTATAGCTTTCTCTGTGCTGGATTGCGCGCATTCTTGGTTGCGCACAGACGTGTATGGATCTTGGCTGCGACAAGATAGTGATCCGAGTCTATATTGGCACCACGGATCGTGCGTACATCTTAAACACTGGAAGAGTTCCTTCCGTCAATCAAAACGTGATCAATTTGGTTGCGCGTCTTTTGATCAGGAGACAGCCAAGTGGCTTTATGGATATTGAGATGTTTGAATCTAGTACTACTACCGACCATGTTTCGCGCTGCGGCCTCATTCAATCAGCCTCATTCCGTTATCGGAGGTATTCTCGTGGAGGCTGAACTTTCCGACTGTTGGACCAAAGATATTTTCTTTTCCCACCATGGCGTTGAAGTCACCAAGCACGATTTCTATGTCGTGGCGGGGGCTGCACTCATAAGCTTCTTCAAGGCGCTCGTAGAAGCTGTCTTTGGTCTCATTGTCTTTGTCTTCTGTCGGAGCATGCGCACATATCAGGCTTATTATGGCAAGTCACTCGTTCCCAGGTGTGAATCGCAGGACAAGATGCCATAGTCTCTTGCCAACTACGAATCCGCATGCAAACTCGTACTTCTCCGCATGGCCGCTGTAGTAGAAATCACAGGATGCTTGCCGTAAGCAACCCTGTCCCTTCCATCGCATTTCTTGGATTACAGTGATATCAGCCTTGTATCTTTCTAAGATATCTATCAGTTGGATCCCAATTAGGGTTCATCCCCATAAGGGTGCATCCCAATTAAGGGTTCGAACGTTCCAAGTGCATACCCGTAAATCATTGTCAGGTTTTCGTTTGCGATAGTCGTCATCAGATTTGGGGATCATTTTTATCTCTATTCTTTTACGTTGCATTGAAATTTTTTTTTACGAGGTGGGCTTCATGGCGTTTTGGGTATGTAAAAATCGACCAGCACTTACTGCTGGAGCCATATATTGACAAACAGCGGAAACTTATGGCCTAATTCTGTATCCCTAACGAGCGACTCAACTAACGAGTGCTTGGCGAACGATGTTGTGTTCTAATTGAAATCTGTATCCCTAACGAACTTGCTGGCCAACCCTTATGGCAAGCTGAAGTTTATTACGTATATTCAAACTGTTATACACAAGCAGTTGTCAAACTCAGCATTGCAAGATCAAACATTTCCAAAGTTTTCTGAATTTCACCTTTTTTCTTAAAGATTTCTTAAACTTTTGGCTTTGTTTTTTGTTTGTTGGCAACACCTTTTTTCAGTTTGTTTATGTTTAAAAACAGCTGTTCTTGTTTATAGTTGATTTGTGTTTTACGTCTGAAAAATATTAAATATTAGTGAAAGTCTGTAAAAAATATTAAATATTAGTGAAAAAGTGTAAAAATGTATGCAGCGATTGCGTTATTAGATTTTGACCAGGCTAATGGAAATGAGCTGAGGCTTCAAAGGCGAAGACTGCGAGACAGTACAAACGTTTTAGAGCTAACAGACGCTGAGTAAGTTTTGATAAATATATACAAATTTTCAAGTGCTTCACAGTGCTTTTGGCCACTGCAAGGGGAGCTTTACCCTTATCGAGCCAACGTCAGCTACATGGAGTGCTGGTGTAGAACACTTGTAATAGTTTTATTTTAATAGCTACAAGTCAAACTGCACAAATGCTTTCAACATAGGTTCGTAGCAGATTTTCGTGTCAGCAAGGAAGTGTTCGAGCACATTTTTGATGATGTGAGCGCTCACATGAAAACAACACACCGAAGTACTCATTTGCCACCACAACTAAAGTTAGCAACTTTTCTCCGATTTCTGGCTACTGGAAGCTACCAAAAATCAGTTGGAAATGAATCGGTTTCCTGTATGTCCCAACCGACGGTCACGAAAGTAATAGCGGAGTGCCTGCAAATTTTCGAGGATCACTTTTGCCAGAAGTGGGTCAGATTTGAAAGGACACAAGAGGAGCAGTTTTACGGCAAGTATGGAATACCAGGTGTTATTGGCTGTGTGGATGGAACACATATAAGGATAAAGTCACCTGGAATCAATAGCCGTCATTTATTTTATAACAGGAAAGGATTTTACAGTTTAAATGTTATGGTTGTAAGTAAAAAGTTGTCACTCAATATATTTTTTTCATACACTTCATTTTGCATACAATTTATTACTTCATAGATTTGTGATCTTAACATGATTATAACATTTGTTGATGCAAGACACCCTCGCGCAAACCACGATTCCTTCATATGGAAATATAGTGCAGCAGAGCAATATCTTAGAGCTAATTTTGATAATGGAAAGACAAATACTTGGCTGCTCGGTAAGATAAAATTAATTCACTTTTGATGTATCAAAAGCTAATAGCCAAAAATAATACAATAATTTCAGGTGATTCCGGCTACCCTTTGGAGCCATTCTTGATGACTCCATTTAGGAATCCTGACGGTGAATTGCAGAGGCGGTTTAATGAAAGGCACTCTAAACCACGAAATGTTATTGAACGTTGCTTTGGAGTATTAAAAAATCGGTTTCGGGCATAATAGGTTTAAATATTAAATTCCATTTATAAAAACTTCAATAACGATATGCATCTTGTTATAGGTTCAAGAGGACTGCATTATTCACCAGAACAAGCAACAAGAATTGTGAATGCATGCAGTGCAATTCATAATGTATGCATTTTTTTCAAAAATGATTGGCCTCCACTAAATCTGACAGCACCAGGCGAAATTGCTCAATACTCTCAGGACTACGAAATCGCTGAAGACTTGCTAAGCACAGCCGCAGGCATTAGAACAAGGATTGCTGAAAGTTTGCAATAAAAAATGTTGTATTTTCTATTGTAAATAAAATAATAAAATACTAAAATAATAATGATAATTATAATAATAATAATAATAATAATAATAATAATAATAATAATAATAATAATCAAACAACAAGCAACAAACGAGACAGTGCTGTCCGGTCTGCTTGTGATTTATAAATCACTGGGACCGCTGATGAGTTGGTGTGGCGGCCAATGAAACAGCACTAGTAAATATTACAAGCTAAAATATATCCTTCATATATTTTTTTGTTTTATGTATGTGTTCATTTTACATTCATTTTACATTTATGTATGTGTTACATACATATGTATTGAAAATTGTTTTTATTGCTTGATGCTTTTATGTGAACACTTTGATAAATTTTATAATTAAGAGCTACACAAAAAATCAAATTTAATTGAGATCAAGATTTATTTATTGCTTCATGTAATTCATTAGATATAAAAAATTCATTATAATAATAATCTATGTACATATATTGTAAAAATGTATATACATGTGTATGAAGAACAAAGGAACACTTGTTGGCATTCACGTTAAATAAGGTAAAAAAATTAACAAAAACATATATCATTTTAAATAAACATAAAACAGTATAAAAAAATAAAAAGAAAATCATTTGAAAAATCAGGTATTTTTCATGACTTTAACGAACTCTTCAAACGCCTCTGTTTGTCGAGCTGCAATTTGTACAAGGTGTGCCAAGTTTTTTGAAAGGGCTTTCGTGGCTCTAGCTTGAATTTTCAAAGCAGCAGCAATTTGCTTCGATGCTTCTGCTTGCATCTTTGCAGCTTTAGCCTGATCTCTTGCTGACTCAGCAATTCTGTCTTGGAAGCTTCTCTTCCTCGGTAATCTCCTTGGATTGCTTCTCAGAATGTTTGGAGTCGTTGCATTGTCCGTTGTTGGTCTTAGGGGTGTCACTTTTGTAGGTGAAACTACCCCTATTTGTGTCGTTTGTCTCGTCGGTGTCAAAAGTATGTCTGTTTGTCTTGTCGGTGTTTTGTTGATTTCTGGCGCTGTTAGTTGTCCGGTTAGCTGTGCTGATGACCTTGCTGTTGGCTGTGCTGTGGATCGTATCGTTGGCTGTGCTATTGGTTGTGCGGTTGGATGTTCTGCTTGCTGTACTGATCGCATTCCAAGTATTTTTCCGCTTGGTGCTGCTGCCTTCGACATCAGCAGAATGCGATCAATAGCCTTTTCCGTTTCAGTGAGCGGACAACATTGGAATGGACCACCACCAGTTGCTTGCAAGCTAGCATTGTTCTCCGCAATTTTTTTTTTGGTTCTGCTTTTGAGATCGAACCAAATCTAAAGAGAAGAACAATAAAAAAGTTTTGTCAAAAGATGTCCATAGTAATAAGGCAATATCTTTGTCTTACCTTCTTCCAATCTGCCGTACTGCTTTGCGGCGGACCGGAGGAATTAACCTTGGTTGCAATTCATTGCCACAACTCATCAACGACCACTCTATTGGCTCCAAACGTAGGGGCGCCTCTTGCCAAATCTGGGTTCGCCTCCAGTTGCTTTACAAGCACTTCGAATTGAGTGCTTGTTGTTTCTTTTATAACTAAAAACTTGTTAAATTATAATTTTTTGTTTGTATTTATACAATTGATTATATATTTACCTTTTTTTGCTGTGTTATCCATTTTTAAGAAAACAATTTTATTACACAAAACTTATTGATAACACAACGATGAAATGAAGGCCCCTATTAGGTACGACAACTCAACTTAAGTTGAGTGTGTAATTTGTAAATTTGTATTGTCTATTACACATTTGAGGTACATATGTGTCTATCGACTGACAAGTATGTATCTCAGAGATGTGTATGTATTTTTTGTGGTATTAGGTTTAACAATGCAACTATGTCTCGAGTCTAAAAACTGTCAAAAACTTACATCTGCTTTGAGCTAGTTGTATAGCGTCTTTAGAGGTGCCCAAGCCCTATGCACTTGGTGCACATTTGTTTTTGTAAAAGCACTTAGGCATAAGCTGTGTATTCTAATATACACACACAGCACTCCGCACCAAGCAATACAAAATACACAAACAAATTTGTCTCTTTTGTTTTTGATCTTTTTTCGTTGCTTATACCGAAGTGCAAGCAACAACACTTTCGTATGCTTTGTTGGTACATTTTGGTGACAGTGATCTTCTACGTAGATTTTGTTGTTGTCTAACATAGTATGCTTTCGTTTACGAAAGGTTGCAGGATTTTATATGTATTAGTGTTTGCACTTCCATAAGAAAGTTTTGGGCACTCCTGCTCTATACTATTATTTCCTTGCTTTATTACTTGTGAACAAAATACATATACACAAAAATTGAAATTAATGCGAACAGCTGATTCATTTCAACGAAAGTGTCAACATTTCGGTGTAATCATGCTCGAATAGAAACAGCAATTTTACACCACAGCTCAACTGAAAATGTATGTTATGCGTAATATGGCAAAAAAGTTCAGTTGAGGTGTCTTAACTCACGTCAACTTAAGTTGAGTTGTCGTACCTAATAGGGGCCGAAAGTGTTCGTTTGATTTTGACGTTTCTCCTCGTGATTTGATTGGCTGATAGAGATACCTTTTCCAAATACTTTTGTGTTTTACGTCATCGTTCGCCAGCTGATCAGCTGTTATCGTTAGTTGACTATGTTCGAATTACATATTTAAAAACCACGAACGAGCAGTGTTTTGCATGAGACGAATGTTCGGATCGGGATACCGAATTAGGCCATTAGTTGCGCAACGAATATAAAGGGTTGTCCAATACGGACTTGACAACTTTGAATTAAATTTCTCAACGCACCCTTTCACAAATCATCGAACTGTCACTCATTTTCATCGCAAAATCATGTTCAGTGACGAAACTCATTTTTGGCTTAATGGGTGCGTCAATAAGCAAAATATGCGTTATTGGCCGGGTGAAAATCCACATGTGCTTCATGAATCACCACTAAATCCACAAAAAGTAACTGGATGTAGTCGTGATTTATGAAGCACAAGTGGATTTTCACCCGACCAATATGACCCGGCGTCATTGCACCATATTTTTTCGTCGACGACAACGATTGTAACTTTACTATGAATGGCGCATGGTTATCGCGCCATGATTACCGATTATTTTTGGCACGTAGTGGAAGATATGGACTTGGACGAAATGTGGTTTCAACAGGACGGTGCCACAAGCCACACAGCACACGTTACAGTAGATTTATTGAAAAGTAAGTTTGATGAGCGTGTTATCTCAAGAAATGGGACAGTATATTGGCCGCTTCGTTCGTGCGATTTAACGCTTCTGGACTATTTTCTTTAGGACGACATCAAGTCGTTGGTCTATGCCAACAAGCCGACGACGTTGGAAGAGCACAGAGAAAACATTGAACGCGAAATAGTGGCCCTTAAGGCCGAAAGGCGTGGCCAATTGTGTTCATGGACAATTGTGTTCAACGAATCGACCGCTTCATACGTGCCCGCGGTCGCCATATGAACGAAGTCGACTTCCATTCATGAATGTTTTGATTGTACTTCAAGCCAATAATAAAGTATTTGAAATATCTCAAATGGTTTGCGTTTCATTTAAAAACAAAGTTCTCAAGACCTTAATGGGAAAACCCTTTAGAAAAATCGTAGAAATATAACTGCATATTTTTCAAGGAAAATTTGGTATAAAATATCTAGCTAAGCATTATTGAAGTCGAAGACTATCACTATCATAAAATATCGTATTTCTACCTTCTGTAAAAACCTGCTGCACATAGCTGCTACTAAGAAAAACCACTTCGTTTGAGTCTTAAAAATCAAATTTTGGCCCAAAACGCACTTGTTCTCCAGACAAGTTGTGTATTAAAACTAAAACAAGTAATTTAAACTTTATTAGCATAACACATGGTCCAATAAGTCCCGAGACGAACTACTAGGTGGCACCTCTAACGAAATATTGATATAATATTTAGATAGTTCCAACACTCAAACAATACGTTTAAAAATTTCATGACAATCTAACGTTTAGTTCAGAAATTGCAGTGCTTTAAGGTATAATATAAGGTATACAAGTTGTGGCGTCCGTGGCGTAGTTGGTTAAAGTGCGTGGCCGCTATGTCAACGAACTTTGGAAACCCAGGTTCGAACCCCAGCAGCGACAGAAAATTATTTGAATTAAAATAATTTTTCTGTACGGTCGCCACCTCTCTGCAGACAATGGCAAACCTCAGAGAGTAATTAAAATGCCATGTAAAGCTCCTTGAGATCGAGAACATTCATCGTTCATCGCCGTTCGGAGTCGGCTTTAACCATGTAGGTCCGGTTCTCGGTTAATTGTGTATAAACTTAATAACACGCACAACACAATTGATCATAAGAAGCTAGGTCAAAGTCCTTTCAAGGGCTGAAATGGCCAGTTATTTATTTATTTTTTTTTTATACAGTGAATCAAAAAAGTTTAGAAACAAAACAATTTCTCTCAAACAATCATTGAAATTTTACACTTTCTAAGCTGTTGCAAAAATTTTTTCATATATTTTTATTCCATATATATTCACAACACAATAACAAAAAAATGAAATCAAAAACAATTACAATATTCATACAAGTGATAGTTTAGAAACAAAATAAAACTTCTACAGAAAAAATTAAAGAAAAACTACTTTTTTAACATTTTTGTACTTCGTTTGATAGCCTTTCGCATCAAGAACCGCTTGGAGCCTATTTTTCATTCCCAAAAATAGTTTTTAAAGCTCTAGTGGGGTAATTGCATCCCATTCTTCTAATATGGCTTGTTTAAACGACTCTTTGGATGTAATATGATGGTGCCTGATCCTTTTTTCAATAAGGTCCCACACATTTTCAATTATGTTGAGATCTGGAGATTGTGGGGGTGTATGCAGCTGGTGTGGGACTTTGAAAAGCAGTGTAGTGGAATTATGGGTAGGGTAGACAGGTGCAGGATCGCCATGTGGTAGAATAAGGTGTAGGGTCGCCAAGTACTATATTTTGAACTGTTTGGTCGTAGTGTATTATGTGGGGTATTGTGTATTAGAGGCGCACACGCCTTTTTATTCAGCCGAAAGGCTTTATTTTGTGTGAAGCCGCAAAGGCTAATTAAAAGAGTGAGATATTTTTTTGGTTTAAAACCACATAGGCTATTTGTTAAAATCTATCTTTATTTTTGAAATATCAAAGTTTATACATATACAATTTTTACCACTATTATTCTTACAAATATTGTGCCAATATTTTCTAAACTCCTCCCTTAATTTTTGTCTTTAACGTCGATCGCCAATCAATTTCATTTTTGGTCGATCACATAATTATTTACATATTAACATATTCTATATATTAACATATTTAAATTTTTAATCCAAAACACCAACAACAACAAGTGCATTTATTTTGGCCTTGAATTAAAATGTGTCGTTAGCACTATCGTAACATAATATTCTTCTTGGTCAATGCACTCATAGTTTTATTGTTGTTGTTGTTGTTGTATACGCTTGTGCCAAGCATTGGGTTATGTTAAATTAGAATAGCGGTGCAAACTGAAGGGGATGAAAAGTATTAAGGTAAGCATGAAAAATGCTTATCGGAAATTATGATTTTCAAGTACAAGGTTTTTTATGAAAAAAGTGTTGGGGAGTAATAGTGACTTTATGAGTACACTACACCCTTACCCTTAAGCGAAAATTTATTTTTTGAAGTACAATTTTTAAGATGGTGGAGTTCTGGCAAATAAATAATGAACTTATTTATGTTAAAGTGTATGTACATATAATTTGTATTGTAGTGATTAATGTATAATATTATATTTGTATCTCGTCGTTGCGCATACGAAAAAGGTTATGTGTAAAATTTCGATTTTTTTTTTTATTTTACCATTTAATAGCCATATGTATGCCCCATCTACTCACCACATGTTTTTTTGATATTTTTATTGGTTCAGAAGTTAGCGAATGTGAAAGTTAGCTGCCTATGTGAAAATAGTATTGAAATTGTTAAAAAACAAAACTGTTTTTTTCGTCTCCTGAAAAATTGTTCAAAACACATAACCTTTTTTGTATGCGCAGCGACGATCTGTATTATAAGGTATAATAAATATATTACTATATTTATATTTAATTTGTACAATCAAAACTTATTTTACAAAAATTTAACGAAAAATTATATATTATTTTCTTTGTTGTTAAATATATTTCTTTGTAATTTTAAGTGTTTATATCATAATTTTAATGTATAAATATTTGAATTTTACGAGTTCATTTAATAAAGAAAGTATTTTGTAATATAATTTTTTTTTTTTTTTGTACTAGTAATTTATAAAATTTATGTTTAATTATACGCTTATATGCTTTTTTAAAATATTGTTATGGAATTTTTTATGCTTGTTATATATTTCTATTATGGAGTTTACTCCGTCTCTACTTATTATTTTGTAAGGTCCATGGTATGGACTTTGACTCTTTTTCATGTTTTCCAATTTCACTAAAACTAGGTCTCCTACATCAAAATTTGATACTACTGTAGTTTTGTCGTATTGTAATTTTCTTTTGTTTTTTACAATATTTATCAGATTTCTAGCTTTGTCTAATGCAGTCTTTAATCTTATTTGTAGTTCGTTTTTATAGTCTTCTAAATTGTAGTGTTTTGTTTTGTCACAGAATAAATCACTAGGAAGGGATGGTAATTTACCAAAAATTAGTTCAAAAGGTGTGTAAGAATTGTCTACATGTGGTGTGGAATTGTTTGCGAAAGTGTAATAGGGTATCCATTTGTCCCATTCGTAATCATCGGCAAAAGACAGAAGGTATTCCTTAAGTGTTCTATGATTTTTCTCAAGTGCACTAAGTGTCTCGTGATGGTAGGGGGTTGAAAATATTTGTTCTATTTTTAGTAGTTCGCATATGTTTCTCATTAACTCGTTCGTAAATTCCGTTCCACGGTCAGATTTCAATTTTCTTTCAAGCCGATAATAAAGTTTTTGAAATATTTCAAATGGTTTTGCCTTTATTCTTGTTGTCATTTTTTCTCATGTGAGGTAACGCGTGTCACTGTGACTTCAATTCATATTCTTGTTGTCACTGCAAAGAGTTACGGCACAGTGAACAGCACCCTGTGAGAAATTTGTGATGTTCTTGTTGTCACATTGAAAACATTTTGGGAAAATTAAAGTGACAATTTACTCGCAATCCTTTTTTAAAAGAGGAAGATGAGCGAACAAAAAATGTAAATAAAACTAGTAAGGAATGATCTTCGACTGGGCCGAAGTTAAAATACCCCCACGGCCGAACCAAAGTATATTCCAAGTCTTTAGCAATCAATAAAATGTTTTACTGTAAAAACGTTTTTGTTATATTTTTAACAGAAAATATTCGCTTTTGTTTTTTGATAAAGTCGCTTTGTATGGGAGGTGGGCGTGGTTTTCACTCGATTTGGTTGAATTCCATACACATATACACGTTATATATCAAAGTTCATATGCAAAATTTCAAGTCCATACATTAATTTTTGTGGATTTTAGAGAAAATTTACCTTTTTGATAAAGTCACTTTGTATGGGAGGTAGGCGTGGTTTTCATCCGATTTGGTTGAATTTCATACTTGGAGTGTATTTTGAACATCAAAACTCATATGCTAAATTGCAAGTCCATATATTCATTTTTGTTGAATTCTAAGAGATTTGACCGTTTTGATAAAGTCACTTTGTATGGGAGGTAGGCGTGGTTTTCATCCGATTTGGCTCATTTACGAACTTGACCTTCATTTTTTAGATAAAAGCTTAAATATTGAATTTCGTGATGATAGCTTTAAAATTACGGCTGTAATCGTGATCACAGACAGACGGACAGACAGACGGACATGGCTTAATCAACTCGGGTGGTGATGCTGATCAAGAATATATATACTTTTCCATACCTACCACGCCTCCTTATGGGCGTTACAAACGGAGTGACAAAATTAATATACCCCCATTTACGTTTTTTAAACGTGGGGGTATAAAAAATATATAATTAAGGGAGTTTTTGCTAGAAATATTAATACATTTTTTTATTTAGTGTGAAGATAACGTCCCAAAAACAGTTTGAGGAGATGGTGGGTTTTATGACCAAAAGCCCATCGCTCACTAAGGGTATGAAGTTTACAGACAAGGGGACTGCTGATGGGAAGTGGCAACCAAGTTGAATAGTTTTGGTCCACCAATTAGAACTACTGCAGCGTGGCAAAAAGTAAGAATTCTAGTCATGAAAATTTAGTTGTTATCCTAACAACCAAGTCTGAATATTTAACTCACACTCCATCAGGTAACTTCATCGGTTTTGAGACATCCCTTAAATTTCTTCTTTCAATTTTTAAATTTTCGCCATCATCCGAGCTGTCACTGTCTGAAAACCAAAACTCAAAGGAACTCATATTTTAATTAATTTAATTATTGTTTGCTGAAACAAATAAAACTTTGCAATAAGCAGAAATATGAGGGGGTGTTCAATGCGTTCTTTTATTTCATTTTCACGTGTTCCACAAACTCATGTCACATGGTAACAAGAATACCAGGGGCCCTACTCTGTAATGCGATTCGAAAAGCAATCCGATTCGTAAAGCAAATGCGATCCGAATTTTATCACACTCTGTAACTCATTCGCTTGAGTGGGAGTGTAGCTTGCTATAATTGCCAGCAAATTTGTGCAAAATTTGGCATCACTTTTTACTAAACGTCAGAAAAATGTAAAAAAAAAAATTGTGATTGCTGAAAACAACAAATCAGATCATATTTATATTTCTTACCCAGCTAGAACAGTAACTGTTAGCTAACTTGTTCTTTATAAAATTCCAATAAAATCCCATATAAAATTCTCCACACAAAACTCGTTATATTTGTTCAGGCAGTGGGAAAAATCGAACAAGTATTGTCCTATACGTGTGATCTTGCATTTCGTTCTGGCACACATATTTTGGTCATTTAAAAGGAATTTTAGCTGCACTCTATACACCAATAGGATATTACATAAGAAAAATCATAACAAATGTAGGCTTTTTATTTAAAACACAGTTAGCGGCCGCCCGCCGCTTGCCCACCGTAGCGTAATGGTTAGAGCTTAGACCTTTAATGCCAACTTACTCTGTCCGAATCGCGAGTTCAAACCCTGGCTCAAACAAAAACACAAACTTTTTTATTACTATTTTTTATTATTTTATTTCGGTATTTTCGATATGAATGTCTTAAAAATACATGCTTTCATAAAAATACATAATTTTTTTCATATTAAAGTAAACATTGTGCATGTACAAACTTAAATTTATTTGACACATATAATTTTTAACTAACAAAAAGGAAATTTATTACAAAGCAAATAATTCACATATAAATAGCACAGCTTTTTCAATACACTATCTGATTTATTATTTCATTTATATTTTATGTTATTTTAAACAATGTTAGGTATTTTATTATTTTAGAAACTTTTTGGCACCGCTCAATTTATCTGGACTGTTTTAAAATTTTTTTCCTTTATATTTGGAGGGTAAAAGAGCGAGATATACAAGCACATATAAGTTTCCTTGTTTCACATATCATGGCACCGTATGAATGTGTTAGTGTACACAAAATATTGTTTCATTGTTTTCGTAAACTTGTTAGCGCTGTCTAGCAGGGTAACTTAAAAAACATGGATTCAGTGGCTTTGTGGATTGATGAATACAATAATGAAGAAAGGTTGCAGCGGCGAATCATACAGGATCACTCTAATGTGATGGCTATCAGTGATAGGAGGTAAGAAACAATGAATATTGCTGTCCGCCTAACGTTCACCTAATAGTTATTGTTTTATTATTTTTTAGCTTTGTGAAAAATTTTCGGCTTAATAAAGAAGCCTTTATGTACATTTTGCGGAGCATCACAAACGATTTGAAAGTTAGCCAGAGGTCTACCGCGGTTCCTCCTATTATCAAACTGGCAGCGACCTTAAAATTTCTTGGTCAGGGTGGATACCAACATCAAATTGGCCAGGACCGCTTTGTTGGCATAGCACAACAGACTATGTCTAGTTGCCTGTTTGAGGTATGCAGTACAATCGAAAAAACACTTTGCCCCAAACATATATCATTTCAAATGTCTGAGATAAAGAAAAGGGAAGCAAAGTCCTTTTTCCATGAGAAGTCCAGTATTCCAGGCATAATTGGAGTGGTAGATGGCACCCACATCCAAATAATAAGGCCGTCAAGGAACGAGCATTTATACTTCAATAGGAAACTAAAGCATAGTTTAAATGCTATGGTTGTAAGTTACTAATGTTAAATAATTTCAATTGCTTGTGAATTGATTTAAAATTAATTAAGATTAGCGATCACGAACTGACCATAGGGTTAGTCAATGGTTGATTTGGAGGTGCTTCTCACGATTCGCATGTGTTGAATCTATCTAGGCAAAGACAAAATTTGAAAGAGAAATATGAAAATGGCCACAGAGGAACTTGGATTTTTGGCAAGTACATTTTTTAATTTAATTAATCTTAAGATGTAACCAAAATAAGTTCACTGAAATATGCAATTTATTTTTTCATTCTAGGTGATTCTGGATATCCTTTGGAACCTTGGCCTTTAACACCATATAGGAATACCGGCGAAAATTCGGCTGAATCATTATTCAATGAGAACTTCTCCAAAGCAAGGTCCATTATTGAAAGAGTTTTCGGAGCATTGAAAGGGCGATTTCGTTGCCTTTTGTCTGCAAGGGATCTACATTACGCTCCCGAAAAGGCTGTTCAAATTTTGAACGTTTGTTGTGCGTTCATAACATTTGCTTGATACATATTGTTGACATACCTACACACTTGCCGATCATAGAAGAAGAAGCAACGCCTTTCAATGAAAATTTTGTTGAGAATGTTAATTTAAGCAATATTTCTAAACGCATAAGAGACGAAATAAAAAACAGCATTATATCATAAATTTATTGTTTTATTATTTTATTTAAAAACAAAAAAAGAAATAACATTTGAAGGTAAACAAAGCATTTTAAATTCATTTTTAATAATATTAAATCCAATTTTTTTTTCATTGTAATGAAATAATTTTTTATAAAAATAAATTAAAAAAAATAAATTATGTTATATTATTGCAGTTCAACAAAAACATTTTTTAAGATTAATTCTTATTTTAAATATATCACTTGATATGAGATCATTTTTTGGTAAAATATGTTTATATTAGCCTCTATTGCATCCTTTTTGCCTCTATGTCAAGCATTTGCTGTTTTATTTCAACCTTTTTAAGAAGAAATTTTCGTTTCTCGTTGTCGTTTTTATACTTTCCACATACTTTCCACAATCAAGTGAAACAACAATGTATTATTGTGAACCATCATAGCCCATTTCTGCTGTGTCTACTAGATTGTTGTGTCTACTTGATAGAAGATACAGCAGTATATTGCTGTGAACCGTAATAGGGCTATTAATTGGGATGGTGCCTCTATCCAACTGATAGATTTCTTAGAAAGATACAAAGCTGATATCACTGCAATCCAAGAAATGCGATGGAAGGGACAGGGTTGCTTACGGCAAGCATCCTGTGATATCTACTACAGCGGCCATGCGGAGAAGCACGAATTTGGATGCGGATTCGTGGTTGGAAAGAGACTACGGCATCATGTCCTGCGATTCACATCTGTGAACGAACGACTTGCCATAATCCGTGTCAAGGCAAGATTATTCAACATAAGCCTGATTTGTGCGCACGTTCCGACAGAAGATAAGGACGATGAGACCAAAAACAGCTTCTACGAGCGCCTTGAAGAGGCCTATGAGCGCAGCCCCCGCCACGACACAAAAATCGTGCTTGGTGACTTCAACGCCAAGGTGGTAAAAGAAAATATCTTTGGTCCAACAGTCGGAAAGTTCAGCCTCCACAATACCTCCGATAACGGAATGAGGCTGATTGACTTTGCCGCAGCGCGAAATATGGTCGTTAGTAGCACTAGATTCAAGCATCTCAATATTCATAAAGCAACTCGGCTGTCTTCTGATCAAAAGACGCGCAACCAAATTGATCACGTTTTGATTGACGGAAGGCACTCTTCCAGTGTTTTAGATGTACGCACGATCCGTGGTGCCAATATAGACTCGGATCATTATCTTGTCGCAGCCAAGATCCGTACACGCCTGTGCGCAACCAAGAGTGTGCGCAATCCAGCACAGAGAAAGCTAGACGTCGAAAAGCTGCAATCAAAACAAACAGCCGAAGACTTCGCTACTCGACTCTCACTCCTGCTTCAAGAAAGCACTCCTCCGATCGACGATATATTCGCGCAGTGGAATCATTTTTCCCACTCTATGCGTACGGCTGCCAAAGAGGTGATTGGCTATCACCGCCCTCGTCGAAACCAGTGGCACGACCAGGAGTGTCGCGACGCCACTGCAGAAAAAGACGCCGCCTATAAAGCCACCCTGCAGTCGGTTGTAACGCGTGCTGCTAAAGAGCGATACAAAGAGAAGAGGAGGGAAGAGAGACGCATTTTCAGGCGAAAGAAAAGGGAAGCGGAAATGTGTGAGTGCGAGAAAATTGAGATGCATGGTGACAGGAATGAGGTCCGAAAATTTTTCGAAAAAATAAGACGCCTGGCCGATGGTTTCAAGACCGGGGCCTCTTCCTGCAAGGATGAAAATGCGAATCTAGTGACAGATATCCAGAGTACACTGATGATGTGGAGGGAACACTTCTCTAGGCTTTTGAATAGTGACGACGACAACAATCCCGCCAATAGAGATGACATACCGGATCCCACAATTTGCGTCAACTATCGTGGGATAAGCCTTCTGAATATCGCATATAAGGTCCTATCGAGCGTACTATGTGAAAGAGTGAAGCCCATCGTAAACCAGCTGATTGGACCTTATCAGTGTGGCTTCAGACCTGGCAAATCTACCATTGACCAGATATTTACGCTACGACAAATCTTGGAGAAGACCCTAGAAAAACAAATAGACACACATCATCTTTTTGTCGATTATAAAGCCGCCTTCGACAGTCCAATAAGGAATAATCTATACTCCACCATGTCTGAATTTGGTATTCCTGCAAAGCTCATCCGTCTTTGCAGAATGACACTGAGCAACACCAGCAGCACAGTTAAGATCGGGAAGGATCTCACTCCTCCATTCGATACCAAACGAGGTTTGAGACAAGGTGATTCCTTATCGTGCGACTTTTTCCACCTGAGGGTTGAGAAGATCATCCGAGCTGCTGATTTGAGACGCAGTGGCACGATATTCTACAAGAGTATTATGCTGCTGGCGTATGCTGATGATATCGATATCATTGGCCATAATACGCGTGAAGTCAGTGCAGCATTCTCCAGATTAGCGAAAGAGTCGGATCGATTGGGTCTTGCAGTGAATGCAGACAAGACGAAATACCTAGTGTCAACAAATAAACAGTCCCAGCGTCTTGGAAACCACGTCACTGTTGACAACATCTCCTTCGAGGTTGTTAAGGACTTCGTCAACCTGGGATCCAGTCTTAACTCTTTCAACGATGTCAGTATTGAGATAAAACGAAGGATAACTCTTATCAACAGGTGTTACTTTGGTCCTTCGTAAAATCTTCGGTCCAATCTGCGTCAATGGCAAGTACCGAATTCGATGGAACCACAAGCTGTATGAGCTGTACGCTGACATCGACATAGTTAAGCGCATTAAAATCGAGCGGCTCGGCTGGCTAGGTCATGTTGAGCGAATGGAAAACGACGCTCCAGCGAAAAAAATATTCGAGTCGGTGCCCGGTGGTGGTCAACGCAGAAGAGGACGCCCACATCTTCGTTGGAAGGATCAGGTGTTGGATAACCTGACCACGCTTGGTGTTTCCAACTGGCGCCAGCAAGCGCAGAACAGAAATGGCTGGCGCAATTTCTTATACGAGGCCAAAACCGACTTACGGTTGTAAGCGCCAGATAAGTAAGTAAGTAAGTAATCTCGTACTTGTCATAGTATTTTTTTTTCGTAGCGTCGTTCATTTTTTTATAGGCAAAATAATGACGAATTGTTGGTCGAAAATCGTTAATTTACGTTCGGAAGTCGGCCATTTTGTGAAAAATCAATATTTTCAAAATCGGCTATGACAAGTACGAGTTTTAAGTAAAAATAAAAAAAATAAATAAATAACTGGTCATTTCAGTCCTTGAAAGGACTTTGACCTAGCTTCTTATGATCAATTGTGTTGCGCGTGTTATTAAGTTTGTACACAATTGACCGAGAACCGGACCTACATGCTTAACGCCGACTCCGAACGGCGATGAACGGAATGTTCTCGTTCTCAAGAAGCTTTACATGGCATTTTGATTACTCTGTGAGGTTTGCCATTGTCTGCAGAAAGGTGGCGGCCGTACAGAACAATTATTTCAATTCAAATAATTTTCTGTCGCTGCTGGGGTTCGAACCTGGGTCTCCAAAGTTCGTTGACATAGCGGCCACGCTTTTTATCCAACTACGCCACGGACGCCACGCGAGTTTAAAGTACCTAGTTTAATAATATTTTTCATTTTTCTGTTTCAGTTGAATTTAGGAGGAGTAATCTTGGTTACCGCATTTTCAGAGCGTTCTACAAAAACTGCTATATCTACCATAATATTAAATTTTTTTAATAAAAAAAAAACTAAACATACTCTTGAAAGTGTATATTTTAAGGTATAAAAACCCTCATTTAAAAATATTCATTAGGTTTCCTAAAAAAAATGCACAAACATGACCTTTTTTCGGCCTCTGGGTATATAGACCCCCTTAAAGCTTCAGCTGAGATTTACGATAAAAAAAAACTTAAAACATAATTTTAAAAAATTCGACTTGTTGAAGAAAAATAACGAGATTGTTTTTATTCTGTTTTTTTTATTATCTTCTCATCAAACCCATTAAAGTAAGTGTGTTCTAGAATTTCTTTAGCTGTGATGCGGTGAACTGGATCATAAATTAACATCTTTTGAATAAGATCGACACCTACAACACTAAAGTTTCTTAATTGATTGTTCAACTGATTTGAAGACCAGCAAGGAAATGTGTTTTTGTAGTCGGGTAAAGCTGTTACGCCTGGCCAAATTTCTTCCGTTGGTGTTTTTAAGATCCTAAAAACAGAAATTTATATTATCAAAACAATAAAAGCATAAATAATAATGGGGTTTTACTAGAATTATGAATTTGCATCGAGTTATTAAATCAAATATTTTCTAATTATCTTATATTAAAGTTGAGCATCCAAATTAATTTTTGGAAAAAAATTTTTATCCCGTTAAAAAAGTATGGGAAAACTATACTATCTGAACTTTTTTAATTTAAACAGAATGCTTTCAACTTAAACTTGGTAAGTCTCAATTCTGTTTGTTTGACAGTTTATATTGAAGTTGTGGGTTACATAATATGCATAAAGTGTGATTTTGTTGCTATTTGTTTGTTCAGTGTACATTTTTTAACACCTCACGCGAGTTTTGTATGAGTTAAAACACGTCTTTTTACTTTTGAATACATTTTATTACTGTTCTCTTAAATTTAACTTATTGATCAACTTAACAAAAGAAATTGTTTTTCTTGCTTATTATGTTTCGTCAATTCTTAATGTTTACAAATTCTTTTTCTTGCTTACGTTTCGTCAATTCTTATAGCATCATTTTATAAATCCCTGCACATCACTTCACGCTGCGTTGTTGAAATTAGCAATTTATAAAATGCAACGCTTCACGCCGTGATCTTCAGTGTTGAGTAACGCAATAGCGTAATGAAAACAGTACAAAGTTCGCATTTTATAAAACGCTACACTTGAAATTCGTTCACTTGAACTGTCACTTTCATCACTTGCTCTTGAGCTGCCGTTAGAACGAATAAGTTGGTATTGAAAGGGTAATAACTGTTTGTTTCACTCATATATTCTTAAATGTTTACATATATCGTTTCAATATAGCTTGAAGACAGCAACAACTAACAAACAGTTCGAAATGTTGCTAAAAGAAATAAAAAAACTATCGCAGGTAGCAAATGTGTACGCCAGTGTTTGGCGTTTATATTGCAATTTCAATTTAATGATGGCTGAAAAGAACAGCTGATATGGTTGCCAACAAGTCAGAATTTGGTGAATCTTAAATATTTCAAATATTTGCAATAATGATGCTAGTTTTATTTTACATGTGACAACCCTAAACTGTTGTTGACTGACAGTTCACCGTGGTAACGTATCATAGCTAACGCAATAACGTAGTGATTAATAAAATGCAAATTTTTAATCCACGTGATGCGCCGCGTTAGCGTTGCGTTTCATCACGGTGATTTATAAAATGATGCCATTAATGTTTACGTTAAATGAACTTTGTTGCAATGTTAACAGTATTGTTCAATGCTGTTGCCGAGTAGGCATAATTTGTTAAAATGTAAATATGACGCGTTCAAAGCAAAAGAAAGCAATATTTTTTATGCACACAAAAATCTAAAAGAAAAAGGTTCAGTGCAAAAGTGAGCACAACTTGGTTGCACGGCGCATCAAACGAAGTTGCATCTGGATGACTGTTCAAGCGAACATTGAAGGTTTGCATGATGATTGGAAAAGAGGTTGCGGGGTACATGCTGAAGAGCATAAATGCTTGGTGTTTGTTTGATCGTGTTTATGCTTTGTTATGAAAGTATGTGTGTCATCAATGCAAAATCTCAATTTTCAGCCTTTTTTTGCGTTTTGATATTTTATTTAATAAAATCGCCTAGTTTTGAATAAAATTATAAATTTATAGGTTCTTAAAGGGATTTATCTTGTTTTTAGTTTTTTATGAGCAATGGTTCTAGATTATTGATTGCCAGCAAATTACAGTTAAAGCTCCCATAAGCGTACACCAACGGTCACCTACTTTTTGTCCGCATATGAGAGATGTCCGCTTATGGGAATGTCGTAAAAAATAATATTGAATTTTAAATTAAAAAAAATGACCATTGGCATAATCTTATTTAAAATAATTTTTATTCTTTAATAGACAAGCAACAAAACGAGTACAAAATTAATTCATATTATATATGTTTCTAATTTTTGTAATTCTGTAAGAGTGAACGTTAAACTGGATTGTTCTTGCAAAACATTTCAATGATTTACCCCATGATACAACTATAAAAGGTTCCTTCAAAAGTAGCGTTTCCCATTGTACATAATATGCGAGCGAAATGCGAGCGTGATTGCGTTATTTAATATCATCGCATTCTCGCATCGCACTCTTGTACTTCAGGCATAAAGGTTTAGAACGAATCACGTAACTCGCGTGGTGTATCCGCTGACGACCGAAAAGGGGTGGAATAGCTCCCAACCTGCCCAAAGAAAATGTTGTGGCCAACGATGACATAAAACTGGCGTTTGAAAAACGCATTAAGGCTGCGCCGAGTAAAGCCTTAACCACAGTATACTGGAAAATCTTATCGACTATTTTTGCTTTAAGGACTGACGGATGTGGTATTCTCTAACCTCAGAAGAAATTCTGCTAAAATGGTTTGCAGGTTAATGTTACTCGTAACCGTTAAGTTGAAGGTGTAGGTACAGATGGGATATTCCTGTTTAACATTGATATGGCTTTGAACACAAGACCCTATTAGGGCTTGTGTCATCCCTTGTATTGGCTCATCCGGCTGGTAAAAACTTGTAGTTAATGATGATTCACTTGATTTATGTTGTTAATGTTCATGTTCATTAACGCAGCAGTTCGACGTCATTCGCGTAAGGTTGCTTTATCCTGTTTTCTAAGAAAAATTTATAAACTGAAGTAAATTTGTGAAATAATTTTAATAATGAAATAATCAATAATTTACCACACATAAATTCTTAAAAGCTACCGCAAAAAGACAACACTCCTCAAACGGAACAAGTCATAATCGGACTGTTCAATATCTGGGGAATATGGTGGGTGAGGTAGGGCCTACCATTTGAGCGTTTCCAGACAGGTTTTAACGAGATTCTGGAGACCAAGCTTTATCGTGCTGTCTTTTCACTTTTTCGTGCATCTCTTCAGCTCAACCGCATCAATTTAAGTCGATACCATTCTCAAATGATGGTTTCGTTCAGTTAAAATAAGTCATAATAAATAACACCGACCTAGTCCCACCAAATACACAGCATAACCTTCACAGCGTCAAAATTTGGCGAAGCCGACTACATGGGCAGTCGGGCTATCGGGCACTACCCATGACTTTCATGCATTCAGTTTGCTCTAATGAATCCATTTTTCATCACTCGTCATGAGGCGATGAAGAAAACCCTTAATTTCTTGCCGCTGAAGCAATTGTTCACAGGTGAAAAAAATGACGCTCAACGCGTCTTAGCTTCAAATCATAAGGAACCCAAGCTCCTTAAGTTAGAATCATTCCCAAAGCATGCAACTGCTTGGAAATGGCATGGCGGGTAACTCCTAATGCTAAAAGCAAGCTCTCTTGCGTTCTGGACGGATCCTTATCGAGCAATGCCTTCAATTAAACGTATTTGAAGGGTTTTGGCCTTCCTTTATGAGGACGGTCATCAACACCGAAATCACCGGCACGTTGTTTCACTTAGAGAAGCATCTGCGTAAACTTTTTGTAGCTCTCGATGCACTTCAGCCGCCGTTTTCTTCGAATGAAAAAAGAAGATCAACACTTCCCACAAATGACGATTATTTGGCACAAAATCAGACATTTTCACAAAACCAAAAGTATATAACAAAAAACAAAATCACGAATGTGTCAAAACGGTTTCTTTACCATATGTTTTAGCTTGCTTCATGGCATTTTACTTACTTACTTACTTATCTGGCGCTTAAAACCGAAGGTCGGTTTTGGCCTCGTATAAGAAATTATACGTTTCCAGCGTAGTCAGGTTATCCAACACCTGATCCTTCCAGCGAAGATGTGGGCGTCCTCTTCTGCGTTGACCACCACCGGGCACCGAATCGAATATTTTTTTCGGTGGAACGTCGTTTTCCATTCGCTCAACATGACCTAGCCAGCGGAGCCGCTCGATTTTAATGCGATTAACTATGTCGACGTCAGCGTAAAGCTCATACAGCTCGTGGTTCCATCGAATTCGGTACTTGCCATTGACGCAGATTGGACCGAAGATTTTACGAAGGATCTTTCTCTTGAAGGCTCCCAAAGTCTTTTCATCAGAACTGCTCAACGTCCAGGTTTGTGCTGCATATAATAGGACGGGCATGATTAGTGACTTATATAGCGTGAGTTTTGTTCGTCAAGAGAGGGCTCTGCTTCTCAATTGCCTACTCAGCCCAAAGTAACACCTGTTGATAAGAGTTATCCTTCGCTTTATCTCAATACTGACATCGTTGAAAGAGTTTACGCTGGATCCCAGGTAGACGAAGTCCTTAACCACCTTGAAGGAGATGTTGTCAACAGTGACGTGGTTTCCAAGACGCTGGGACTGTTTATTTGTTGACACTAGGTATTTCGTCTTACCTGCGTTCACTGCAAGACCCATTCGATCCGACTCTTTCGCTAACCTGGAGAATGCTGCGCTGACTTCGCGCGTATTATGGCCAATGATATCGATATCATCAGCATACGCCAGCAGCATAATTCTTTTGTAGAACATCGTGCCACTGCATCTTAAATCAGCAGCTCGGATGATCTTCTCCATCATCAGGTTGAAAAAGTCGCACGATAAGGAATCACTTTATACTTACACTTTTATACTTACACAGTTAATTAAACAATCACGCATTAGGTAATTCACCTAATTAAAATTTGTAAATACTACTAAAATATTGCTTATCATCTTATTCTTCTAGTCATTTTACCTAATGCAAGTTGTCGATTTGTTCGTACGAAATGTAGCATTTGAATATTAGCTCTTAGGGGTTAATCCTTAAAGAACCAATTGTTTTTTATTTCGTTGTTATTTAATTATACTTTCTTTTTATTATGTGAGTTTTCTTTTTAAAATTTAACAATATTAGTTTTTCAAGTTGTTCTTTATTTAATTTATTTCGATTGGTTTATGTATCTAGATAATTGGATAATTTGGCAACAAAAATGTGGTTTCCTTACTTTTAAGTGGAAAAATTATCGAAGGAATTGAATGAATTTCCTAAAATAAGTAGTTGTTTTTAATAATCTGAAGTTGGTAAACTATTAAAATAAATATTTGATTTTTCTAAAATATGTAGGTGTCGTTTCCACTCTTAAGTGGGAATGCAATCTAAATAATTAGATAATTTTTCTATACTTAGTAGGTGGCTTACCTAATCTGAAGTGGACATAGTTTAAAAAAAAATTAGCTAATTCTTCTATTAAATTATGTGTGTTATCTATTTTATGGCTGAAGGTACACCAAAATATTTAGGTGCTTTATTTACTCTCGCAGTTAAACTAACCAATATAATTGTAATAATTACCATTTAGAAATTGGTAGCGCACCTAATCAAATTCGTCGACTGAAAATCACCGGATTACTTTAGCTGAATTCACAACGTTTTTAGGTAAAAGTTATACTCTTTTTTTGCTGTGTATGTAGTGTTATTTATAACCATGGTATTATAATACATGGTAGCATTGACAACTGCTTATTTTCTCTTCAACAGGAAAACATAAACTGTCAAAAACAGCTTTTTGTGGAAATACATCAGCAGCTGCTGTGGTTGTTGTTTTTTTTCACTTCAACGTTTTCAACATTGCTTGTGTTTTCAATGGCGGATTGTGAGCGCTCTCTTTTTGAGTATATTTTTTGACAGTATATGATTTCCCAAGCAACTGTCAATGCTACCTTGTATTATTATACCATGATTTATAACATGAAAATAATTCAATAATAACATAAAACAAGATTAAATTCTTTACTTAAGCCAAAGTTGACAACGCTGGAAAAGTCATGATCATTCATTTGAAATACGTATACATAACTCATTGGATGTGATGTTAACGGCACAGTAATTACTGTTTTTTACAGTAATTTGGCTGCTCATAATTTTATCATCCCTGGAGTTTATTGCAAAATGCAACGATGCGTTGCTAACTTTGCAAATTGCATTGTACACATGGCTAACACTAACAACCGTACAATTCCAAAGTAACCATTTTGCGCTTTTAGAAGATTTATGTACGATCATTTAGATAAGGGGTGGGCACAGTTCTTGCCCGTGCTGCGACTGCGTGTAAGCAGCGGGCAAGCAGCGTGCGA
Organism: Pherbina coryleti; assembly: GCA_943735915.1. NCBI lineage: Eukaryota > Metazoa > Arthropoda > Insecta > Diptera > Sciomyzidae > Pherbina > Pherbina coryleti. The sequence continues at coordinate 113,964,032 of OX030948.1, read as the reverse complement.
AATCAATTGCACGATGAATTTGGGGGTGAATCGGGTTGCGGAATGGAAAATCCTCTCTGTAATCCTCTCACAATATGCAATCACAAGAGCGCACTTGAGATAGCGTTAGTACAGAAAAATATGTATTAATCTCACGTACAGAACGATCAAAGCTTCAGTGTTCAAGCGAACGTCAAGCAAGCAACATCTGTGCTGGCCTGTTCCTTGAATAGATGACGAAAAATTGTACACTGTACAAAATTTCATGCAAGCAAATTTTTTGATGCTTCTTCATCAAACTGTATAATTTTTTTATTGCAGTAGTTTTTTGTTTATAAATTTTTTTTTCAAATAAATACAAATGTTTTTTAAATCATCGACCCTGCAGTCCGATTTATTTTTTGTTAAAATCATTCAAGATATATAACAATTTCTTTCCCAACAAACATTGTGGCGAGTGGTGATTCGTTAACGAATCACTTATGAATCGCTGTTTTAATTGCTTTCGAATAGTTTCGTTCCTACTGCATCAGAGATTGGCTTGATGCTTAAAGAAAGCACCGATTGAAATCATGACTTTGTTAAATTCCATTGAGGACGCTTTTAGCATCGATTTGCTATCGAATCGCCTTTCAACATTTTTGTGGTTCGTTAGCGAATCAAGTCTTTAAATTTTAGCGATTCGTTAGCAAATGGTTTCTCATTTTTTGCAATTCATTTACGAATCACTACTTTTATTTTTAGCGATTCGTTACCGATTGACTTCAGCTTTATTTTACGATTTGTGAACGAATTCTTATGTCCCCAATTATTTCCGATATTTAATATATCTTTCTTATTTAAAAATTTGTGATTGTTACCTCTTATATTAATGCGCAAACTTTAAACCGCCTCCCTTTTTACCCCTTTTTTAAACAACACATTTGAATGAAACTTATATCATTTGAAAGCTCTGGTTCATACCAAAATTTTTATTCAAAATATCTGTCATTAAGATAAGATAAGATAAGATTCGTTATCGAGTTGCTTTTTTTAGTTTTGGAGACTCGTTAACGAATTGCTTTTTATATTTTTGGGGACTCGTTAACGAATTCCTTTTTTCGGATATGACGATTCGTTAACGAAGGAGGAATTTCTCTCGCTCGCGATATTATAAGTGAATCGCTTCTAATAATTGCTAATGAATAAAATGTACGAGAAGGCGATTCGTTAGCGATAACATTAGTGAATCATTTTGTTTGTTGGGTTGTTTCAAAAAATCAAATCTAACATTCTATGAAATTTTTTTTTATTTTTTTATTTTCATTTATCATTTTTCCATGAACCCATCGCCGTCCCATAATAAAATTTTGTGCACTTTTAGCCGAGATATACAAACCAAAAAATTTAAAATGGATTGTTTTCAGCTTTTTACATGTCCGTTTGCTTTTCTGTATTTCACTTTATCCATCTGTCACTGTGTTTAATTTTTATAATCCGTCCACTACACATTTATTTCATTTCGCAGTATAAATAAGAGCAAAGAAAAAATCTCATATATCTCCGCAAAAACCACTTTAGCACTACTTTGTTTTCAGTGTACTTTATAAATAGAACCCGTACGAGCGAGAGCATGCTGTTGTGAAAAGTAAGTGTTGCATATCTAATATATTAAGAGGATTACTTATTAAAAGGGAGTTTTTTTTTCTTTAAATTACTACCAGCAGCTATAAAATCGCTTTGCAAAAACAACTTCTTGGCATATTTACAATTCTACATCTGCCTCCTAACATATTTTTAACTAATATTTTGTTAGAACTGAATCACATAATAAATTTGTACTTTTATTTTGCGCGTAACTACTAAAAAGCAAGTTTAGGACACAAGACGTTAACGAGATATGATTGAATTCAACGTGATTGAATTCAATTAAATTCAAAATTTTAAATAGTAAAATTATAAAACGCCCTTTTTTTTTATACATGGCATGCAACATTGATTTTGAACTGCTCTGAGCGCAATGAGCACAATTATCATATCACTATCTATATTACGCTCTTCTTACGCTCTATCTCATTATATTTGTGCATGTCCCTCGTTTCCTTTACCATCGAATTTATGAAGCAATGCTGTCGCCCGTGAAGCAAGCAGCGGGCAGCCAAAATACACGTACGGGCAAAATGCCCATACGGGCAACTTTGCCCACCCCTAATTTAGATGAATAATATCTAAAATTCTTAGTTTTTTTTTAAATGTATTTAGTATCCAAATATATTTTTAGCGGTTGTGTATTATATTTATAAAAACTGAAGACTCAGAAATAGATTTTAATATTATTTTTGTTAAATTTAAAGAACTAATTAGTTACGTTCTAAGAAGCGTTTCGAATTATAAAGTTAAGTTAAATTCACTAGGTGCAATCCATGAAATAGAAAACTGCTGTTGGACTTTCGTCATTTTGACATTTAAATTTGTATACATATCTAATATATAAAATTCTTCTGTCACGGGGTGCGTGATCGAACTCCTCCGAAACGGCTCGACCGATTTTCGTGATCCTTAGCGAGGATATTAGTCAGGGGTGAGAATCGAACAACATCTATTTTTCATCCCCCTAAAATAAGGGGGCGTGGCACCTCCCATACAACCCAAATCTACGGTAGCGAATAGCTCTGAAGTTATAGGTCGCATAGTATCGGAATTCGGTGTTCTACCTCAATTTACAAGAGCCGTTCCACAGGTAAAATTTTATGGGCGTTGGACGTGGGGCGTGGCACTTTTTCAGCAGACCAAATTTTCGGTATAACTTTCGAGCTATAAGTCACACATTAATGCAACTCGGTTAGAACGTTCTATTTAGTTGTGTCTTTCGACTGGCAAAATTGAGCAAGTATAGGCCAAAGGGGTGTGGCACCGCCCATACAATTCAAATTTATGATATCGAATAGCTTTGGAACTAAATGCCGTATAATAATGAAATTCAGTACGGAGTTGCCACTTGGTGAAATATTTCTACTATAAAACTGGGATGGGCTTTAGAAAAGGGGGTGTGGCCCCGCCCATACACTTTAAATTTTTGATATCAGCTAGGTTTGGAACAAAAAGTCGCATAACAACGAAATTCAGTATGGAATTACTATTGGGTGATATCCATCAACTAGAAAACTGAGACGTCATTGAACAAGGGGGTGTGGCTCCGCCCATACAAGCCAAATTTGCGATATCGATTAACTTTGGAATTATAGGTAGCATAGCCTCGAAATTTGGTTATCAATTTACACGAGTCGTTCCACTTAGAAATAGAGATAGCGATAGAGATAGAGATAGAGATAGGGATAGAGATAGAGATAGAGATAGAGATAGAGATAGATATAGAGATAGAGGTAGAGATAGAGATAGAGATAGAGATAGAGATAGAGATAGAGAAAGAGATAGAGATAGAGATAGAGATAGAGATAGAGATAGAGATAGAGATAGAGATAGAGATAGAGATAGAGATAGAGATAGAGATAGAGATAGAGATAGAGATAGAGATAGAGATAGAGATAGAGATAGAGATAGAGATAGAGATAGAGATAAAGATAGAGATAGAGATAGAGATAGGATAGAGATAGAGATAGAGATAGAGATAGAGATAGAGATAGAGATAGAGATAGAGATAGAGATAGAGATAGAGATATAGATAGAGATAGAGATAGAGATAGAGATAGAGATATAGATAGAGATAGATAGAGATTGAAATTGAGATTGAGATTGAGATTGAGATTGAGATTGAGACTGAGTTTGAGATTCAGATAGAGATAGAAATTATTTCCGCTACGACAGCAACGCGTCGGGTACCAGCTAGTAATGATATAAAAATTTGAATTTTATTTGATTTTTTTTTTTCGTTTTAGTTATACAGTAATTTCACAGTAATGTGTGTTCCAATTCACAGTAATTTTGCATTAAAAACGGTAATATTTCGTGTCTAACACAGTAATTTCAACAAATTATAATAACATCTCTGGTCGCAGTATAAAGTATGAAGCATTAGAGTTAAGTTGCGTGTTATGAATACCGCTACATTTTTTTATGAGTCTGAATACGAAGAAGAAGCCAAATTAATGTGTATGAACTCGAGTCATCTCTGTTTCAAAATACTCGCTGCAGTTCTCTTATATGAACCCGGACAGTTGCGTTGCAAGATTTTTGTATAAAAAAAAAATAAATAACTGGCCATTTCAGCCCTTAAAAGGACTTTGACCTAGCTTCTTATGATCAATTGTGTTGTGCGTGTTATTAAGTTTGTACACAATTGACCGAGAACCGGACCTACATGCTTAACGCCGACTCCGAACGGCGATGAACGGAATGTTCTCGTTCTCAAGAAGCTTTACATGGCATTTTGATTACTCTCTGAGGTTTGCCATTGTCTGCAGAGAGGTGGCGGCCGTACAGAAAAATTATTTTAATTCAAATAATTTTCTGTCGCTGCTGGCGCTGCTGGGGTTCGAACCTGGGTCTCCAAGGTTCTTTGACATAGCGGCCACGCACTTTAACCAACTACGCCACGGACGCCACAAATTTTTTTATACAGAAAATAAAAGAATTGATTTATTACCTAAACTAGTTTAGCTAATGTGAAATTTTCTATTTCACCTAATCTTTTCAACAACTTTTCTACTTACACAGTTAAGTAAACAATCATGCATTAGGTAATTCTCCTAATTAAAATTTGTAAATTCTACTAAAATTTTGCTTATTAAATCATCTAATTCTTTTAGTCATTTTACCTATATTGAAAATCAACTTTATTTATAGAATACTTATTTTACTTGTTCAAATATAAAATCTGGTTCTCGTTCAGATTTCAATATGTTTCAATAAGCTTTGTGAAAATTTTTCTTTACTTCGAATTGTATCACCAAATAAAACGCACATACTATTTGATCGTTCTATAATTGGACCTAGTCTTTTCCTCAAATTAAATAGTATCAATAACCTAATGCAAGTTGTCGATTTGTTCCTATGAAATGTAGCATTTGAATGTTAGCTCTTAGGGGTTAATCCTTAAATAACCAATTGTTTTTTATTTCGTCGTTATTTAATTTCACCTTCTTTTTATTATGTGAGTTTTCTTTTAAAAATTTTACAATATTATTTTATCAAGTTGTTCTTTATTTAATTTATTTTGATTGGTTTACGTATCCTTACTTTTAAGTGGAAAAATTATCTAAGGAATTGAATGAATTTCCTAAAATAAGTAGTTGTTTTTCCTAATCTGAAGTTGGTAAACTATTAAAATAAATAGTTGATTTTTCTAAAATATGTAGCAGTCGTTTCCACTCTTAAGTGCGAATGCAATCTAAATAATTAGATAATTTTTGTGGCTTACCTAATCTTATAAGGTAATAATATCTAAGTGGACATAGCTTAAAAAAAATTAGCTAATTCTTCTAATAAATTATGTGTCTTAACTATTTTATGGCTGAAGGTCCACCAAAATATTTAGGTTCTTTATTTACTCTCGCAGTTAAACTAACCAATATAATTGTAATAATTAACATTTAGAAAATAGCTTAGAAATAGCTCTTAAAATAGCTTTCAAATGTTCAATAGTTCAAAAACTCTTTAATGTAAAATAGAAACAATTAGAAATAGCTCTTAAAATAGCTTTCAAATGTTCAATAGTTCAAAAACTTTTTAATGTGAAAATGTCTTTTAAAAATTTGTTATTCATAAACATGTTTAGCTGCTTTGTAGTTAAAATATGACCACTTTCGATTGGAAGTGGAAAGAATGTCAATAATGTTTTGTGTATAAGATAAATTAATGACTTTTTATTTATTTGTCACAATTTCGTCCACATTTTGACATTTAAGCATCAAGATTTTTTTCGATTCTACCCTCGCACTGAAAAAATAGCCACATTGTTTTTTTTAAGCATTTTGAAATTTTTTGTTTATGTTTAAAAATGTTTAAAATACTTTAAATTATTTTTGACAATGTTTGTGCTCAAATGAGAGCAAATAATTTAAAAAATGCTTTATGAGGGGTTTATAAACAAACATTTTCAAGAATTTTTGGACTTTTTTTTTTGTTTTTGATTTATTTTTGAAGAAATTTGTTCTCAGATGTGAACAAAAATATTTTAAATTGCTTTATCAAGGGTTTATTGAAGGTTTCAACCATTTTTAAAATTCTCTCATTTATTGAGCATTTAAAAGAGATTTTTAACGTTATTGAACGTTTTAAAATTTTTTTTTCGATCTGTTTCTTATGAAGGCTTTATAAGTTCATAATTTTTTATGAATACAGCCGTAAATATATCGATCTTTTCTCAAAACTACACTGTTAGAGAAAGAAGACATTACTTTTGCAAAAAGGAAATTTTTCCCTTGAGGACCTATTCCCTTCGACCACTCCTTAGGGGAGCTCCTATACAAATTTTATGATTTTTGAGTATTTATTCCCTACACCTGAACAGGCAGCTTTAATGGAAGTCCCGAGAGGGTTAATATGTAGGACCGACCTCCATTAATTTTGCAAAAGGAACATTTTTTCCTTCGGGACCTATTCCCTCCGACCACTCCTTATGGGGGCACCCATACAAATTTAAAAAAAAATAAAACTGGACAAATGATTTTTATTTTTGAGCATAAAAAATAAAAATAATAAAACTCAAAAGAATAATTCTTATTCTTGAAGAAAAAATAAAAATCAAAAAATAACTTTTATTTTTGATGAATAATATAAAAATCAGTAAATAATAATTAAATTAAATTTTTATTGGCAAAGCTCAAAAAATAAAAATCATTTTTTATTTGGATAGATGCATCATTAAAGCAGCATATTGAAGTTTTCCAAAACGTGCTCCGACATTTGGAACATGTTGATTTATTTTTATTTAATATTTGGATATAATCGTTATTTTCTGTGCCTGATTTTATTAGTAGAGTTTGAATAAAATAAAAATTAAGTATGTACTACGAGTATATGAACAGAAGTTTGAGAAAAAGTAAAATTAACCTTTTATTTTTTAAATGCGTTCAAAAACGATTTGCACCGCTTAAAAAATCACCAAATGTTATAAACAAAGTTATTTCTACCTTATGTTTATCAAATGTAAGAAATAATTTGTTATAATATTCTGTAACGTAGCTTATATTTTTGTAAATTATTCAAAATAAAAACTAAATAAATAAAGGCTATAATTACCGAAACATTCGAAATAACTGGTCGATTTCAGAATCCCCTTGAAATAACGGCTTTCTAGTAGCCATTTCAGCAAATATGCACCCAATTGACCATATATCCACTGGACAGGAGTATCGTTGTGATCCCAGCAAAACTTCAGGTGCTCGGTACCATAATGTGACTATTTCGTGGGTGTAAATTCTAACAGGAATTCCAAATGATCTACCCAATCCAAAATCGGCAACTTTTATAATTCCCGTTTTATCGATGAGAAGATTTTGAGGTTTTAAATCTCTGTGAAGCACTCTACGGCGGTGACAAAATAAAATAGCGCTTGTTATTTGATATAAATAACTCCGCACAAGTTCCGAATCCAAGAACTTTTCCAGGGGAAGAGAGTCCATGTACTTCTTTAAATCCATTGACAAAAACTCGAAGATAAGATACAAACGGTTTTCTTCCATAAGAACATCTTCTAAACAAACAATATTCGGATGTTTAAGCTCCTTTAACAACGATATTTCCCTAAATAGATATGACATAAATATATATATAGTAGTATAAATATATATATATATTATAGTGTACCTTATATGTAAGGGAAAAATTTCTAATCGAATTATTGAGTAGGACGGATGTTGAATTCTAAAGAATTTTCCACGATTCCGGTCTAAAAGGTAATTTAATTTAATCATGTAATATTATTAAAAACATTAATAATAGTACAAAGTAATAAACAAAAAGCTTATAAAGCTTTCATTTAAGCCAAACCTGATTTTTTATTCGCTTTTCTGAAGCCATCCATTCATATTTACACGCTTATGATAAGAGTTTCCTAGTAGCTGTACAAATATGGTAAGTAATGAAGGGACGAAATAACTCGTAGTCTAAGAGCGAGTGGCCGGCAGACTTACGGTATTTTAACAAACCTTATATTTTCTTCATTTACTCTCTTATACCTTGCGATCATAAAATGGGATCTCTTTAGTCTGGCTGGTGGTTCCTTTAAAGCCACGCAGGTCCGAAAGGTGTAAAAATATGACCAAATTTCACGTCATAGTAACAAAGCTGGCACTTAAATATGTTGAAATATTATATTATTGCTATTGAAAAATAACAATGGCAGACAGCTATCGCGGTTCCAAGGACATGGCAGACACCTTTAAAATCCTTGAAAAAAAGTTTCACGGTATTTTAACAAAGCTGAAATTTATGTATATTGTTAATATTAATGGCAGACACTTTCTGCGGTTCAAACATCCCGGCAGACAACACGCATTGATACAAATTACCACTTTTTTGTCCGAAATGCTTAAAATAAAGTTGACAAAAATACAACTTTTTTCATCTCTATTGCAAAGAATATACTCTAATTTAAATAAAAGCTAATTTTTTTTTTATATTTCCTTGTGTACCGTCAAATTCACGGTGCCACGGTGTGCAGGAAGCAACTTTTATTCAGATATGCAGATGTTTGAAGAACCATCTATAGACGCGGAATCCATTGTTTTTAAAATCCTATGAGTTCGTTCAAGGGGATAAATTGATTTTTTATAGCAAATAAAACGATTTTTTATCAGGTTGTCCCGCAACTAATTAGAACTAAGTATTTACGGATGTGAAAGGTGATGTCGAGTTGAGTAAAAAATCGTGTGGAGGGTGTATGTTTTCACACTCTTGGGAGCTACAGGGTTAATTAGTATTTCACGATTTTGATTCACATTATTGTTTCTAGCAGAAACACGAACCCACAGAAAACTTATTTTGAAAACTCATTGCAAACTCAATGAAATCAACTTTCCAACGGTATATCAACAAACCCCACTGACCTAACATTTTCCGAGCTGTAGTCGTGTGAAGATGAAACCAATTGGTTAAAACTACTAAATTTCAACTTTGAATGCAAATTTCTCAGTATTTCGCGTATAAAATTAAATTTTTTATTACAATAATTTTGTAATTTATTCAATTCCATTTTCAATAACATCAAAAACATAAACATCGCTTAAAATAAAAAATGAGATATACTAAAAAAATTATACGTATTAGAAAATATGTACTATATGGAGGAAGGATAAAACCTCTACTTATTGACACTCTTAGGATGAAGTTATCGTCACTAAAGTTTTTATGAAGATTTCATGGTGTCGATAAAGTTCAGGGTCGATAACTTTGCAATATAAATTTTATAATATTTCTTACTCATTCATAAAAAAAAAACCTAGGCAGTCATAAGGACTGCCGCCAGAAGTGAAAACTTAAAGCCATGAGATAGCATTGGTTTTGTTTTTGAATCTTGAAATTAATTTTAGTTATTAAAATTATAATTTCATAATTTCTGTGCTTATTTTTAATAAATTAACGATTAGGATTATAAATTAATACTTAAAAATTTATATCTCAAGTTTGTGAACTCTACGAGTGTAAACCAGTTGATGAAATAAATAAATAAATAAATTTAAAATTTTTAAATCCGTGACAAGAACATAATCAATCAACTTTAAATGTTTTTATCAAGCTAACAAGATAACGCTTACGCTACTTAATAATCATTTCCTTATGTATTGAACCGGTGAAATGTTAAATAAAATAATAATAATAAAATAAAACGTTAAATAAAACGTAAATAATATCAAATTATTACACGTAAGTATTGAAATAAGTATTGCAAATATTTATAATAAATGCTTGAATTTTGTAATACATTTTTAATATATGTAGCTTATAAAAGAATTTAAAAATTTAGAACTTACTGTTGTATTTTAAAGTTGTCTTTAAAGAAGACAAACGCCTAAAGAAGTTTTCACTTTAAAAAACTGAAATTAGTTATGGCGTAGATAATATCCTTGTTTTCTAATAAGTATAATTTTTTTAGTTTAATAAATTACGCTAAATAATGAGAAATTGGTACTCAAAGTGGAAATTTAATAGTTTTAACCAATTGGTTTCATCTTCACACGACCACAGCTCGGGAAATATTAGATCAGTGGGGTTTGTTGATACACCGTTGGAAAGGTGATTTCATTGAGTTTGCAATGACATCACCTTCTGCATATCTGAATAAAAGTTGCTTCTTGCACACCGTGAATTTGACAGCCAACTAACGGCACACCAGGAAATATAAAAAAAATTAGCTTTTATTTAAATTAGAGTATATTCTTTGCAATAGAGAAGAAAAAAGTTGTATTTTTGTCAACTTTATTTTAAGCATTTCGGACAAAAAAGTGGTAATTTGTATCAATGCGTGTTGTCTGCCGGGATGTTGGAACCTCAGAAAGTGTCTGCCGTTCTAAATATAGAATTAAAATATTAATATTAACAATATATATAAATTTCAGCTTTGTTAAAATACCGTGAAACTTTTTTTCAATGATTTTAAAGGTGTCTGCCATGTCCTTGGAACCGCGATAGCTGTCTGCCATTGTAATTTTTCAATAACAATAATATAATATCAACATATTTAAGTGCCAGCTTTGTTACTATGACGTGAAATTTGGTCATATTTTTACACCTTTCGGACCTGCGTTGCTCTAAAGGAACCACCGGCCTAAAGAGACCCCATTATGATCGCCAGGTATAAGAGAATTAATGAAGAAAATATAAGGTTTGTTGAAATTCCACCCATAAAAAATAAAGATGAGCGGTGCCACAAGGCGATTCAACTTTCAATTTCCTTTGTTTTATGAATTAAGTTTTTATATTTTTCAGACTTGAATATACCATACTCGAAGAAATGAAAAAAAAGAATAAAATATAAGAAATGATGACATATTTAGAAAAAGTCTCATATCTGTGATTCTAAGAAACACAAAAATCTAAATTATGATTGTAACTTATGGCATTAAACATATTCAGAGCTCTTAAATAAACACATTCGCAGCATAGTTAAAGCGACACATTATGCAACTTTCAATTTCCTTCGTTTTATGAATTTATTTTTTTTTAATATTTCTCACAGACTTGAATATACAATGCTCGATGAAATGAAAAAAAATGAAATTTAAAAAATGATAACATTTTAAGAATAAGTCTCATATCTATGATTTTTAGAAACACAAAAATCTAAATTAAAAACGCATTCGCAGCATAGTTAAATCGACACATTTTTAAAAAAAATTAAATTTAATTTATTCATTGAAGGTTGAGAATAAGTACATTAAGAGGTATGCTGTTTTATAATACAATATGAAATATTATAACAATTAATTTACTTCAGTCTTGTGCTCACTTTCGTAAGGAAAATTTTTTTGGGGTGAATAAATACACTCAAAAAAATTTTTACAAAAACCTTTTTTTACAAATTTTTAACATTTTTTATGCATGCAACCTTAATTTTAAGTTTTTTACATTTTTATAACTGGTTACCATCGTTACACAAAATTACCTTGTCCGATTATCTCCAAATTTTAACCGCATACTTCCCACATATAGTATAGTTTCCGTGTGAACTAAAATATTGCAAAAATTTTTATTCTTTCTATATTTTTTTGCACAAAATCCAGGCAAAAACTTCGGTTTTTTACGATTTTTTTTTTCAAATCTTCATTTTTTTTTATTTTTTTAGCCAAACTTAAAAATTTTAGTTCACACGATAACCATACTCAAATTATTAATGAATTTTCTTTTTTTTTTGTTTCTAGGTGCTGCCAAACTGAAGTTATTATGGTAATTCCGGTATGGTATTTCCGATATCGACACATCAACTTCAAATTAAAGTTTCATACATAAAAAATATTAAAAATTAATAAAAGAAGTTTTTGTAAAAATGTTTAGAGTGTACTAGCATTTTCCCGGCGCGCGTTGCTGCACCCTGCAACTATATGGGAACATAATAGGTGTATTCAAAGCTTTTTTTAAACTCATAGTTTGACACCACTGTCATTTTCCACTGACCGTTACAGTTTCCCAGTAGCAGGAGATTACCAAATAGTAACTCCATTTTGAGTTTGTATGTAAGTACTGCTACTTTTACTTTCAAAGCTATTCGATACTACAAATTTTAATTGTATGGGCGGAGCCACACCCTCTTATATAATGCCCATCCCAGTTTTCTAGTAGATGGACATTACCCAGTTTTAGTACAGTTGCCGACAGTGAGTATACAAACTAAATTATCAAAATGTAGCCAAATCGACGAAAACCGTAGGAAATATAGCAGTTTTAATGATTTTTGGGCGGTAAAAGGGAGTGTGACAGAAATTTAAGCCATCTCGTACTTGAAAAAAATGTACTGCCAAAATTTCAGCTCTATCGGCTCAGTAATTTTGAAGTTTTCAGCCATCACACAGACAGCGTTTTCCTTTTTGTATATATATATTGGATAAAGATTATTGGTTATAACTTTTGATTGGTAAGAGATACTAAGATAATTTTTTCTAATAAATTAATTTTTTTGCTTGTATATTTTTTCAAAAATATAAAAACACAATATTGGAAAAAAATTTCCAATTTGCTTTTTGAATCACAAAAATGGTTTCTAATTTTTGCGTAAAATGGAAAAAAATTGTTCCTATAAATGTTCTAATTTTTAAATGGAGTTGAAAATTTGCGAATTTGAATTTACATTATTTTTACAACAAAAACAATTTCTGAGCCTTTTTTTTGAGGAAAACTCCAATATTTCAGACCTTTTTTGAAAAAGTATTTAAAATATATATACTCAACTAACGGTATTTTTGCAAGCCTTAAGACAAAAAAAAATTTAACAAAATGTATAAAAGCATCACAAAATTACATTTCGGATTGTTTTTTTCTCATTTTTGAGCAACTTAATGCAACAAATATATCGTTGTACTAAAATTTTTCATAGTTTTCAGGATATGTTCATATTTTTTGTGTCAAATTGACGAAATTTTTTTTATGTTAAACGTAAATCTTTATTAATCAAATCTTGGTGCACCGGTTTTGCTAAGAGGAAGAATATCGCTTCTAAAATTTCATTTTTATCAAAATTTTCGCAGTATTGAAGATATGTTAGTATTTTTGGTATGAAAATAACGGAAATTTTTTAATTTTACTAAATCTAAGAAAACATTTTTTTTGTAAATATTTGCATAAAAAAAAAATAAATAAATATCTGGTCATTTAAGCCCTTGAAAGGACTTTGACCTAGCTTCTTATGATCAATTGTGTTGTGCGTGTTATTAAGTTTGTACACAATTGACCGAGAACCGGACCTACATGCTTAACGCCGACTCCGAACGGCGATGAACGGAATGTTCTCGTTCTCAAGAAGCTTTACATGGCATTTTGATTACTCTCTGAGGTTTGCCATTGTCTGCAGAGAGGTGGTGGCCGTACAGAAAAATTATTTTAATTCAAATAATTTTCTGTCGCTGCTGGCGCTGCTGGGGTTCGAACCTGGGTCTCCAAGGTTCTTTGACATAGCGGCCACGCACTTTAACCAACTACGCCACGGACGCCACAAATATTTGCATATGTAACCTAAAAAAACAACTACAAATCTGCCTATTGTAGTTTTGGGCGATATTGTAAATAAATTGTTCTACATCGCAATTTGGTCTCCAAGGTGGATTAAAGAGGATAGTGCTAAAAAACTCACCGTACCTGAAAACTACTGTTTACCAATTTTCATTCTAATCGCATGAAAGGTTTGGAAGTTTTAGGTGGTTTTGCAAAGAATTTGTACTACAGCGCCTTCTGGTGTTCAAGGTGGATCAAAATTGAAAGCCCACAAACACGCACCGTACCAAAAAACTTCTATACACAAATTTTCATGCCAATCGGGTCAATTTTTCTTCAGTAAAAACTTAAAATGGATTACTACGAACATTTAAAAAATAAATTAGCCAAATCGGTGTAGCCATTTTCCGATTTTAGATAAATCAAAAAAATGGGCGTAAAAGTGGGCGTGATCAATTTTTCTTTCCGTAAAGAAAGTTGGACTATTACGAACATTTAAAAAAAAATTATCCAAATCGGTCCAGCCGTTCTCAACTGATGCAATTACCAACGAACGACATTTGATTTTTATTTATATAGATTTACTAGCTGATACCCGACGCGTTGCTGTCGTAGCGGAAATGATTTCTATCTCTATCTCTATCTCTATCTCTATCTCTATCTCAATCTCAATCTCAATCTCAATCTCAATCTCAATCTCAATCTCAATCTCAATCTCAATCTCAATCTCAATATCAATCTCAATCTCAATCTCAATCTCAATCTCAATCTCAATCTCAATCTCAATCTCAATCTCAATCTCAATCTCAATCTCAATCTCAATCTCAATCTCAATCTCAATCTCTATCTCTATCTCTATCTCTATCTCAATCTCAATCTCAATCTCAATCTCAATCTCAATCTCAATCTCAATCTCAATCTCAATCTCAATCTCAATCTCAATCTCAATCTCAATCTCAATCTCAATCTCAATCTCAATCTCAATCTCAATCTCAATCTCAATCTCAATCTCAATCTCAATCTCAATCTCAATCTCAATCTCAATCTCAATCTCAATCTCTATCTCTATCTCTATCTCTATCTCAATCTCAATCTCAATCTCAATCTCAATCTCAATCTCAATCTCAATCTCAATCTCAATCTCAATCTCAATCTCTATCTCTATCTCTATCTCTATCTCTATCTCAATCTCAATCTCAATCTCAATCTCAATCTCAATCTCAATCTCAATCTCAATCTCAATCTCAATCTCAATCTCAATCTCAATCTCAATCTCAATCTCAATCTCAATCTCAATCTCAATCTCAATCTCAATCTCAATCTCAATCTCAATCTCAATCTCAATCTCAATCTCAATCTCAATCTCAATCTCAATCTCAATCTCAATCTCAATCTCAATCTCAATCTCAATCTCAATCTCAATCTCAATCTCAATCTCAATCTCAATCTCAATCTCAATCTCAATCTCAATCTCAATCTCAATCTCAATCTCAATCTCAATCTCTATCTCAATCTCAATCTCAATCTCAATCTCAATCTCAATCTCAATCTCAATCTCAATCTCAATCTCAATCTCAATCTCAATCTCAATCTCAATCTCAATCTCAATCTCAATCTCAATCTCAATCTCAATCTCAATCTCAATCTGAATCTCAATCTCAATCTCTATCTCTATCTCTATCTCTATCTCTATCTCAATCTCAATCTCAATCTCAATCTCAATCTCAATCTCAATCTCAATCTCAATCTCAATCTCAATCTCAATCTCAATCTCAATCTCAATCTCAATCTCAATCTCAATCTCAATCTCAATCTCAATCTCAATCTCAATCTCAATCTCAATCTCAATCTCAATCTCAATCTCAATCTCAATCTCAATCTCAATCTCTATCTCTATCTCTATCTCTATCTCTATCTCTATCTCTATCTCTATCTCTATCTCTATCTCTATCTCTATCTCTATCTCTATCTCTATCTCTATCTCTATCTCTATCTCTATCTCTATCTCTATCTCTAAGTGGAACGACTCGTGTAAATTGATAACCAAATTTCGAGGCTATGCTACTTATAATTCCAAAGTTATTCGATATCGCAAATTTAGCTTGTATGGGCGGAGCCACACCCCCTTGTTCAATGACGTCTCAGTTTTCTAGTAGAAGAATATCACCCAATAGTAATTCCATACTGAATTTCGTTGTTAAACGACGTTTAGTTCCAAAGCTATCTGATATCAAAAATTTTAAGTGTATGGGCGTAGCCACACCCCCTTTTCCAAAGCCCATCCCAGTTTTATAGTATAAATATATCACCAAGTGGAAACTCCATACTGAATTTCATTATTATACGGCATTTAGTTCCAAAGCTATTCGATATCATAAATTTGAATTGTATGGGCGGTGCCACACCCCTTTGGCCTATACTTGATAAATTTTGCTAGTCGAAGGACGCGACTAAATAGTACGCTCCTACCAAGTTTCATTGATGTGTGACTTATAGCTTGAAAGTTATACCGAAAATTTGGTCTGCTGAAAAAGTGCCACGCCCCACATTCAACGCCCATAAAATTTTACCTGTGGAACGGCTCTTGTAAATTAAGGTAGAACACCGAATTCCGATGCTATGCGAACTATAACTTCAGAGCTATTCGCTACCGTAGATTTGGGTTGTATGGGAGGTGCCACGCCCCCTTGTCATTTTCAAACAATTTTTTTTTAAAACCATCTAGAGAACGTACCCTACAAAATGGTATCGGCAGATTTTTATTTACCCAGCCGAACTCTCAAACACTCGTCACAAACAGATTTGACAACATTTTTTTATATACTATATATAGATTCATTACAAAAAAAATTTTCTCCATTATCTTATAGCGTTTTCCTGTTAAAAAAATTTTACATATACACTCGAATACCGAGCGCGCCAAGTAGCAACATGCCTTAAGTGAGCATAAGGCAACAATTCAACGACATACAGTGTGCAGCAAAAGTCATGGTACCCCAGCCGCAGTATAAAATCATTCGTTCTTTCTTAAAAAAATATATCGCAAAAGATATGATTCTTATTTTTATTTAATATATCCATTTATATACTTCAAAAAACCAAAACAATATTTCAAATATTTATGTAAACAAAAATAAAAAAAATTAGAGATCACGTTAACTTCAGTTTTTTGCACAGCAAAAGTCATGGTACCCCTGGTCATAAATAGAGTTACATTTGATTTACCCGATTAAATATTTGTACTAATTGATGGCAACCCTTAAAGCGTTTGTTTGCTCTCTTTTAAAAATAAAACGGTACTTTCCAAATTTCCAGTCAGCAAAAGAAGTTTTTTATAATTGCAAGAAGGAGAGTCAAATTATTTCTTAAAATGTCGAGAAAAGAATTATCAATTGAAGAAAGAAAAATAATAATTAATAACCACGAAATGGGTAAATCTTACTCTGCAATTGCTCAAATTATAAACAGAAGTAATGTGCAAAAAGTTATTAATCGGTTCAAAAGAGATAACGTTATTGAAAATAAACCGCGAACAGGCCGTCCACCAAAGCTCAATAAAAGGGAAGAACGAAAAATTGAAGCCATTGTAAAGAAAGATCCATTTACAAGTGCACCTAAAATAGCAGAGTTGAAAGAATCATTTGGGAAAGATGTTTCTGGAGATACGGTGCGTAGGTTCATCAAGAAGGCTGGGTACAATGCTCGCACTGCTCGTAAGAAGCCGCACGTTAGTGAAATAAATAGAAAAATACGCATTGACTTCGCCAAAGAATATATAAATAAAGGAAATGATTTTTTGGAGAACGTAATTTTCTCCGACGAATCAAAATTTAACATTTTTGGATCGGACGGACGCGTATTAGTGTGGCGGAAGAAGTGCGAAGAGCTTAATCCAAAAAATACACGGAAAACTGTGAAGCATGGAGGAGGTGGTGTCATGGTATGGGGCTGCATGTCTGCAGAAGGTGTTGGCAATTTAGTGTTCATTGAGGAGACGATGAACAAAACGGTTTATATGAATATTCTTAAAGAAAATCTGAACCAAAGTGCTGAAAAACTAAATATTCGTGAAAACTATTACTTTCAACAGGACAATGATCCTAAGCACACCGCTGCAGACGTTAAGATGTGGATCGCATACAATACACCACACATGCTAAAAACTCCTCCTCAAAGTCCAGATCTAAACCCTATTGAGCACTTGTGGGATCATTTAGAAAAACGTATTCGAAATCATACTATTTCGAATAAAACAAAGCTTAAATAAATACTTTTGAATGAATGGGGTAAAATATCCGAAGATTACACTAAAAAACTTGTGCACTCAATGCCGAAGAGATTAAATGAAGTTCTCAGACTAAAGGGATATCCTACTAAGTATTAGGTAAGCAAATTTAAGTCAAGAATCGTAAAATTAATATAAAAATTGAAATATTTTTCCAGGGGTACCATGACTTTTGCTGGGCAAAAAACTGAAGTTAACGTGATCTCTAATTTTTTTTATTTTTGTTTACATAAATATTTGAAATATTGTTTTGGTTTTTTATAGTATATAAATGGATAAATTAAATAAAAATAAGAATCATATCTTTTGCGATATATTTTTTTAAGAAAGAACGAATGATTTTATACTGCGGCTGGGGTACCATGACTTTTGCTGCACACTGTACATAATTACACAATCATCAAAAACAACAAGTGCGAACAATAGAATAATTTGTACAACTTTTATAGTTTTACAAGTTTGTAAGTTTGTACACTAGACTGTAAGTTTGTACATATCCTATGCAAAAAAAAAAGTTTACAGTCGCATTTTAAAGTTTGGTATATCAATGTTTTTGCCTCAAGGAGACCAATATGACCTCTATAGAGGTCATTGACCCCAGGCGTACCGTTCTAGTACTTACCCTCCAGATCTCAGTTCCTACCATCCTAATGTGCCTCCCTAATATCAAAAAAATAAAGCTCTTAAAATATCATTAATCTTTTGCTCAGAAAGTATCGAAAGTATCGATATTTCCAGCAGAACTATTTTTAAAAAAAAATTTTAGTTTTCTCCTTGAGGCAAAAACATTGATATACCAAACTTTAAAATGCGACTGTAAACACCAGAGATATGAAGAAATATGTCAATGCGCGACCCCTACGTTCGGTCAAAAAAAAAAATATATTTTTTTTCGTAATTGTCTTGCAAAAATGCGTCATATTCGCTGGTATACGGCCAACTTTTTTTTGAGGTACGGTCTATTGTACACCTTTTATAGTTTTAAGTTTTATAAGTGATTTGCATATCACACTTAAATTTAATATTAATTAAGAAAACCAAATAAAAACTGACGATGGCACAACCTCCTGACAATGATAAAATTGACAACACAGGGGTAAATTGACAAATTGACCTTTGCAACACAAACTGCTTATAAAATTTAATTGAAGGTCTAAAATATTTAGACCAAACCGGGTCTAGCACAACACTCGCTAAAGTGTCTCCATTTTTAATTAAAAAAAGTTAATGACGATGTGTGTGGTGGCGAAGTAAAATCTTGTAAAAACCTTCGAAGCGGGAACATTCTAATTATAACAAAAGTGTCCAGTAGGCGTATCGAATTAAAATTTTTTTTCGAATTTCCCATTCAGAGAGGTCTCAAAAGTTGCATGGGGTTGTCAAGATCACCCAAAACCAATTTTAGGGAAAAAAGGATGTCTTCCTGTCCCGCAAGGACAAAGTTGTTTTTTGGGGAAAACAGTAAAAAATAACGATATTAAAATGCTTTGATTTTTATAAAAAAAAAACTACGTATGCTTAAAGCAAAAGTAAGTATAGGCTTAAACTAACAATATATTGCTAAACACGATGCCACTCACGATTTTTATCCACAGTCTTCTGTGTGAAGGATATTCGAAGCTAAAGTTATAATCGAGTTAGCTTTTGATTGCTACGCAATAGTCTAAATTTTGTGGTAATAATTATAGTGTTAACGTTTTCCTTAAATTTGGCGAATTAATAATTGGATATTTTTCGCATATGCATTTTTCTATTTTTGAGAAATGTATACTTAAAAGCAATTTTTTAACTTTTTCAAAGCAATGAATATAAGATATTCTAACACATCAAATATGGTACCGAGGATAATTTTCTCAGTTTTGATTCTTCAAATATTTCCGAACAAGAGACTGAGATAATAAAAGAACACAACCGAGCACATAGGAATGGCAAAGAAAATAAAGCACAACTTTTAGAAAGATACTACTTTCCAAGAATGAGCGCTAAAATAGAAAAGGTTTTGAAATTATGTAAAATATGTAGAGAAAACCAATATGACCGACACCCTCATAAACCAGCAATACAAGAAACTCTAATACCTCAATTTCCAGGACAAATCATTCACGTTTACATATATTTCACTAATAAACGAACAATTCTAACAATAGATAAATTTTCTAAGTACGCACAGGCAAAGATACTCAGATCAAGGGCGGTTGAACATATTAAAGGACCACTTAGAGAAATATTGCTAGCATTTGGTGGACCTGAAATTATAGTCTTTGATAACGAAAAATGCCTAAATTCTTCACCAATAACCCTTATGTTAGAAAATCAATTCAATATCCAAATATTTAAAACATCCCCGTACACAAGTTCAGTCAACTCTACTCTTTCAGAAACCATGCGATGTATTAAAACCGATTATGCTCTAGATAAATTTTCAGATCTGTTAGATAAAACTACATACGAATACAACCACTCCATACACTCAACAACACAAAAAAAAACAGTAGAAGTGTTCTTTGGAAGAACAGTGAGCACTGATCCACAACAACTTGAAAAAATACCACAGGACAATATTAAAAAACTCAAACAAAAACAAGAAAATTATCTGTCTTATCATAACAAAAAGAGGTACATTCCAAAAACCTATACTGTTGGAGAAACAGTGCACGTCAAACAAAACAAAAAATTAGGAAACAAACTTAAGAAAAGATTAAAAGAAGAGAAAGTAAAAGTAGACAGAAACACAACCATACTTACAGAATCTGGAAAAATTGTACGTAAAAGTAAATTTAATTATATAATATAAAAAATTAAATTCTCATTTCAGTCTATTCATATCAACATGCACTGCAGAAGTACACATCCTCGACTACTCCAACTCACAGGTCATCAATACAGGAAGCGCAAAAATTCAGACCGGAATATTTAGACTCATGGGCGTCCGCAGGAATTTGTCGAGGGAGGGGGGGGGGGGGGGGCAAAGGTATGCATTGGTGTGCACGTTTATGAAAATGAGCCTGTAATGTTACCTATGAAATTTTATTGCCTGAGATTTTCTGTGCAAA
Organism: Pherbina coryleti; assembly: GCA_943735915.1. NCBI lineage: Eukaryota > Metazoa > Arthropoda > Insecta > Diptera > Sciomyzidae > Pherbina > Pherbina coryleti. The sequence goes on along the minus strand of OX030948.1, from coordinate 113,943,134 downwards.
CTTTGTAAACATTGTTATTATATGAAAATTCATATTTTTCAATTTAACTTCCAGTATAACGAACTTTTAGTTTACAAAATCATATTTACATTTATTAAATGCATTTAAAAATATTTAAAATAATTGTCGTTCGTTTTTAAATATAGTTAAAGATCCGTGCAGACTGAAAAAGATATTTTCAAGGTATTTATTTTGTTTTATTATCATTTAAAATAGCTTTTTTGATTTTTTCTTTTGTTCGTATCAATGTGTGTGTATAATTTATTGTTACGCATACTCGTTCCTTTTGTATGCATAACCGATAACCAACGTAGGTAACAGCAACACTATACAAAAACAGCTAACCGATATTGCAATCGATCTCATCTTGGCATTCTCTCTGATTACCACGCGGAAGCAAGTTGTATTTTTACCCGAGTTGTATTCTATTTAATTAACTATAATCTACTTAATGAATTTAACTGAAATTAACTATATTTTAAAATAAAATAATTATCTTTTGTTAAGAAACATAACAAAAAGTGGCGACGAGGACTTTTTATTCGCAGTAGAGAAAAAAAAAATGAACTAAAATGTCTAAAATAGAAGAGACATTAGCGCAATTGCTTGTACGAATGCAAGAACAGCAACACAGAGATAGTGTGGCGATGCAAAATATACTTGAGGAAATAATTCCAGCAAGTGACTCCAAGAATGAAGTAAAATTCGGTGGAAATCCAGAATTTATCATTGAGGCACTTGCATCGAACATTACTGAATTTTGCTACGATGTCGACCATAACCTCACCTTCGACACATGGTTTGCGCGATATGAAGACCTTTTTCAGCACGATGCAGGAAAATTGGACGATGCGGCAAAAACAAGGCTACTGCTTAGGAAGTTGAACTCACAGGTGCATCACAAATATGTAAACTACATGCTACCAAACCATCCAAGGGACAAAACCTTTAAAGAGACAGTGTCATTACTCAAGCAACTTTTCGGAATACAAGCATCACAATTCAACATCCGATACAATTGCCTGCAACTTAAAAAAGACCCAAGTGTAGATTTTATCACGTACGCAGGTGACGTAAATAAACAGTGTGAACTTTTCGACTTAAAATTATTGACAATCGATCAATTTAAATACTTGATTTTTGTTATGGGTCTAAAATCGCCATCAGATTTTGAATTGCGCACAAAATTGTTTAACAAACTAGACGAAAAAAGAGATGGCGAAAGCGCCATTACACTGGACACATTGTCACGGGAATGTCAACGTTTGGTGAACTTGAAAACTGACACTGCGCTCATTGAAAACCAGAAGACGGCGGCACATATAAACAAGATCAAAACAAGGTCACAATCCATAAACACAAAGGAGGGAAAAGTACCGAAAAGTCCATGTTGGTACTGCGGTGATCTTCATTACGCACGTTTCTGTTCATATAAAAACCATAAATGTGGTGATTGTTCACACACTGGGCACAAAGAAGGTTATTGCACAGGCAATAACAAAAACTACAAAAACAACCGAGCAAATGACTCGCAACAAAAACAACAACATAAATACAACTCAAATGCTTCACACAAAAGTCACAGAAAGCAGCATACAAATATGAATTTCGTGCAGTCAAACGGAATTTTTGTGACAAATCAAGTACAAAGCTTACGAAAATACGTGGACGTACATATCAACGATTCACATGTAAGACTTCAATTTGACACAGGCTCAGATATAACTATTATATCAGAGGAGAACTTCAACAAACTGAACGTTCAAGATATTGAGGAAGTTGACCAATCAGCACGTAGCGCAACAGGCGAGCTACCCCTCACGTCGCAGTTCAAATGCAAAGTCAAATTTCAAGGGAAAGAAAAATCTTTAATTTGCCGAGTTACATCAATTCACGATCTCAATGTCATGGGATTAGATTGGATGGACGCTTTACAACTGAAAGACCAGACCATAAATTCTGTGTGCAATCAAATACAGAATAATCAGGGGAGTGTTGATCAAACATCGATTCAAAACAAAATTGCTCACTTAAAATTATCTTTTTCAGATGTGTTCGATGGCAAAATGGGACTCTGCAACAAGACAAAGGCCATATTGCAGACGAAGACCCATGCTCAACCAGTTTTCAGACCAAAACGCCCCGTTGCTTACGCCATGCAGCAGCTAGTAGAGACATAGCTAAAACGTCTACAGGACTGCAACATTTTATCACCTGTGAACTACTCCGATTGGGCAGCACCCATCGTGGTCATTAAAAAAGCAGCTGGCGGAATACGAGTGTGCGGTGATTTTTCAACTGGACTGAACGAGCGCCTCGAATCACATCAGTATCCACTTCCCCTGCCGGAAGACATTTTTTCAAAACTGGCAAATGCCAAATATTTCAGTCATCTTGACTTATCAGATACCTTTTTACAAATTGAAGTTGATGACGCATCAAAGCATTTATTAACCATCAACACGCACATCGGACTGTTTAGATATAACAGAATGGTATTTGGCGTTAAAACGTTCCCAGCCATTTTTCAACAAACTATGGATCAGATGCTGGCAGGCATATCAGGTGCAGCAGCGTACATTGATGACATTTTTGTAGCAGGCAAAGATGAAGGGGAACACGAAAAAAATCTTCACGCTGTTCTCGACAGAATCAAGGAATATGGGTTCAAGCTTAAATACGAAAAGTGCGTATTTTTCAAAACTTCTGTAAGCTACCTGGGTTACATAATTGACCAAAATGGCCTCAAACCAAATTCCGAACGCGTCAGGGCTATTGCGAACATGCCTGAGCCAACCAATATTACAGAACTGAGATCATTTCTCGGTGCAATTAATTTCTACGGCAAATTTGTGAGCAACATGCGTCAACATAGAGGGCCGTTAGACGAACTTTTGAAATCCAATGTTACATGGACATGGACAACAAAACATAAGCGATCGTTCCAAGAATTAAAGAACATTTTATTATCAGACCTCACATTGGCACATTATGACCCTCAGCAGAACATCATAGTTGCAGCAGATGCATCCGGATACGGACTTGGTGCATGCATTTTACACGAATATGCGGACGGCACCATCAAAGCAATTTCTCATGCGGCACGCTCACTAACACCTGCTGAACAAGGGTACAGTCAAGTGGAAAAGGAAGCGCTCGCACTTATTTTTGCGGTAACAAAGTTTCACAAAATGATATATGGGCGACGATTCAAGCTTCATACCGACCACAAACCGTTATTAACAATTTTTGGACGCAAAACTGGAGTAGCAGTACACCAGGCAAATCGTTTGCAGAGGTGGGCAATTCAACTTCTAGCGTACGACTTCGAAATTAGTTTTGTGAACACCAATAGTTTCGGATACGCGGATGTATTGTCACGTCTTATAAACAAAGAAAACAATGTTCCGGAAGATTTCGTTATAGCATCAATAAAAATTGAAAACGCTGTCAAAACGATTGTCAATGACGTCATAAAGTCAATGCCGGTAACTTTCAAAATGATACAGTACGAAACAGCAAAGGATAAAACTTTGTCTACTGTTTTAAATTACATCCAAAGTGGATGGCCTTCAGAGATAAATCAAAACGATGAGCTTAAGCTGTTCTTCCACAGAAAAGACAATTTATTGCACACAGACGGATGTATTATGTATGGTGACCGACTTGTCGTCCCACACACATATCGCAAGCGTATATTAAAACAAATTCATCATGGACATCCAGGAATAGAACGAACAAAAGCTATAGCACGAAGCTGTGTCTACTGGCCACGTATCGATGATGACATCAAAATTATGGTAAACTGTTGCAGCAACTGCGCCTCAGCAGCGAAAATGCCGTTTAAAGCGCCACTACAACCATGGCCCACACCAGCCAAGGTTTGGGACCGACTGCACATCGATTATGCTGGACCAATCGACGGGTATTATTTTTTACTGGTCGTCGATGCTTTTTCAAAATGGCCAGAGATTATAGAAACAAAATCAATTTCATCGCAGCAAACAGTTAAGATGTTAAGCGACATTTTTTCTCGTTTTGGTCTACCATCAACAGTCGTATCAGACAACGGTACGCAATTCAAAAGCGCATTTTTTGAGGAATTCATGGAGAAAAATTGCATTGATCATAAATGCACTAGCCCATACCATCCAATGTCAAATGGACAAGCCGAGCGATTTGTAGACTCATTCAAGAGAGCACTCAAAAAGATGGAAGGAGAGGGGACGGTCATAGAAAACATGCACAAATTTCTACAATTGTATCGTTCAACTTTAAACCCAAATGTACCAGACAACAAGTCACCAGCAGAGATAATGCTTGGCAGACCAATGCGTACCACATTAGATCAACTGAAACCACTAACACACAGCGATCAGCAAATGTCAGCAGCCTCAACGAAGATGAAACAGCAATTCGACAGGAAACACGGCGTTATTTCGAGATAATTTCAAAAATTCGACAAGGTATTTGTGAGAGCACCAGACGGCGTAAACCACTTTAAATGGGTACCTGGAGAAATCATTGAGCAGAGAGGCGCTGTCATGTACAATGTGCGACTCACAAATGGCAAAATTATAAGATCTCACATAAATCAAATTCGTCAACGTACTGCAATAAAAGACGTTTCCGAAGATCATAATAAACCATGGGCTGCAGCTCTTGAAATTTTCGATTCGTCACCAACTGAAGTTGCGGATACAGATGATAACCTGGAAAATGACATAAACAACAGTGACAACGAACCAACAGCACCTACTACTTCTCATAATGGAAACTCAACGATAGAAGTACCACTGGCTCTTCGCAAATCAACCCGCAAACGTTGGCCAGTGAACAAATTTACACCATCTTAATGTAATTTACTCAAAAGGGAAGGTGTTACGCATACTCGTTCCTTTTGTATGCATAACCGATAACCAACGTAGGTAACAGCAACACTATACAAAAACAGCTAACCGATATTGCAATCGATCTCATCTTGGCATTCTCTCTGATTACCACGCGGAAGCAAGTTGTATTTTTACCCGAGTTGTATTCTATTTAATTAACTATAATCTACTTAATGAATTTAACTGAAATTAACTATATTTTAAAATAAAATAATTATCTTTTGTTAAGAAACATAACATTTATAAAAAGAGTGCATGATAATCTTGTGTTTGTATTTTAAAATTTTTTTTATATTCGTTTCTCTTGAATGCTCGTTCAGTTATGATCATTTTTTTTAAGGTACTATTACCGTCTAGAAATTTAAAAAAATTAATTTTTGTTTTTTACATTTTTAGATTCTTTATACCTTCAATAATAACTGTCCAAAATATTAAATCGAAATTCGAAGCCAGTGCCGAGATATAACGACTCAATTGAAGTGCGCTCTCGGCTCGCAGGTGTAAAAAAACTTTACACGCATTTTCTCGAGTTTAGGTTTTTTTAACTGGCGGACAGTCAATCTCCGGATCTACTGTGCCGTTATTAATAATTTTTGCAGCATTTTGTTTGTTTTTATATCCTGTGTGATAGTTTACCACAATTTGACCACAAAAAAAAATATATAAAATTTTTGAATTTGAAAAAAGGTTGAAAAAAGGCGATTTTAAAAATTTCTTTTGATTAGCCTTAGTTTTTTTTGAATGTGTAACATTCAGTCTATAGAGGGTCGGTAGAATAATTTTTATTTTTAAATCCTTCTGATGAGCTTAATTGGTGGTAAGCGAAAAGAATTCTTAAAGGAAACACACGCGCCTACACGGCTTTAACCAGGCATTAGGTAATGGGTCGTTTTTCACTTTTTTCATCGGGTTGAATATCTTTTTATATTTTTTCGGCTTCCTTCGTTCCTATTGTTAAGCTCCCACTTAGCAATGCGAAAATCCTATCCTAATATCCAACTTTTTATTCATTAAACCTCATTCTCGTTTTTAGGTGAGCTAGGTTTTTGTTAATATTTATTCAAACAATTTTTATACCCCCACGTTTTAAAAAACGTAAATGGGGGTATATTAATTTTGTCACTCCGTTTGTAACGCCCATAAGGAGGCGTGGTAGGTATAGAAAAGTATATATATTCTTGATCAGCATCACTACCCGAGTTGATTAAGCCATGTCCGTCTGTCTGTCCGTCTGTCCGTCTGTCTGTGATCACGATTACAGCCGTAATTAAAAAGCTATCATCACGAAATTCAATATTTAAGCTTTTATCTAAAAAATGAAGGTCAAGTTCGTAAATGAGCCAAATCGGATGAAAACCGCGCCTACCTCCCATACAAAGTGACTTTATCAAAACGGTAAAATCTCTTAGAATTCAACAAAAATTAATATATGGACTTGCAATTTTGGATATTAGTTTTGATGCTCAAAATACACTCTCATTATGAAATTCAACCAAATCGGATGAAAACCACGGCTACCTCCCATACAAAGTGACTTTATCAAAAAGGTAAAATTTCTCTAAGATCCACAAAAATTAATGTATGGACTTGAAATTTTGCATATACACTTTGATATATAACATGTACTATGTGTATGGAATTCAACCAAATTGAGTGAAAACCACGCCCACCTCCCATACAAAGCGACTTTATCAAAAAACTAGTAAGAAATGATCTTCGACTGGGCCGAAGTTAAAATACCCCCACGTCCAAACCGAAGTACATTCAAAGTCTTAAGCCGTCAATAAAATGTTTATTTGTATAAAACATTTTTGTTATACCTACATAGTTTTAACAGAAAATATTCGCTTTCATTTTTTATAAAATCACTTTGTATGGGAGGTGGGTGTGGTTTTCACTCGATTTGGTTGAATTTTATACACAAAGTGCATGTTATATATCAAAGTTAATAAACAAAATTTCAAGTCTTTTGATGAAGTCACTTTGTATGGGAGGTAGCCGTGGTTTTTATCCGATTTGGTTGAATTTCATACTTAGAGTGCACTTTAAATATCGGAGCTCATATGCAAAATTTCAAGTCCATATATTAATTTTTGTGGAATTCTAAGAGATTTTACCGTTTTGATAAAGGCACTTTGTATGGGAGGTAGGCGTGGTTTTCATCCGATTTGGCTCATTTTCGAACTTGACCTTAGTTTTTTAGATAAAAGCTTAAATATTGAATTTCGTGATGATAGCTTGAAAATTACGGCTGTAATCGTGACGACAGACGGACAGACGGACAGACGGACAGACGGACAGACAGACGGACATGGCTAAATCAACTCGGGTGGTGATGCTGATCAATAATATATATACTTTTCTATACCTACCACGCCTCCTTATGGGCGTTACAAACGGAGTGACAAAATTAATATACCCCCATTTACGTTTTTTAAACGTGGGGGTATAAAAAAGCGAATATTTTCTGTTAAAAATATAACGAAAACGTTTTTATAGATAAACATTTTATTGATTGCTTAAGACTTTGAATATACTTTGGTTCGGCCGTGGGGGTATTTTAACTTCGGCCCAGTCGAAGATCATTTCTTACTAGTTTTATTTAAGATAGTAAATTATCTGTTTAATTTTTATTTTTATTCATTATTTTTATTTATTATACATTGTTTACTATTTATAGAATATTATATATTATTTCTCGTAAGTTTCTTCTTTATTTATTTTTAATCGCTACTTATTTCTTATCAAACAGTTATTAATTAAAAATTATTTTGTGTATTACTTATGTCTATTTTTGGTATTTTTTATTTTATTATATATTTTTTTATTATATATTTTATTACTATTTTTAATTATTTTATAAATTAAAATTATATGCAGAATTATATATAACAACAGATTAGATTTTGATTAGTAAAAATAATTGACAATAGCTAGACTTGGGATGAGAATGATTTAATTCTCATTTCATACTCGGTGAGAGTAAGTTATTTTTGCTCTCACTTTGAGTGTAGTTAGATAAGGACTCAGACATCGTTAGACTCAGACGAGTAGACAACGGACTCAGACAGGACTTAGTGGCTTTTTTGAAACCGACACGTCTCTAGCTCCCTTTGGCAAAGTGCGTTGACACTTTGTTTAAAATTATTTATATTGTTTTTAACAAATGTTGCGGGCCGCCTCGCAACTTTTGGGAGGAACAAAGTATTGATACACTTTGCCATTCACACATCAAAGAACTTCGTGTTGATTTCTCAAATAATATTTAGACTCCACATATACAACACAATTAATAAAAACAAAAGTTGCACAACAGAAGATAACTAGAGGACAAAATCGGTTGTTGAACGTTACTCAGTGCTGGTTATGAAAACGTAACGGACCGTGTCGTAGCGCTACTCAAATTTGCTATATGAACAATGCCCATATGTAGTTAAAGAAATTTTAACAAAAAGTGACAAAACTCAGATATACCTAAGTTTCGTACCACCAAATATCATGTTTACATTACACATTTAACTATGCAATTTGGCTATAATAGTTTGGTAACTGTTTCTGATGTTTACACTGCCAGTAGCGTAGTTAACTTTGTCATTACTTGACGTCAGTTTTTCGTTGATTCACATAATTTTGAGACATATTGAAAATTTAATTTTCATACAAAAAAAAAAAAAATTAAAAATATTAAAATATGTGTGATAAAAGCCTTGTAGGATTTTTGTTCATCATCAGCAGGAAGTGTTTTCTAAACTGGTGGTCTTTGACCGAATCATCGAAAGAAAAAGAATTGTTTTCAAATATTTTTTTGCTTTTTTTATGTGACATTTCCTTGTCATTTCTTTAATTTCCTTTTGTTCTTAATGAAAACACAGTGTTGCATAGCAAAATGAGACGGTTTCGGTCGCAGTTTCAACTTAACTGCTTTGCGAGATAGTTAAGATTTTGTATGGGAAACTATGCAGTTAAGTATTCAGTTTCAAAGTTAACTGTGTAGTTTCGAGGTAATGTAAACATAGTATAAGAAATCAGAACTTAAGAGCTTAAAACTTTGTAACATATAAACAAAAATGTAACATATAAACAAAAATGTAACATATACACATAGGAAATAAAAATATGTAAAATTTTTCAGTTGAGGGGGGGGGGGAGTGCCCCCCCCTCCTGTGGACGCCCTTGTTTAGACTCATACACCTAATTGACACAAGCTTCAACCAAACAACAGTTGACAAAATTAATCGCACAATACAGGCAAGAATCTCAAACCACAATCCTATACTTCAGTTCTTTAAACATGAAATTTCCCAATACATTTTAAGACTCAAACCAAAAGTAAAACATACAAAAAGATCCACAGGTATTCTTGCGACAGTTTAAAAATGATTTAAAAATTCTAAACGAAAAAATTAACAACGTTCTAACTAATAATAATAATCAAGTAGTAATAAATAGGTTAATAATAAAAAAAATTAATGATTTAACTAATGCTTCTAATAGAGCATTGGAAACTTATAAAAATAGTGACAACGTTCAGCATGAAATAGCTACTAATCTAATGTATCAATTACAAATTTTAAAAGAAGAAATTATTAATGTTAGTTATGCAATACATTGGGCAAAAGCCGATGTAATAAATTCATATATTTTAGGTAATGAAGAAATAAATATAATTGAAGAAATAATAGAAAAAGAAAATAGTTCTTATGTTAATTTAGAAGAAACCTTCCAATTTGGGGAAGTAAAAATAGCTTGTAATAATGAACTTTTAATTTATATAATAAATTTGCCAATTACCGACGAAACAACTTGTAAATCTTTAATAATAAAATCTTTAATAAATATATTTTAGGTAATGAAGAAATAAATATAATTGAAGAAATAATAGAAAAAGCAAATATTTCTTATGTTAATTTAGAAGAAACTTTCCAATTTGGGGAAGTAAAAATAGCTTGTAATAATGAACTTTTAATTTATATAATAAATTTGCCAATTACCGACGAAAGAACTTGTAAATCTTTAATAATAAAATCTTTAATAAATATATTTTAGGTAATGAAGAAATAAATATAATTGAAGAAATAATAGAAAAAGCAAATATTTCTTATGTTAATTTAGAAGAAACCTTCCAATTTGGGGAAGTAAAAATAGCTTGTAATAATGAACTTTTAATTTATATAATAAATTTGCCAATTACCGACGAAAGAACTTGTAAATCTTTAATAATAAAATCTTTAATAAATATATTTTAGGTAATGAAGAAATAAATATAATTGAAGAAATAATAGAAAAAGCAAATATTTCTTATGTTAATTTAGAAGAAACTTTCCAATTTGGGGAAGTAAAAATAGCTTGTAATAATGAAATTTTAATTTATATAATAAATTTGCCAATTACCGACGAAAGAACTTGTAAATCTTTAATAATAAAATCTTTGAAGAAAGGAAATGAAATATATAAAATCCCATTTGAAAATTTATTACAATGTAAGCAAAAATTATATGGTATAAAAGAAGAATCTGAGTATTTTGATCATATTAAATTATGCAGAAATAAGATTATAGATATAAGCAACACTACCTGTATACCAAATCTGCTTAAAAGCGCACCATCAACTTGTGCCAAGACCAATAACTAAAACGTAGCATCAGTTGAGAGCATCAAGCCAGAAATTCTACTTCTCAATCAATATAATAGAACGATATTCTTAAACAGCGAACCATTTAATGTTACTGGACCATTTATTGTAGAATATCACAACGCAACAATTACAGTCGATGGTCAAAGCTACAGCCTCAACGAAACATCAAACTTTAAACCTCTACCAGCCATTCTTCAATCATCTTCAGTCAAAGGAAACTATGAAGAAATGTTATCGTTAGAAATGATGAAAGAACTTCACATCAATAATACTCAAACGATCAAATTATTGACAAAAGAGGCCCGTGTAAGCTACATCGGACTATATGTCTTTCTCATCTTGGGCCTTGTCATAGCAGCGAAAATTTATTTAACAAAGCTGAAAAGATCTACTACGATTACGGCAATCATCAATAAAAAAGATTCGACGGAAACTTCATCGTCTCAGCCCACTATTGTAACCAATCCTGAATACCCTACATCAACAATACATCCTCTAGGATTATATGTGACAAACGAGGACGTTCATAATTAAGAAGAGAGGAGTTAACGAAAAATAAACCAAACACTCAAAATTGCACGAGCATCCGCTCCCACGAAAATGCTGACGTGTTTCCAGACATAAGTAAATACTTCTAACGAAATCAACAACAACAACCTGCAGCAAGTGCAGCCGACACACGCCGGCAGAGAAATAAGCAGAGTAGTAGTTATTAATAAGTTATAGAAAATGTTAAATTTAGTCTTAAATTAAAACTCAATAAAGTAAGTCGTAAGACTTAAAAAAAATATTTTGTTTTTTTAGTCAAACTAATTAAAATAAAATGAATTTATATATAACTTGTAGCAGAATAATTAACTATTGTGAATATGTTTGGTAGAATATAAGAAAATGATTGTGAACTATAACTCGCTAAGCAGAAATAAATTCATTCGTTGTTGAAGTGTCGAAGCGTGCGTTATGGTTAAGCGGCTAAATAAATTAAAGGCTTACATCAGATGTGGGGTGAAATAAATAGAAACTTAAGATAAATAACCAGTGAAAAATTTAAATAAAACTTAAGATAAAAAAAAAAAGAAGTAGTGAAAAATATTAATAAAACTTACGATAAAAAAGAAGCAGTGAACAGTATATTGACAATAAGTAGAAGTGTGAAAATTCTAAGTGCTTAAGAATGGACAGTGTTCCAAGAGAAACAATTGCAAGAAGTTTGCGAGACGCTGGGATGAAATTCCCGGAAACAGCGACCATTTGCCAACTCAAAAAGCTCATGGTGCAAGTGATTGGTTTTTCTAATGGCGATGTTACGTAGACGGTCGCGGGCACGGCACGGTCACAAATTGTTGTTGCTTCAATGTAAAAGGGAAATTTGAGAGAGTGAGCGAGGGAATAAAGTTTGACCACCGCGGTCACCAAATGATTCGGCTGTCGATATCAAATCACTGGATCAAAACAGTGTTGCGTTGTGGAAATATTCGAAATAATGTGTTTTTGCATGCAAATAGTACACTTTTTGTACGGAATGTATCAAAGCAGTAATGAAACCTGCATAATAGCAACACTCACCATACTCATACTCATGATACTTTTTTGCATAAAGTATCAAAGGTAGCAAAAAGAGTACTAGTGATCATAGATCAAATGACCGCCAGCATAACATACTTTGGGCACGACATTCATCAAACGGAAAAAGAGAGTAAAAACTCGTGACCGTGCCGTGCCCGTGACCGTCTACATAACATCGCCCTAAGGATGCAAATGCACCTGAAACTGGTGGTGAAGCGCTAGACTGTAGTGCGAATGTCAGCGGTGGTGATTTATCCACTGGCACGGTTGGTACGCAAGCAGTGAGTGCAGCAAGTGTTGACCAATTTCAGAACCCCGTGGTCTCAACAGCTGCAGTGTCTATTGAGGCAGATCAATTTTGTTTAGTCCCAGAAGCAAATGGTGGTGTAACGGAAAATTCCGTTGGAAGCATCGCTACTAACAAATTTACCAACAACACAACGAGTACACAACTAGTAACAGATTCTGTAGCGAGTTCAAATACCGTGAATCGTTAAATTTGAATGCAAGCATGGCTAATGTAAGTGAAGCAAAAGCAACGTGTAAGCAGAAGCACGCAAACATATCAACGACTGAGCAAGGCGATTTAAGAATGTTTCAGCAGGATTCACAAAAAAGTGCACATAATGGCAATGTTACCGAAGATGATGTTGAGGACTATGATCAAGTTGAGCAATGGTTGACCAAGCGATTGCGTATAATGCGGTTGAAAAAAGAGTTGCAGCTTCTAGAATCTCAGCATGCTACTCGTAATTTTACCATGAACATCAGTGATATAGAAGCGGCCGTGCCCAAGTTTGACGGCGAAAGCAATGTTGACGTGAAGAAATGGGTAGCTGATTTTGAATGCGTTACAACGGTGTATGAATGTACTAATGAGGACAAATTCTTCTTTGCACGTAGAATGCTCACTGGAAGTGCTGCTTTGTTTTTGAAGATGAGCTCTGTAAAAACTTGGGACCAGTTGAAAGAGGAGCTTTTAGGAGAATTTTATAAACCAGTGAGCCTTAAAGATATTTTTAACAAATTGGAAAAACGTACGTGGAGAAGAAACAAGGAAAGTTTGCATCACTATGTGCTGGTTATGCAAGAAATCGCAAGAGACGCATCGGTGGTCGAATCTGACTTGGTTGAATATATTATACAAGGACTAGGACATAGGACATCCAAAGCGTCCATATTTTACAATGTTTCGTCGATTGCAGAATTTAAAAAAATTATTCCAAAATATGAAAAATTAATGGGAGACAGCAAGACGGTATATACAGCGGGCAGCGGAGAAGTTTTGCCAAATATGAGGTGCTATAACTGTTCAGCGTTCGGCCATCTCGCATACAACTGTACGAAGGAAAAGCGTCCAAGAAGTTCCTGTTTTAAGTGTGGCAGATCTGATCACCAATTTCGCGATTGTCCCAGCAAGGCAGTGGCAACTGTAATGGATAATGACAAATCAGCTGAACATATTGATTATAGGCAAATGGTAAGTGTCGCTTTGAATGAAGACCAAGTAGAAAATCCACAATTTGATTCTATTTTTTGTATGTTGGACACGGGCAGTTCCAGTAGCTTTGTTCGGCGATCCCTAGCGGTTGCAGCTAAACCATATTTGAAATTAAACAGCGCACAACATTCTAAATATAAAGGGATTGGCAATGTGACCATTAAACATTTTGGCAAAACACGCTGTTTGATTCATTTTAATAATGTAACTAAACCTTTGAATTTATTTATATTAGCTGATGACATATTACCATTTCCAATACTTTTGGGAAGAGATTTTCTTGAACTTTTTAATATTTCTTTATGTTTAAATAAAACACCATTTGAAAATGTAATAAAAAAATTTGACAATTATCACAAAACTATCAGTGATTGTGAAAATTATTTCGAAAAAAACATAATTAATGATCAGGGAAACGTTTCTGAAAAATGTGAAGAATATATTGAAGAAATTGATGATTTTAATATTGCTGTTAAAGAAATTTTGAGTATTGAAATGGAAACTGAAATTAATATTAACCCAAATATGTCTGTGGATTGGATTACTAAATTTAAACAGATGATTAAGAACACATACTTGGATCAGCTAAGTGATGATTTTTCTAATAATAGTTATGAAGCTCGTATCGTTTTGACATCGAAGTCTCCAACATTTTGTGCACCTAGGCGTCTTTCTTTTGCAGAGAAACAAAAAGTTAGTGAGATTGTTAAAGAACTTTTAGAAAACAACATTATAAGACCAAGCAATTCTTCATATGCGTCACCCATAGTATTGACAAAGAAAAAATCAGGAGAAACTAGAATGTGTATAGACTATCGAAATTTGAATAAAATGATAGCTAAGGGATAATTATCCTTTACCGCTAATAGAAGACTGCCTTGAACATTTAGAAGGAAAGTTATTTTTTTACCATGCTAGATTTAAAGTCAGGGTTCCATCAAATCAAAATGGCAGAAGATTCGATTCAGTATACTTCTTTTGCGATTCCAAATGGTCAATTTGAATTTTTAAGAATGACGTTCGGTTTGAAGAATGGACCGGCTATATTCCAAAGGTTTATTACACAAATTCTAAAAGACTTCATTGATAAAAATGAAATAATTGTTTACATGGATGATATTGTGATTGCTAGTAAGAACATTGAGGACCATTTTGATACAATTTTTAGAGTTTTGCAACGTTTAGCAAATCATAATTTGAAATTAAAAATGAATAAATGTAGATTTGCATATGATCAAATTGAATACTTGGAATACGAAGTTTCCGCATGTGGTATAAGTCCATCAGAAAATCATATAAATGCTATTTCGAACTATCCACTGCCCAAAACGCAGCGAGAATTGCAATCCTTCCTGGGGCTTTGTTCATACTTTAGGAAATTTGTAAAATCATTCTCAATAATAGCACTTTACCATTTGTTGAAAATTAACACGAAATTCGAAATTGATCAAGAGTGTGTAAAAGCTTTTGAAAATTTAAAAAATATATTGATTTCGGGTCCAGTTTTGTCCATTTATAATCCAAAACGAGAAACAGAGTTACACTGTGATGCCAGTTCATATGGGTTCGGTGCCATTTAGCTTCAAAAACAGGATGACGGTAAGTTTCACCCGGTGTCATATTTTTCGAAGCGAACATCTGATCCGGAAACTCGCTACCATAGTTTTGAACTCGAAACATTGGCTGTTATTTATGCTATTCGTCGTTTTCGAGTCTACCTGGAAGGAATCAAATTCAAAATTATAACTGATTGCAACTCTTTGACATTAACGCTAAACAAAAAATTAGTGAATAGCCGTATTGCAAGATAGTCACTTGAATTGGAAAATTTCAACTATACTATACACCATCGCCCGGGGTTAAAAATGAACCATGTAGATGCTCTCAGTAGGAGCGAATTAGATTGTGAAAATGTTGTTGCCGCAGTAGATACTGAAGATATAGATTTTCAATTACAAGTAGCGCAGGCTCGGGATGAAAATGTAATAAATCTAAAGAGTCAGTTGGAAAAGGGAAATATGAAAAACTTTGTTATGTTAAATGGTGTCGTTTATAGAAAAGAGGGAAAAGAGGATGATCAGTTTAGATTATACGTTCCTAGAGAACTTGAAAATGAAGTTATAAGATAAATGCATGAAAAACTTGGTCATTTAGGAGTAGACAAGTGTTATTATAAACTAAAAGAAAACTATTGGTTACCCGAAATGAAAACTAAAATCGAAAATTTTAAAAAAAATTGTCTTAAATGCATAATATATTCAGCTCCGCAAAAACCTAATGAACGAATACTTCATAGCATTCCGAAGGAACCTTTACCGTTCCATACAGTTCACTTGGATCATTTCGGCCCTTTGACATCATTACAATCAAAACGAAAACACCTCTTACTTGTTATAGATGCGTTCACCAAATTTGTTAAGCTATATCCAGTTGTGAGCACAAGTAGTAGGGAAATAATTGCTTCCTTAAAAAAGTATTTTGAATACTATAGTAGACCGGTGAGATGTATAACTGATCGTGGGTCTGGGTTTACATCAAAAGAATTTAATGAATTTATGAGCGATATGAACATAACTCATATTAAAGTGGCTATTCATTCGCCTCAAGCAAATGGACAGGTGGAGAGAGTAAATCGCACCCTTGTTGGAATGTTGGCAAAATCAAGTGATCCGGTACAACATTCTGATTGGGTGAAACACTAAGTTGATATTGAATTCGCTCTTAACAACACCGTCCAAAGATCTATTGGTATAACTCCAAGTCAAGCATTGTTTGGAGTCTTACAAAGGGGTCAGAGGGTAGATAAACTAACCGAATATTTAGATTAATGCATTTCAACCCCGGGGAGGGATTTAGAGCTGTTAAGAGAAAAGGCAGGTAAATCTATTGAGAAAACGCAGACCTATAATTTAAAACGTAGTGAGCAAAGGAACAATAAGGTGAATTGTTTCAATGTTGGAGACTTTGTGGTAATAAAGAATGTGGACACAACGGTGGGTGTTAACAAGAAACTTTTGCCAAAATACAAAGGCCCATACCGTATACATAAAATACTACCGAATGACCGATATGTCATTAGAGATATAGAGAACTGTCAGATAACACAGATACCGTATAATGGGGTCGTCGAAGCATGTTATATCAAATTGTGGAAAGATAAACAGCAAAGCGGCACTGAGCATGTTTTAACCCTAGGGTACTGATGCATATATAAATTGCGATTAGTTACAGAATTATATAAGGAATAATTTAATTAAAAGGAAAATTAATATTTATGTGTCATGCATTATAGGATTTTATGTATTATGTTGGTGTATTTATGGTTTATAGTCTTATGTATTTAAGTCTTATGGTATGTAGCGATCAAGGAAGATCGCTTAAGGTCAGATTGGCCGAGATGTAGCAGAATAATTAACTATTGTGAATATGTTTGGTAGAATATAAGAAAATGATTGTGAACTATAACTCGCTAAGCAGAAATAAATTCATTCGTTGTTGAAGTGTCGAAGCGTGCGTTTTGGTTAAGCGGCTAAATAAATTAAAGGCTTACAAACTAGCTTTTCCCGGCGCGCGTTGCTGCATTCTGCAACTATATGGAAACATAATAGGTGTATTCAAAACTTTTCTTAGACCCATAGTTTGACACCACTGTTATTTTCCACTGCCCGTTACAGTTTCCCAGTAGCAGAAGATCACCAAATAGTAACTCCATTTTGAGTTTGTATGTAAGTATTGCTACTTTTACTTTCAAAGCTATTCGATACTACAAATTTTAATTGTATGGGCGGAGCCACACCCTCTTATAGAATGCCCATCCCAGTTTTCTAGTAGATGGACATTACCCTGTTTTTTGGTACAGTTGCCGACAGTAAGCATACAGACTAAATTACTAAAATGTAGCCCAATCGACGAAAACCGTAGGAAATATAGCATTTTTACTATGTGTGTGACAGAAATTTAAGCCATCTCGTACTTGAAAAAAATGTACTGCCAAAATTTCAGCTCCATCGGCTCAGTAATTTTGAAGTTTCCAGCCATCACACAGACAGCGTTTTGCTTTTTGTATACATATATATTTTGGATAAAGATTATTGGTTATAACTTTTGATTGGTAAGAGATACTAAGATAATTTTTTCTAATAAATTAATTTTTTAGCTTGTATATTTTTTCAAAATTATAAAAACACAATATTGGAAAAAAAAATTTTGTTCGAAAAATCTAGGGGTAGCTTTTTGAATCACAAAAATGGTTTTTAATTTTTGCGTAAAATTGAAATAACTTTTGCTTATAAATGTTATAAGTTTTAAATAGAGTTGAAAATTTGCGAATTTGAATTTAAATTATTTTTACAACAAAAACAAATTTTGAGCCTTTTTGTGAGGAAAACTCGAAAATTTCAGACCTTTTTTGAAAAAAAAATTTTAAATATATATACTCAACTAACGGTATTTTTGCAATAAGGTTTTTATAGTTCTTTGATGAAGCTTTAAGAAAAAAAAAAATTTAACAAAATGTATACAAAAGCAGCGGAGATATTTGACTCGAAAGTCGCAAAATTAAATTTCTGATTGTTTTTTTCTCATTTTTGAGCAACGATGTTGCATTGCACGGAAATTTAATAATTTTACTTAATTTAAGAAGTATTTTATATTTTGTAAATATTTGCATATGCAACCTAAGAAAACAACTAAAAATATGCGATTTTGTAAAAAATTTGTACTACAGCACCATTTGGTGTCCAAGGTGGTTCAAAGAAGATAGTGATAAAAAACTCATCGTACCTGAAAACTACTATTACCAATTTGCATTCTAATCGAATGGCAGTTTATGAGTTTTAGGCAGTTTTGTAAAAAATTTGTACTACAACGCCCTCTGGTGTTCAAGGTGGATCACAATTGATAGCCCAAAAACACGCACCGTACCAAAAAACTTCTATACACAAATTTTCATGCTAATCGGATGAGTAGTTTAGGAGTCTATTGCGGTTTTACAAACATTAGCTCCTTTTTTATATAAATAGATATGTATATATATAATACGTATATAATATTCTAGGTTAGTGAAGACATTTTCCAGATAAAATCACAAAACGGCTAGAGAGTGATCTTTATTTTTACGATCTGCATCTGCTCCTCTTTGCATAGGGTCTTCTGCATACAGTGTATTTTATATTGTTTTTTAATTTCCATTTAATGTATTATCATTGACTTTTGCGTAAACACATCTCTCGCATTGGTCCTTTTTTGGCTTATAAAATGATAAATTAAGTTCATTATTAAATGTATTTATATACGTATGTATGGATACGGAATCTTCATACGTTTTCTTTTACAAAACATTCATCTTTTTTTAATTTAAATGGCTCTTGAAATATTTACGCGATGTTTTTGAACGGCAGTAGTGCGAATCAATTGTCGGGAAGCTGTTTATTTGGGTTTTTACTTAAATTTTCTCTGGCAATATTTTCGGTCTACCATGGTGCTTTCTACGTTCATTTGGGAATCCTTGCTCAGTCATTTAAAAAATTGAAAAAATAATAGTCTTTTCTCTCAGTTATTCCCAAAGTATTAAGAAACATGTTTTGCATACTGGAAATATGATTAAGTTCACTTGAAAATAAATATTGGTTCTTTTTATTAAAATTGTTTTGTATTTAGTTGAACTTCTACGTCTTTTTATTTCAGAGGGTTTAACGAAACTAAAGTAAAATATATATTTTTTCACTTGCATTTAATGCCCACAAACGTTCATGCAAATCTTTTCTATCGCGGTCTGTAATATTGTTTGTGCAACCGCGTATGCATTCTGTTTTGCATGGTATCCGCATCTTTAACTCAGGTCTTTCCACGCCTTTTCTATTCACGTATCTCGTCCATTTTCCGCGAAGCTCTTTTCTTACATTTATTTTCATGATTGTTAATGTAAATGTAAATGTATGTTAATGACGCTTTCGTGCCTTATTTAAGGAAATACACATACCACCTCTTGAAGTTGTCTCTACGTCGGAGTTTATAGACCTCAGTTCCTCATTTAAGTTGGTAAGAAGTTTCGCTAAAGACTATGGCATATTCCTTAATATTAAGGGATGGATCGAAGACTTGTCATTATCCATTACTTTTACTTTCTTTTTACGATAATTGAAATTTCAATAATATAACGTCAATAACAAACTTTAAAACATTTCATTTACAAATTTTTTTAGAGTAAAATGTTATTTTCTCAAGTGAATTAATTTCTTCTTTTCCTTTTGTTCGTCTACTTCTTTGACTCGGCAGGAGGCGCTACTGAGAAAAATATACCGCATAGTTCATAAATACGTAAATAATTATTTTTCTGCTAATTTCATTAAAAAAATAATACATAAAATTAACATATAAATACTTTATTCACATTGTTTCGTGAAAAATATGTTAAAATAAATGATAAAAATTTGTTTCCTTAAAAAACCCATAAGAAACCCCCATTTTTACAATAAATCCATTGTGATAACTTATACCCGGTAGCGACAGTTCGTATTGCAGTATGGGGTGCGCCTTCCACCGAGTTAAGGGTCTCTGGGAGTTTTTGAAAAAAGTAAGACACTTTTTAAAAAATTTTTTTAAGGCATGTTGCTACTTGGCGCGCTTAGTATTCGAGTGAAAATTTGAAATTTTTTACAGAACAACGGTAAGAGACAATGGAAAAATTTTTTTGGGATGAATAAATTCAACAAAAGTTTATTTCCAAAAACATTTTTTTATAAATATTTAACATTTGTTATGCAAATATTTAACATTTGTTATGCATGAAACTTTACTATGAAGATTTTTACATTTTTAGACCTGGTTACCATCGTTACATAAAATTACCTTGTCCAAATTTTATTATCTTCAAATTTTAACCGTATACTCTCCTATGTGTAGTGTTCGTGTGAACTTAAATATTGCATTTTATTTTTTCTTTTTTTTTTGCACAAAATCCAGAAAAAGACTTGCCTTTTTACGTTTTTTTTTTCAAATCTTTATAATTTTTTTATTTTTTTGCTAAATTTGAAAATTTTAGTTCACACGAGAACTATACTCATATTATTTATGAATTATTTTTTTTTCTTTTTCTATGTGCTGCTAAACTTTAGCTTTCAAACTTTTTTTTGAAAATCATTTTTTATTGTATTTATTCATCCCAAAAAAATTTTCCATTATCTCTTACCGTTCACCTATAAAAAAATTTTAAATTTTCACTCTAATACCGAGCGCGCCAAGTAGCAACATGCCTTAAGCTGGTTTTTTTTTATGCATTACATTTTTTCGGTTTAGTCAAGAGGTCTTGGGCTTGGTTAAATCGTTCGATTTTTTTATATACAGTGCCTCCAACGAATAATCGGACAAACATTTTAGTTTTATTATATCTATATATATAAAAAAGGAGCTTATGTTTGTAAGGCCGCAATAGACTCCTAAACTATTCATCCGATTAGCATGAAAATTTGTGTATAGAAGTTTTTTGGTACGGTGCGTGTTCGTGGGCTATCAATTGTGATCCACCTTGAACACCAGAGGGCGCTGTAGTACAAATTTTTTACAAAACTGCCTAAAACTCATAAACTGCTAATGCGATTAGAATGAAAAGTGGTATACAGTGAGTTTCATGTACGTTGATTGTTCTGCTGCTATCGTTTTTGACCTATATTGAACACCAGAGGGCGCTATAGTACAAATTTTTTGCAAAACCACCTAAAACTCCGAAACCGCTCATGCGATTAGAATAAAAATTGGTATATAGTAGTTTTCAGGTACGATGAGTTTTTTAGCACTATCTTCTTTGAACCACCTTGGACACCAGATGGTGCTGTAGTACAAATTGTTTACAAAATCGCATATTTTTAGTTGTTTTCTTAGGTAATATGTGCAAATATTTACAATATATAAAATATTTCTTAAATTTAGTAAAATTAAAAAATGTCCGTTATTTTGATATCAAAAACATGAACATATCTTGAAAACTATGAAAAATTTTACTACAACGATATATTTAATGCAACATCGTTGCTCAAAAATGAGAAAAAAACAATCAGAAATTTAACTTTGTGACGTTCGATTCAAATATTTATTTTGTTTATTTATCAAATATATATTTAATATATATTCTATATATATATTCTATAATTTATCAAATATAATTACCAATCAAAAGTTATAGCCAATAACACTGTGTGACCGATTCGACCTTTAAAAAAGTTTCAGCCTAAATTCTTAAAAATTCCGAGAGAGGGACATCTTGTGATTATATCGCGACTAGTCCGACCTCTCAGTTCCATCACAATTTTTTTTTAAAAATTCTCAAAGTTAAAAAGTAGGAATTCTAGTATTCCGACTTTTAACAATTTTTTAAAATATGCTTAGGTTGTGAGAATTTAAAAACAAAATGCACTTTTGTTGAATAGAATTAAACGTTAAATTTAACAGTGCCAAAAGATTTTTGAAAAAAATATATAAAGTGGATTTATCGCAATGAAGAAGTCAATTTTTCAAAAATTTTGTACAAATGTTAGTTCTTCTTTATTTTTTTTTAAAATGGTAACAAACAAAAATACTTAGTTCTTTTACAGGAATTATTAAAACTACTAAGTACCTTTCAAAAAAGTCTAAGATAACTGAAATCAGTTGAAAATTGGAAAAATGGCAGAAGTTTAAAGGTGTTTTTTAAATCGACAATCATCGATTTTTCTGATATACGTTCACAGCGTTCAAACTGCTGCCATTTAACCAAATGATAACGGATTTTGCTCATATATGGCTTGTTAGAATGCACAAGCTAAATGCCACATTTTGCGATTCTAGTTTTTGTAGAAAATAAAAAAAGGCGATATTAAACAAGACATCACAAGATTGTTGTGAGATGATCTGAGTGTCTTTACGATTGAAAAACTTAGTTGTGCTACTTCATTTGGAATTGTGTAATTTGAATAGTGAAAAGTGCATTGCATATTTTCCAAATTATTTCCGAAAGAAATTTTATTAGAGCTCCTTGCTGTTGTTATATCCTGCGGTAAGTAAAATATTGTGTACTTTGAGCAGATCAATAAAGTGAAAAGTGTGTTCAGACTTTTTACTGATGCAATGGGTTTACCATCTGTTATACTTTTTAGACTTTTTTATTGATGATGTGCGATAAAATAAACACTCTTTGTTACGTGTGTTTAGATATACACTAAAATCATATTGTCAAGCTATTTTAGATGAAGTTCAAAACCCTTATAAAAGTTATTTTGTCCTTGATATGCAAAAAAATGTTTCTTGGGCACCATATTTTTTATGTTCCTTGCAAAACATTATGTTGGCTTTCATAAAAGCCTTCAAGAAAGTAATGCCATTAGGAATACCTGTGATTGGAAATCTGTTCATCGTCATGCTAAAAGTTCTGCTACTGTTTTGTCAACAAAAAAGTATTGAAATTCAATCGAAAAATGCAGAAGTCATACGTATATCAAGACACTATGTTCGTATTTCTTCCCAAATAACATTCTGAGGAATTGCCAATGCTACATCCAGTTCCAGAAGAAAACGCAGCACGCTGATTTCTTGTCTTGTCACTGATTTTATGGAAGCGTTTAACCAGCTCAATGTTCGAATGTCGCTTAAAGTACTCTTTCTGCACCATCATATAGATGTATTCGAACAGCCAATTCCAACCAAGTCTGATGAACAAGGCGAGCGCTTCCATCAAACGACAAAAACAATGGTGAACCGGTACAAAAATAAAAATTTGAAATATTTTATTGCTAATTTGTGGTTGTTTTTGGCACTGGATGAGGTGTTGTGAAGAGCACCAACATAAATACAATTTACAATAAAGGCACAAACATACATTCAATCAAAATTTGAACCTTTATCCCAAAAAATTAATAAAACTTTTATTATTCGCAGTCATAAGATATCGCCGTTTTTATTTTCTACAAAAACTAGAATCGCAAAATGTGGCATTTAGCTTGTGCATTCTAACAATCCATATATGAGCAAAATCCGTTATCATTTGGTTAAATGGCAGCAGTTTGAACAGTGTGAACGTATTTCAGAAAAATCAATGATTGTCGATTTAAAAAACACTTTAAAACTTCGTCCATTTTTCCAATTTTCAACTGATTTCAGTTATCTTAGACTTTTTTGAAAGGTACTTAGTAGTTTTAATAATTCCTGTAAAAAAACTAAGGATTTTTGTTTGTTACCATTTTAAAAAAAAAAAATAAAGAAGAACTAACATTTGTACAAAATTTTTGAAAAATTGACTTCTCCATTGCGATAAATCCACTTTATATATTTTTTTCAAAAATCTTTTGGCACTGTTAAATTTAACGTTTAATTCTATTGAACAAAAGTGCATTTTGTTTTTAAATTCTCACAACCTAAGCATATGTAAAAAATTGTTAAAAGTCGGAATACTAGAATTCCTACTTTTTAACTTTGAGAATTTTTAAAAAAAAATTGTGATGGAACTGAGAAGTCGGACTAGTCGCGATATAATCACAAGATGTCCCTCTCTCGGAAGTTTTAAGAATTTAGGCTGAAACTTTTTGGCGGTCTCACCGTGTAATCTTTATTCAAAATATATATACAAAGAGCAAAATGATGTCTGTGTGTTGGCTGGAAACTTCAAAATTGCTGAGTCGATAGAACTGAAATTTTGGCAGTACATTTTTTTCAAGCACAAGATGGTTTTAATTTCTGTCACACCCCTTTTACCGCCCACAAATCAATAAAAATTTTATATTTCCTATACTTTTCGTCGATTTGGCTACATTTTGGTAATTTAGTTTGTATGCTCACTGTCGGCAATTGTACTAAAACTGGATAATGTCCATCTACTAGAAAACTGGGACGGGCATTATATAAGGGGGTGTGGCTCCGCCCATACAATTAAAATGTGTATTATCGAATAGCTTTGAAAGTAAAAGTAGCAGTATTTACATACAAACTCAAAATGGAGTTACTATTTAAACTGTAACTGTAACTGGGAAACTGTAACGGGCAGTGGAAAATGACAGTGGTGTTAAACTATGGGTCAAAGAAAAGTTTCGAATATACATAATTATTATGTTGCGATATAATTGCTGGGTGCAGCAACACGCGCCGGGAAAAAGCTAGTATATTATATATTACGATGAAGCTGAAATAAAACGAAATTTTTTTGTCGTTTATTTACTTTGTTTGTTGCTATTATTATCATGTAAAAAATACAACAAAAAACTTTATCCACACTAAACCGGTTTAGATTTAGGAGAAGAGGTGAGTTTCTTGTGTTCAACAAATAATCGGACATAATAACAAGCAAGCAAAAAAACACCGTTAGTAGTTATATTTTTTGTAATTATTTTTTGCATATTAGTCTATTGAACTATTACCTTCCATCCAGTACTAAATTTAAATTAGAACAGGATTGTGTGTTATTTGTAATGGCCCCAAGAGGAAAACAAGCTTCTTTTGAAGTAAGACAGTTAATTGTCAAATTGAATGCGGAAGGAATGACAGTGCGAGAAATTTCTGAATTGGTCGGTAAAACTCGATCCACTGTCCACGACATTATAAAAAGGTACCGTGAAGAATTTAGGCTTTCATACAAGAGCAGAGAAGGCCAAGGAAAAATTCTTAATGAAAGAGAAGAAAGAGGTATAGTAATGACAATCAAAAAAGATCCATTCAAAAGCGCAAAAGATTTGCAAATTACTTTAAAAAAATCCACCGGTAATGATGTTTGTGTGAATACAATCCGGAATTGTTTGCATAGACACAATTATTACCGAAGAATCGCGAGGAAAAAGCCATTTATTAGCTCCAAAAATAAAAAAAACATCGCATCAAATTTGCTCAAGAATATTTGCTTAAAACAAACGCGTTTTGGAAAACGGTAATAGCTTATTTAAAAGATCAATAACACGGTGTAACAGTGAAAATAAACTCGGCTCGAGACATAGTAGAGGTTGTAGGTCTAGTTAAACATAAGATAACTGCATACTTAGTTTTTTGAATATACCCTCAAAATCGGGATTTGTGGTCAAAAAACCGATTTTAGGTAGGTGCATGTATAGTTTGTTATGTAACTCCGTTATATCTAGCTCAATTTTAAAAATTTAAACATTGATAAAAAGAAGAAAAATATACCCTTAATATAATATACAAGCCGTTTTTTTACAGAAAGAATTGACAAAGTTACAGGTAAAATCATTTGATAATTTCTCATTTTTTTTTAATTTTTTCAACTTCAACAACGTTTTGTTAACAAATTTTATTTTTTGGCACTATTAGTTTTAGTAGGATTCTGAAAGCCTGTTAAATTTTTCGTTCAATAAGCTATCATTTACTTCAATTGGCTGAAATACAAATGCACTATCGGATTTTTAGTATTCGTAATAAAATACAATTTTTTTTTTTTTTTTTCTAATAATGTTTATTTGACCTTTTTCGTTTATATATATTAAAATCGATTTTACTTTTTAGGGACCAGCAGTAGTCTGCCAGCATGTTTATGGAATTTTTTCCCTGAAAGCCGATTTCTATAGCTTCCATCTCCTGGTGGAACCTTTCTCCTTGTTCATCACTAAACTGCCCAAGGCTATTCGGGAAAAAGTTTATATGGGAGTGCAAAAAATGTATTTTGATTGACATATTGCAGCCCATTTCTTCGTAGGCACGTCAAAATTCATTTACAACATCTAAGTAATTTCGACTCTTCTTGTTGCCGAGGAAATAAATGCATAACGAAATAAAACTATTCCAAGCTCTTTTTTTCAACTGGATTTAATTTAGAAACGAAATCAGTGTCCAAGAAAATTTTCCGCATTTGTGGGCCCACAACTAAACCTTAGAATAACCGAAATGAATAAATAACTTTTATAAAAGATTTGAACGTGCAGGATACTTTCTTTGATTTAGGCCTCACTTGACCTAGGAAACGCTGCAATGAGATTTTTTTTTTTTTTTTAGCTTTGAACCAAGGATTTCAGGTGGAATTCCTATTCAGTCAAGTCTGCCTTGGTTCGAGGTGGAATACCTATTCAGTCAAGTTTGCCTTGGCTCAAAAATGGGATGATAGATTAGTGGGAAGGAAAGGGCAATCAAGTGAAACACGTGTAGGATGTTCTAAGCGTGGTGGAAAGCCAAAAAAACATATGAATTTGAATGAGACGCAAGTGTTATGCCTTTACCTCAGTCAATTCAAGTTATAAGTCAATCTCATCCACAAACTTCTCTACCATCAACTACAACTTCATGTCGTAAATATTGATGAATTTTTAATTTCAGTTAATTAGAAATGAGGATAGAAAATTAAGAAAGGTTAAAAGCGAAGGACCATGGCCTGGCCAGGAATCGAACCCGGGACCTCTGGGGTGGCAGTCGAGCACGCTACCAACTCGACTACCGAGGCCGCGGTAGGATTACATTTTCAGGTCGCACCAGTGGAGTATTCAAAACATATTTTTTGCCAACTTAAAATGAAGCACTCAGTGGATACTCCTTTTGCTTATATTTATTAGTCGCACGACTATCCCATTCGCAAATAATGCAAGGATACTTGGTATATCCACCTTGCATTCCAAACAGTATTGTTAGAGCCTTTAAGTCGGCGACATACATATATCAGAATTTAACATATCAAGAATCACACAAAAAGTTTTTAAATAAATCATACTCTTGCAAGATCCCTCAATAAACAAACGCCATTCATTCGGAGCGTGTTTGTGGTTGATAACTGCAAACAGTTCCGTCACATCCGGGCAATACACCAGCTTTATGATAATATATATAAACGAAAAAGGGAAAAAAAACATTTTTAGAAAAAAAAAAATTTTTTTTTGTATTTTATTACGAATACTAAAAATTCGATAGTGCTTTTGTATTTCAGCCAATTGAAGTAAATGATAGCTTGTTGAACACAAAATTTAACAGACTTTCAGAATCTTGCTAAAACTAATAGTGCCACAAAACAAAATTTGTTAACAAAACGTTGTTGAAGTTGAAAAAATTAAAAAAAAATGAGAAATTATCAAATGATTTTACCTGTAACTTTGTCAATTCTTTCTGTAAAAAAACGGTTTATATATTATATTAAGGGTATATTTTTCTTCTTTTTATCAATGTTTAAATTTTTAAAATTGAGCTAGATATAACGGAGTTACATAACAAACTATACATGCACCTACCTAAAATCGGTTTTTTGACCACAAATCCCGATTTTGAGGGTATATTCAAAAAACTAAGTATGCAGTTATCTTATGTTCAACCAGGCCTACTACCTCTTCTATGTCTCGAGGCAAGTTTTTTGATTTGTTTTCATTTTGTAACACCGTGTAATTATTCTAATTGTTTGCTTTATTTTAAAGGTTCTTTATACAGATGAGAGCAAATTTAACTTGCACGGATCGGACGGGAACCCGCATGTGTGGCGTCAAAAAACGCAGAATTCGAACCAAGAAACACGCGTGCCACAGTTAAGCATGGTGGTGGTTCTGGAATGGTTTGGGGCTGTATGTCCAGTGCTGGGGTAGGCAATCTCCATTTTATAGATGGTAAAATGGATAGGTTCGTCTATCTCAAGATTCTGAAGGAGAATGTCAAACAGAGCGCAGAAAAATTGGGCATTCTAGACAACTTTGCGTTCTACCAGGATAACGATCCCAAACACACTTCGGGAGTTGCAAAGCTTTGGTTGATCCACAACTGTCCCAAACTATTGCAGACTCCACCGCAGTCCCCGGACTTAATTGTAATTGAGTTAAATGTAATTGAGCATCTGTGGGAAGAGCTAGCTCGTAGAGTTTACACGCGCCCATACAACTCCGTAAATGCTCTTAAAGATGCCCTATTGCAAGCCTGGACTTCAACTGCACCTGAGTTCTGCAATAATCTAGTTCAATCAATGCCTAAGCGACTTCAAGCAGTACTCCAAGCCAAAGGATATGCCACAAAATATTAAAAACGTTTCAATGTTCCTTTTCTTCCATCTTATTTATTGAATTTTAATTTTGTCCGATTATTTGTTGAGTAGCAGAAATTAAGTCTTTTGTTTAAAATGTTAATTTGTTTTGGTTACAAAAGTCTTTGTTGTTGTTTTTTTTTGCATATTGTAATAAAAAATAACCAGAAAATAAAATGACGTACCAGTTTTTTCTTTATTCTAGCTAATTCGTTATATATTATATAATAAATAAATCTAAAATGTTTGTCCGATTATTCGTAGGAGGCACTGTATATTTTTTATTTATAATTATTTTTTTATTTATAATGGCCCAAACATAATAGGCTCGAGCTGGCTGCAGCTAATGTCCAAAATAAACGAAAAGCTAGCTCAAGTTCTGTCAAATACTTAACCCTTAAATGCACCGTGTATCTTTAACGTTTTAATATTTAATTCATTTTTAAAGATTTTATGTTTAAAAAGATACATATAAGCTTTATTCTTTAAAAAATAATTCAAATACAATTATTTTATGTTACACATTAACTCTTTCACGGTCTTAGGATATGTCCCTAATCAAGATCAAATTAAAATGCTAACTTCCCAAAAGCTTATGGCTCTGAAGGAATTAACTACGAATATAAAATAATTTCCAGTTATTCTTCAAATGGTACAGATATAATTTTAGTTTTTAAAATAATTATGTTTATTTTAACTTAAATAATTCACAATATACAATACACAAAACAAAAAAAGGAAGCTATTGTTACTTTAAAACTTTAAAAAAATTTCAAGGCCATCAAGTCCGCCAATTTCAGGAACAAGTCTTCTAATTTCAGATCCATCATTAGAATAAGACAACCAATTTTAATATAAAAATTAATCAATAACTTACCTTATTTTTCATGGTATACTCTGAAACAATTTCTGGCGCCATTTGGAATGCATAGATGGACATCACATTTGGAACAAAAGTATCTCGAATATCCTTTGCATCCTTGTGCTTTACAAAGCTTTACAAAACTCAATCCCATCGAAACGAATCGAAACTGAAGGCTTCGAAGTTGAAGGGGTGTCGGAAATATCTGGGTCTTCAGTTAGTCTGGGTCTTCCTCGTTTTCGAGAGAGATTTTGAACTACTGACAATGAAAGCAATCCATCAGCTACATCATTTCTGAATGCTAATGAATCCATTTGATCTTTTTTTCTAATATTATTACTATCGCTATCATTGCGATATTCCAACCAAGAGTTGCATACTGCTAAATCGGTGGAATGGTCGAAAACTCTGAGTGTCCACTTTCTTGTCCGAATGGAAATTCGGTATAACGACAGCAAAAAGTCCATCTTGTCGACTCCTCCCATGTGTTTATTGTATACTAGAGGTGGGTAACTCAGTGCTGTGCTATGGCACTGTGCTGACTCTCTGCAGTGTGCCATGTGTGCTAGCACACTACATTGACTCACATAGTGAGTCACGATGATGACCAGCACTTGCTAGTACACTACGTTGACACATATAGTGGCACACTCAGTAAAGTTGGTTTTTGTTTCACTTTGGCTCACTTGCTATAATTGACAATATGCAATTTGTTTTATAGCCTATCCGCATTAAGTGCAACAAGAACCGAGCGCCAACTGTGAGTTTTCATTTACATCAGTGTTAACCCCGTACTACACACGCGTGTGAAGCAACCTTCGTCTTTTTACGTAAACACGAAAGAGTAAATGAGACAAATGCGGTTGCTGTGGTCGCAGCTGATTTGCATGTATTTCTTATGGGACGAATATTCGACTGATTTTGCTTTTCGACTGCGAAGTGCCTTTTTCGACTGTGACACAATTGTGCTAGCACAGTGTGCTGACTCCTAAGGGTGCACATGTGCTAGTGAGTCAGCACACCAAAAATTGTGCTATTACCCACCTCTACTGTATACACCTACAACGTTAGGTTGAGGTAAAACGATTTTTTTTTCTTTTGTTCAGCACAAAATCTGGTGACCTCTTTTGTGTCCTTATCACCATAAATGGACGAAGCCAATTGAACACAGCCCCCATCCAGCCATTTTAAAAGGAAAATATTTTGGTTTCTTTCAATGCAAAAGTCATAACTACCTCTTCCTAACTTTTTCAACTCCTTTTCTGTTGCCATCGGAGCTTTTCCGGTTCTGTTTCCTCGTATAGTGCCTGTTGCCCATATCCCCTTTTCTCACAAATATATTAATACATTAATTGTAGTGAAATAATTATCAAAAAATAGTTTGTAGTTTTTATTTTCCGGAATCGTTTTACAGAGGTGAATGACAATATCTGAACAAAACCCTAATTTTGATTCTCCAACAATTGTATTTTTTCCTTGGTATATTTCGAAATCATATACAATTCCATTTGAGCTACATAGGCAAAACACTTTTATTCCCCATTTGATAGGCTTTTTGGGCATATACTGTTTTAACCCAGTTCTTGCTTTGCACGGAATCATCATTTCATCACAACAACAGTTTTCATCTTTTGGAATATCATAAGATCGTTTCAAAAACGAATTGATAAGTTTTAAAGGTTGTTACTTCCCTAACTTCCCTATCTAAGGACAAAGGGGATTCTTGGCCACAAGGCCTTTCAATCTCAGCCGCAAGGCTTTATTTCATACTCTGCCACAAGGCAGTGTTTCAATACAGTCAAATATTGAATAAGCCACAAGGCTTGATTTGAGTTAATAGAAAAGACTTCTTTTTTTGATGTGATTCTAAGACTGATTTTATTTAACCCCAACTCGGGTTTTTATAATAAAAATATCGAGTGAAAAGTGACAATATTTTCTTTTCACTCAAAATAATATTTATTCTAAATAAGTTCTTACACATATACAATTAAAAGTCATGAAATCTAAATACAATTATTACACGTCTGCTTACTATTACTTTTTACTTACTTACACATCTGTTTGTAATAATATCCATCACAACCCACTTACAGGTTACAAACTCCAATGACTTACTTTTGGCAGCGATTTGTTTTCACAATGTATAACATGAATCATGCCTCTAGTAGCACTTGAGTTTGTCACTGCTTGCGCTTCATGCTTTGGTTTCGCTGCAGGTATGCAGTGAGACCAACGTAGAGCGTTTGTAGCGTTGTGTGTTTATGTTATTGTTGAGGTAGGTTAGTGCTAGCCACATGTGCACTACATCCTTCCCCTTTTGAAAAAGAATGTTTATTTATAATTCTTGAATATGAATAAAGATTATTTTGAAGGTGATTTTAATTATTTCTTTCTAGATGTGAATAGTAAGTATTTTTTTTTGAATTCTTATATTTAAACATTGATTATTATGTTTATTTTAACTTAATGTTCTTGACAATACTATGTTATTATTATGAACTTCAGATGTTTTGTTATCTAATTTTATTACACTATTTGGACCTTTTCTTTCAATTATTTCATATGGTCCCTTAAATGGTCTATCAAACTTTTTCTTATTTCCTACTTTTAAATATACTAGATCTCCTACATTAAATTTGTGTTTTGTTGCCTTCTTTTCTTTATTTGATATATCTATTTTATGTTTCTCTAAATATTCTTTAGCTTTGTTATGTGCGTACTTTAGTTTAATCTTTAATTCTGTCAAATAATCTTCTAAGTTATATAATTTTTTGTTGTTGTTCCAAATCTCACCAGGTAGCGTGCAAATTTTTCCATATACTAATTCAAATGGAGAATATGTTGTTGTTGAGTGTGGCGTTGTGTTGAAACAATATGTGTAGTACGGTAGTAAAGTTATCCAGTTATCATTCTCTTGCATTCCTCTTAAATATTCATTCAATACCCTATGATTTCTTTCAACTGTTCCGACAGTTTCATGGTGATATGGTGTTGACGTTCTTTTTTCTATATTTAATTATTTACATATGTTTTGTAGTAATTCATTTGTAAATTCTGTTCCTTTATCTGTTTTTAGTATTTTAAAACATCCATGTTTAAGAATGAATTTTTCTACAATAGCTTTTGCGACAGAAATCGCTGTGTTGTCTTCTAACCCTTTCAGACCGTGATGCATCGTTTGTGCGGGTGGTTTCTATCTTTAATATTTCCACTTTTATTTAACGAATGTTGTAAAGAACGAAATGAATCGATTGTGCTTGTTATTGTTTTCTTTTGTTTCTCACACTGTTCCGCGATTCGCTTTACCGTTATTTGAACACGCGTGGAATTCTTGATAAACTTTTTAGTTTTGTCAAAATGAGCCGCAGAGGTAATTTGTGTCTTCAATTACAAAAAATATAAAGTGTAAAACTTCAGTGTAAAACTAGTGAAGTTAACGCATTTGAACTAAAAAATTAATAAATTTTGATGTTTCAATTAAATTTAAATCATTTGTGGCTAAAAAAATGGGTTTCAGATAAAGTTGCATCAATTGTGCGTGTCCTGAAAATCCTTGAAGGATATGTAAATTGCGAAACCTAAACATTGAGAATATTTTCATTCCATATAACGACCATATATTCCAAAAATCATAAAAAAATGTTCAGTAGATAAGCGTCGGGTCTGAAAGGGCTAAAGGAATTGGAACTAAATATTTTGTCAATTCACATTGTATTGTTAGAATATAACGGTATCCATTAGAGGGTCTCATTGGTCCAACTGTGTCCATTGTTACTGTTTCAAATGATGTTGTTGGTGTATTCGTCACACACATTTTCTCCTTAGTATATTTTGTTATTTTTAGTTCATTACATAAATTAGAATTGTTTATGGGCATTTCCTGGTGTCACGAACGTACGTTCGTACGCTTTTGATGTACAAAGAATATAGAAAACAAAACTTTTCCTAGCATTTTTTTTGGCGATTCGATAGCATTTTGGTAGCTCTATGTTTAGTGCAAAAGATGGATTTCATCGAGTTTAAGTTTTCATAATGGTAGTTATAAACATGTCGTCACGAACGTACGCAAAATAGAAGTCAACTTTGGCTGACAGTAGTGAAAAGTAAAAATCAGCGACATATTCAAAAGCGATTAATTTATTTTAAAAGTGTATTAATGTAGGTGTCTATCCAGTATTTACACAATAAAATATCTCTATTGGTTTTTGTTTAATTGGCTTAAGTACCGGTCGCGAACGTACGGGTCGCGAACGTACGATTTTTCCATACGTTTTTTTAATATTATCACCATGCATTTTCCCAAAAATATCTTCAAATTTCCTTAAAAAAAACTTAATACTCAATTTATAGTGTGTAGTAACACTTATAACAAGAAATAGACTATTTTATTAAATAGTATATAATGAAATTTTAACAATATTTATGATATTTTTGTTTTTATTGAATAGGCCATTAGAGCTGTGCTTAATTTAAAGTCCTCATCACAGAAAATCGAATGCATCATTCTGATACCTGTAATATTCGGTATATCATTCCACTTTTCAAGTAAATCAATTGTAATTGGGACATCTTATCAATTGTATCAAAGAGCTTCATTTTTCTTTTTTTGTCGGTATTCTTTCAACCTTGCGCGTTCGTTTTCTTGCATTTGTTCTAAAACCTTTTTATTTTTAGTTAATTCTAAGCGTCGTTTTCGCATCCTCTCAGCAGCTTTATCACGTAAAACTTTTAGTTTTTGTGGATCGCTTTTAATTTTTTTAATATAACGTTTTTGTTTTTCATTTTGCGATTTATCACATGTTTTACCCATCTACGAAAGTATATTTGCGTGTTAAGAAAATAAATGTTTATGAAAAAAATTTACTTACAGTCGCAAACGTACGAAATTTTGCAAATAAAAAAAAGGTTTATTTAATTGTAACTCAGAAGTTTTTTTTTAATTACAAATAAGTGACACTGAACTTAATTAAAATCTGTTATGTCTGGCACCTGTTGACGTGTAATGCAAAGCAATTACAATAAAATTATGTTTTCGGTCTCGAACGTACGATTAAAACATTGATAAGAAACAAAGTAAAATTTAACCGTTAATCGAACTTTTTTTCTCTCCTTATGCTTTTCTCTTCTTAATTGATTGTAATAGAGAGCTTTTGAAGAAAGAGGGCGAACATAACATATTTTTTGCATGTAAAATAATTACAAATAAAAATGTCTTAAGAAGTAGCTTAAAAAGACAATATAAAATTTTCCAGTTTCCAGTCCAATTTCCTCAAGTAAAACAGCTGACATATGCTATGAAACCATTCTATTATAAAAACATAAGACTTTTTTTTTATAATTATAAACAATAAAACACGATGATTATCAACATTTTATTTTTCAATCTTGGTTGACCATTCGGAGGAAATGCCCTTATGTAGTTTTTAACCATTTTTGATAAATTATTCCATATGTATTTTTCCTAATATTGAGTCGTGATTTTCTTTAATTAGCTGCAGCTGCTCAGCTTTATTTGTTATTTGTTTCGGGGGCTGATACAATATAATTTTTAATTTCTCCTTTGTATCTTTTTGTATCTCATTAAATATTCTTTTCAATTCGTGCACCTTTATTATATTATATATGATATCATTCTTTCCTAGCGCTAATATTTCTATATTTTGTTCGTTTGCTTTTGATACTAACTTCCTCAGAACCAATTTTACCTCTGGTAAAGATTTTTCGTTAAGTATTGCATGAACTTTATTTTGAGCTATAATTATATTATCTTTTTGTTCTTGTGTTTTTGATGTAAACTTCCTCTGAACCAATTTTAACTCTGGTAAAGATTTTTCGTTATGCACCTCAAGAACGTTGTTTGCTCCATTATTATTCATATTTTTGGCCTTTTCATTATATATAAATTTTAAATTTTTTAGACGTCTTACTTCTGAAAATGATGTAGCTTCCCATATATGAAGTTCATGACTCTTCACTCACTGAGATCTATCATTATTATTCAGGTTACTCATTTCCGCATTGTTCTTATTTTTATCACCGGTTATTCTTTTATTTGTACATGCATGCTTGTTAAATTTTGTATGTGCCGCCCGTGTTAATACTTGTATATTTGCTTCTTTAGGTATCATATTTTTTAATTGTTCGCTATCTAATTTTATTCTAGATAGTGCATCCGCGTTAGTATTCATCTTGCCTTGGTTAAAAATTATATCAAAGTCATAATCCATCAAGTCCAGTCGTACTCGAGTTAATTTTGATGATGGATTCTTATGTGTGACCAGACTTACTAATGGTCTATGGTCTGTGTATACTGTGAACTTTCTTCCATAGAGATATGGTCTGAAGTAATTGATTCCCCAGTGAATTCCTAATAACTCCTTTTCTATTATTGCCTTATTTACTTCATGTTTATTTAATGTTTTGCTGGCATAGGCAATTGGTCTGTCGTGTCCTGGTTCACCTTGAGATAGTACTGCTCCTAAAGCAAATTGTGATGCATCTGTTGTCAGTATAAAAGGTTTATCAAAATCTGGATATGCTAATATTTGTGGAGATATTAGCTTTTCTCTTAGCTTGTTGAATGCTACTTCACATGTTTCTGTCCAATTGAAAAGCTGTCCTTTCTTTAGCAACTGATTTAGTGGTCTTGCAATTTCTGCAAAATCTGGAATAAATTTTCTGTAGTAATTGCAGAATGCTACAAATCTTCTGGTATCATCAGCATTGTTTGGTTTTGGGTAATCCCTTATGGTTTTGTGTTTAGCTGGATCAGTTGTTATTCCTTTGGACGTTATCAGGTGTCCTAAGTATACAACTTCTGTCTTTAAAAATTCACATTTCTTGAGGTTTAGTTTTAAATTGTACCTTTGTAATTTTTGTAATACTCTTTCCAAGTTTTTGTTATGATGTCTCAGGTTTGATCCAAAAACAATTATGTCATCTACATAGAGAAATGCTGATTCTTGAAGTCCACTTAATGCAATTGAAAGCATGCGTTGAAAACTATTTGTTGCTATTTTTAATCCAAATGGTAAGCGCTTGAAATGATAGTGCCCTGAATTTGTTGAAAATGCTGTCATATTTCTTGAATTTTTGATGAGTGATATCTGATGAAAAGAACTCATATCCAACGAGGAAAAATATTTCGCATTGCCGAGCTTATCTAGTACATCTTCCAGTCCTGTCAGTGGGAATTTATCATTAATTATTTTTTGTTTAGTGCCCTAAAGTCTACTACCAGTCTCCATTTTGCTGTTCCATCTGTTGATTTTTTTGGTACAACTAAAAGTGGAGAATTGTATGGGCTGAATGATGGTTCAATGATATCTTCTTCTAGTAACTTTTGTACTTGATCTTCTATTTCTTGAAGTTGTGTTTGCGGAAGTCTGTAGTTCTTTATATAAACAGGTGAGTTGTCAATTAAGTCTATCTGCTGTTTATAAAAATTGTTTGTTGTTAGTATATCTCCTTCATTATGGAAAACGTTTCTGTATTTGTGACATAAATTTATTACTTCTTGTTTAGCTTTTTCATCTTTCCCATCTATGTGTATTTCAAGATTCTCATCACTTTGTTCTAAACCGATGTAGTTTAAAATTTTAAAATTCTTCAGTGGTTCTATATTTAAATTACAATTATCCAAATAAATATCATTATTGGTTGTATTCAGTATTTTCACGTGCTTGAGTCCATCTGCTGGTATGATTGTATTTGCTATAAATATTCCTTTTCTTATTTCTGATGCATGTACTATACTGTCTTCCTCCAGGTCTACATTTATATTTGTTATTAATTCACTTCTTCTTGGTATATTAATATTTGATATTGTTACTGGCAATGTCACGTACATTGGTATATCTTCTTGGTTTTCTTTGGTGTGTATGGATAAAACACATGTTTCGTAATCTACTTTACAATTATATTTCATTAAGAAATCTCTTCCAAGTATTCCATCTGCATTTATGTCAATATCTTCTTGTATGACATAAAATTTGTGTGAAATCTCTCCATCGTTGAGTTTTATTTTTTTATTTGTTTGTTGTTGAATGGTTAATGGTCTGCTTGCAATACCTGTGATTTGGATTTGATTTGACGATTTTATATCATTTTCATTAATTTTCTCATTTTTTATTATTGATATGTCCGCACCTGTATCAATAAGTAAGGTTACTAAATTATTTCTATCTCCTATTTTTACTTGTATGATATTAGTATTAAAATTATTACTAACACAGCTAATTATATATTTATTGCTTTTTTTAGGCTGCGTTAACCCCGGTTGCCGGGGATTGATACGTTTCCCGAGTTTTGACGGTTTCTATTATTATTAAAGTTATTATTATTGTAATTCCTATAGCCATTGTTATTGTTATTGCTATTCCTGTTCCTATTGTTATTTCTTGAACCGTAACTATTTCTATTATTATAATTCCTAAAGTTATTATTGTTATTATTTTGAATATTTCTATTCCTATTATAGTTTCCATTTCTATTATTATAATCATTCCTATTTCTGAATGTCATGACATTATAGTTTGCATTTGTGTTACCATCTACTTCTGCTGCTATCTCTAAAGCTTTAGCAAATGTATTAGGTTGAGCTGCAAGAACTATGCTTCTGAAAGGCTCATTTAAACCTGTTTTAAATGCATTGACCGCTAATTGGTCATTAAGTTTTATGATTATTTCTTTATTATTCTCTCCTTGAGTAGCTATTTGAATTTCATTCAAAGATGATATTATTGTTTCTATTCTAGTGGCAAAATTGTTAACATTCATAGACCCCTGTCTAGTCTGGTGCAATTCATTTTGTAATTTTAGTGGATTTTTATTTAACTTGTAGTTTTTTGCCAATACTATTTTTAACTCTTGAATTGAATTTGGAACTGCCACAGGTAATAGTCTATTTCTTACTTTTTCACTTATTTTTGCTGCTAGAATAAATTTTAACAATTGAGATTTCTGTGTATCATCCTTAAGTGTTGATGCATAGAATTCAATTGTGCCTAAAAACGTTGATAGTTTTTTGCTATCTCCATCAAACTCATCAACTATTTTTGATGCTACTGAAATTTCAAAGTTCGCCATTTTTAGTGTTTCTTTTTCACTATCACTATTACTGTCACTACTACTGTTATTACTACTGCTATCTATTTCATCATCCGTGTCATACAAAGTTAATCTGTGTTGAATTAATTTATTTATAGTTTTTATTAATGCTTTACAATCTATTATATTTTCATGGTCTGGTTGCGGACAATTTATAAAAGTTTTTAATTGATTTTCTAATATATTACATTCTTTTTGCTTATCTTGTAAAGTTTCTTTTTTGAATTTTCTTGTTGGAACTTTTGTTATACTATGTTTTAATTTCTTTAGTACTTCTTTTAATTTATCCATACAATTTTTTAAATATTAGCACTTGCAATTCTTTTTATTACATACTTTTTGTAATACTCATTGACTTTTTTTAGTACATATATTAATAATGCAATTAAACCTATAGCGACAAAGATGTCTAAATACATTTCTTGTTTGTTAGAAATATTTCCATTTAAAGAAATATTCTCTGTTATTTTTGTTTCCTGTCCTAGAGCAACCATTGTTTCTTTTAAATTTGTGATATTTACATATAACTGTGGGACATCTTTAGTCATGAATTGAATAGTTCAAAATTTTGTTGTCTTTAATTTTTATTGATTTTGTTCAAAATTGTATTTATTTTTACAAAAATTTGTTTGTGCAATTTTAAATGATCATTTATGTATTTAGTGTTGATCTTTGCTTCACAAATAAAACAATGCTTGTATTCTGTCATTTTTTAATTTATTTTATTTTTTTTATTTTAAATTTTAAGTCTTTGAGTTGTCTTAAAAATTCAACTCTTTCTTTTCCTTTTGATAAGGTTATTAGTCTATATATATTGTTTAGTTCCTTCCTTTGCCGAACTTGTCTCCCAGCTCTTGTCTTCTTCTGGATCTGTTTTTCCTGTTGTTGCTTCTTTGCTGCTGTACGTCTGTTGTATTCCTCGATAGTAAGCTTCCTGTGTCCAGGTATTGGTGTCGCCTTGTATTGTGGTATTGTTGCTACTTGTTGCTGGGCAGCTACGGGAAGGGGTACGTATCTTTCCACTGCTTTTTTGGTTTTTACGTATTCGGCTGCCTGTGCAACGCACTTCTGGAATATTTTGTCGAACTCCTCCGACATTCAGCTTGCTGTATTATGACGTCGCTTAACTTTGAGGATTCGGTCTACAGGATCTTAACTTCTCCGGGATTCGGTTTGCAGGATCTTAACTTCTCCTGGCAGGATCGCCATATAAAGGTTGTTACTTCCCTAACTTCCCTATCTAAGGACAAAGGGGATTCTTGGCCACAAGGCCTTTCAATCTCAGCCGCAAGGCTTTATTTCATACTCTGCCACAAGGCAGTGTTTCAATACAGTCAAATATTGAATAAGCCACAAGGCTTGATTTGAGTTAATAGAAAAGACTTCTTTTTTTGATGTGATTCTAAGACTGATTTTATTTAACCCCAACTCGGGTTTTTATAATAAAAATATCGAGTGAAAAGTGACAATATTTTCTTTTCACTCAAAATAATATTTATTCTAAATAAGTTCTTACACATATACAATTAAAAGTCATGAAATCTAAATACAATTATTACACGTCTGCTTACTATTACTTTTTACTTACTTACACATCTGTTTGTAATAATATCCATCACAACCCACTTACAGGTTACAAACTCCAATGACTTACTTTTGGCAGCTATTTGTTTTCACAATGTATAACATGAATCATGCCGCTAGTAGCACTTGAGTTTGTCACTGCTTGCGCTTCATGCTTTGGTTTCGCTGCAGGTATGCAGTGAGACCAACGTAGAGCGTTTGTAGCGTTGTGTGTTTATGTTATTGTTGAGGTAGGTTAGTGCTAGCCACATGTGCACTACAAAGTGGACGAACTTTATAAAGTTTGTCATTCAGGTTCTCTTCTACACTCAACTTTAGATTAGTGCGCATTAAATGAAATCTATTTTTTGTCATATGTTTACTAAAGGCAGGTATTTTAGTAGCACTACTCCAGTACATCGTTAATCGAGGATAACTGATTGTTCCAATAATGATTTTTAAGCCCATTAATGTCAGAATCGCTTCCCTTGTAACATTATTTGCAGTTCCCGTTTTTATAAGTGAGGCTTGGTTCGTTGCCTGAACAATCGTGTCAATAAAATCATTTGGAAAATACTTTAAAAAGTATGAAACTGGAGTTTTTAAATCTTGTTTAGGATAACTTTCAGAAAAATCTGAGCTTGGAATGCTGCACGCTCTCTTTGCCCATCGAAATTGAAGGATTTTTTTAAATGATGAATCAGTTGATTCATCCAAATTCAATGAATCATCTACCGCATATACATTCTTCTCAAATAAATCGTTATTGGCATCCGGGTTAGTTAGTTCCTAGATTAAAAAGGAATTGTTACGGTTATCGTTAAGGGTTTCCAATAGCGTCTCCAAAACACCATTTTCTTCTTCTTCATCATCGTGAAAATCAGATAAATCTGAGTCATCAAAATTTACTAAAATATTTCCTATTTTTTCGATGTTTAGTTTATTAGACATCGTAATTGCATATATTAGAAAGAAATGTATGCAGACAAAAAGCGTCCAACCGCTTCAGCTCTTCTTTACAAAATTAAATATATTAGTAACGTAAAGTATTTAGTACAGTTAAAAAAAGCGTCGAACCGCTGCGAGTCTTCTTAGTCAAATGAAATATTTGAGTACAGTAAAATATAATAAAAATGCGTTCAGCGCTGCGACTTTTCTCAATCAAATAAAAATATTATTTCCTTTAAGTAAAATCTATGCCATATGGCATGGTACGGAATAAAAAAAATAGTACAGCCTTATTGAACCCCATTGATGTTTGGGATTAAACTTTTTTATATTTACGAAAGCATTGATTATCTTTAAAATTACTTAACCCTCTATCGAGAATAACCGTCTACAGACGGTCATTCTTTTTTCTTCATACACAACGTCATAGTAGGCCGAGTGTTTTCAAATTTTTTAAATTTGTTTGTTGTAAATATGTTGTTTATGTGTAATGAAAGTCAATTTTGTATATGTCGATTCATTGCTTTGCAAAACGCATTCAAGTGCAGAAGTGAGTTGAATTTTCGCAAAAAAATTATTTTAAAAATTTACGTTTTTCTAACGCGGGTGAATTTAGTTGTGTTTGGTGGACTGTTTTAAAAAAATTATTTTTTAGAAGGTAAGTGAATATATTTTAGCCTCGTATTAAAATTTTAGTGAAAACTTTTTAAAAAGTATGTTTTTTTCACCAAAAAATAATGACCGTTTGTAGACGGTTATTCCCACTTACGTGATATTTTTTGTATGCATTTCATAGTAAAAATATTCTGTTTTAGATAAATAAATTGTTAGAAATGAGTGCTCCATACCAAAATAAGAGGCGCAATTTGAACAAGCTCTCCGAAGCTGAAATTCAGTTGTTTATGGACACAATGGAAATGGATATTTCCATTGTGATGCGGATTTTTGCCTTGAAGATACTGGCCCCAACTTTACAGCAGAGGAACTTAATAATGAGGTTTCAGACTGTTTAGAACAGATGGCTGAATCCAGTGATGTGTTTGAAAATCAAATAAATACTTCGTTTGATGTTAGTTCGCACGCTGATTCACCAAATTCGAGCAATTGTGTCATCAAAGATTCAATTTCATCGCCCTCATTCAGAAAACCATCAAAGCATTCATACTCCTTGCCCACAGTCAGAAATAACGATGTTCAATACAATTCCACAAATGGTGGATTCACTGAAGAAGGTTTGTATTCTGAAACCTGTTTATTCTCCGATTAGTTTGACATGTAAATAAGTAAACCCATCTGAAGAAGCAAGGCAAATGCTGCCTAATTTTCGCGAATCTGTTGCGGAAAGTCACTCCAAAGGCAAGCATGGTTTGGTGGGTAGACCATCTATAGGAACAGCAAAGCGTTCCTCTACAGGCACTGGAACGAAAGCCAAAATACCAGGCGGTGAGGATCGATATGATGGGTATGGACATAGCCCTGGAATGTCTGATTCTAAGGGGAAAAAAAGATGCAAATTTTGCAAAACCTCGAATACTCAAATATATTGCATGAAATGTGGACTGAATTTGTGCCTTACACCAGCTAAAAACTGCTTTCATGACTTTCACAAGCCCACAAAATAATTTTTTTTTATTATATGTTGTAACCATATGTATAATATTATTTTTTTACTTTTATTATTATTTACCTTAGTATATATTTACAAATATTGAATAAAATGTAACTTGAATTTGTGCCTCACGCGGGCGAAAAACTGCTTTTATGGCTTTATAATAAATCAATATAATTAGTTATTTCCTTTTAATTATTTTTTGTTACTTTTTCCACTTTTTGTTCACTTATAGTATATGTAATAAAAATGAGTCAATAAAATATTTTATGTTTGCAAGTGAAAAATTTTTACACTTTACTGGGAATAACCGGCTGTAGACGGTCATTTTGATTCTGCTCCTGGAGGATGAACCGTTGAAGGAAATGGAAAAACGAAGTCAGATTTGTAAAATTCATGACCAATTTACCCTAATATGAATTTTATGCCGATTTTTACCCAGCATTTCACATTTCAAAAGTACAGTTTTCACTTCTATTTGTCATACTTTTTAAAAAAATTATGTATAAAGGCAAAAAACTTTTTTTTTTAAATTAAATAAACACTATTTTTAACAGTTTCACTTCTAGGAACAGATAAATAATTTTGATTAGAGAAAAAAATGCTGATTGCTTTCAAAACATGTCATTTAGTGATTTTAACTGGTTCGAAAAAATTTCGATCATTTGGCACCTCACTGGGTCACTTTAGTTGGTTGTATCTTTAAATATACAGTGTGCACTCCCTGCAGTTTTTGATAATTTTAACTTTTTAAAATTAATGCATGTAAGGAAACATAAATTCGCTGAATTTATGCCTTACAGTTCCCTATAAAAC
The DNA here is from genome assembly GCA_943735915.1 of Pherbina coryleti. Lineage (NCBI taxonomy): Eukaryota > Metazoa > Arthropoda > Insecta > Diptera > Sciomyzidae > Pherbina > Pherbina coryleti. The sequence continues at coordinate 113,899,684 of OX030948.1, read as the reverse complement.
ACCGCTGCACAAAGGGCCCCGAAAAACATGAACCCGCCCTGCAACCCTAAACCGCACCTGGACAAGAACCCAAGAACCGCCTCTGTCCATAAAACACGCAGGTGGGTGACCCGCAAACAAACAATAACAACACATACAGCAAGCCAGTGGCCTGATCAATTGGCACAACAACAACAAACGAAGAAATGTTTGTGACCCGCAAACCAACAATAACAACACATACAGCAAGCCAGTGGCCTGATCAATTGGCACAACAACAAAACAATATAACGAAGTCACAAGCAAAAACACACAAACAACATGCATTCTATGCACCCACACGTGGCAATAACAAAACACATAGGGGTCATTAAACAGCGACTATGACAACAATAACATGCAAGGCAAAAGGTTGCCGCTATCTCTAGGCGAGAAAAATTCAAGGTCTAGATCAAATAGAAATTGGCGACACAAACAAGGTCCCGTTACCCTTTTTGGGGATAAAAGGAGTCAGCGAACCAACAGTGGGCTCTTTTGTAGTCAACACGCGAACAACGCACATCGGTGAGTCAAGTGACATAGTGAACAAGTGACCGAGAGAACAAGTGACAAAGTGAACAAGTGACAAGTGTACAAGGGTACAAGTGACTACGCACGAGTGACTAAAGGCAGTCGTAAAACAGTGTTTCTTGTCGACCCGAGTGGTTTTATACCGGACGGCCGGCGATAAACACACTAGTGACGTCACGAACGGTGTCCTTTTTCTGTCGACCCGAGTGGTTTCATACCGGACGGTCTGCTCTAAAAGCATCCAAGTGGTCGCGCTAATACAGTTCAGCACACTGCGACAACACCAACGACCGACTGTTACATCCGGCCCGAGCGGTTTCATACCGGACGGCTCATCCTGGTGAACAGTGTTTCTTGTCGGCCCGAGTGGTTTCATATCGGACGGCCGGTCATAAAACATACCAGTGGCATCACGAACAGTGTTTTTTCTGTCGACCCGAGTGGTTTCATACCGGACGGTCTGCTCTAAAAGCATCCAAGTCGATCGCCACTAGGTTCAGACCATATTTTCGTACAAGGCTAACGACCAAGCATACATCCTGCCGAGTGGTTCTATACCGGACGGCCCATCGCAAGTACCCAGAGGACAGACAAACGAACAGAATCCACGGATCCCACTTCAAAGGACTTCGAGGGAAATCAGGAGCAACGGCCATTATTTAACAGATGAATAAAGAAAATATGTGAAATGATTTTTTTCTTTTGTGAAAACAAATATTTTTGAAGTGAAACTTCTTAGGCGGCGCTTCGAAATTTGAATGAGAATATTGAGGAGTGAAATTTCAAGGTCAATTTACTTCATTTCGTTACACGATAGAGAAGAAAGATATGTTGTACAGTAGATAGAATGAGAGAGATATACATTGTATAAAAGACTGAAAAAAATTTCTTTGTCAGCGCTGAGTATTGAACCTGCAATCTCAGTTTTATAAAGCCAACGTGCTATATGCTGGGCTAAAGTCTTCATATAATAATGTTGTCTACATACCAATTAATCAAACTACTTTTGCTGTAGATGCCCTGCGGGAAAATAAACAGCGCTCCTAGCGGGAAAATATAACAGCCTTATTCATAAACACATTTTAGAGGCAGTGTAACTTTAAACAAGAAAACGCTATTCATAAACATTTTCGCAACCATGTTTTTTGTTTGTATTTTCGTTTAATATCAAAGACATGCTCCATATGCGCCCTTTGCAGCATTTTTTTTATGTGGCGGCCATTGCAAATCCATTGGAATTCTTAATTTTTGTAGAGATTTTCTTTAGTTCAGACACAAACCTTACAAACATGAGCAGCGAATGAAAAAATGTTTATGAATAAAGTCCAAGAATGATAGAAAAATAGATTGCGCAGATAGTAAAAATTATTTTCTACGATCTGCGCATCTACGTTACGATAGACTTACGATATGAGCTTACGATATGGCTTTCTGCCAAGTCTTGTTAAAAATGTGAACAAATATGAAACAATGGCAAAAGATTCAAGAAACAAACTTGGTCTAGCGTGACGTCATGATCGTAAAAAATACTTTGTTCGTAGCTAGAAATGTCAAAATGAAAAGTAAACAACATAACGGACCTGCGCAATGCGTAATCTATTTTTCTATCATTCTTGAATAAAGCGTAGTATGCTGTAGAAACGAAAATTTCTTAGCATTTAATTCTACACCCGAACTATTAGTGTAGAGTCAAAAATGTTTGTATGGAGAAAAAAGTAACTACAGTACGACCTTGCTCAATGCAACTAATAGAAATTCGGGCAATTGACATAGTTAACGTTGAAGAAACGCAATTAAACTTCTAAACATAAAGCTTTATGTCTCTGAATCTTAGATATTGTGGGTTAATGCACTTTGTATCCTTAAATATTGTTTGAATAGATTTTTCATTAAAAATGTATTTTACAAGCAAAGAAGAACTGAAAGAATATAAGATAAAAGTTTATGCAAGTTTACGCAAATGCAAGTTGCGATAATTGTGCAATTCCATGACGCCAACTTGACACTGTGGAACAAGTTCTTTCAATAGATAACTATTTTATACATATCTTAGTTATATAATTTTATATCGAACTATTTACTATTAATAATAGTAAGTATAATGTGTGTGTGAAAGTTTTAGTTATCTTTTCACATTTAAAGTTTTGAACAAAAAAGTATTTATAAGGCTTAATTTTTTTAAAGCAAAATTAATTACTAAAATTTGTCCCATAGTTTTTGAGTACAAAATAACCGGTAATTTTTGATTTTTAGTTTTTAAGGCAGAAATAAAAATGAAAGTTAAGATCAAGTTTACAGTTGAGGTAGATTTATTGTTGTGACATTGTTCTGTGAAACTCCTTATTAATATGCCAAAAAAAATTTTTGGAAAACAAATTTATAAATGCACCTGAAGCTCCCATTGGCAAAAAAATCGCTCATTGTAGTTATGTAAAATAAAAAAATCCCTTTTTAAGAAATTATTCTCTTAATATGCGGAATATGCAACACTTGATTTTCTCACGATCATACTCTCGCTCTCAAACTTTCAATAAAGCTACGCTCTGAGTTTTCTCCCTAGTGCAGCGATGGGTTCTATTCCAGATAGAACTCTACGCCACGTTACGTTGCGTAGCTTTACGATTGCATAATCGAGCCTTTACACTAAAATCGTTCTTATTCTAGAAAAGAAAGAGTGTATACAAAGAAGAAGTTTCACTTCTTTACTGTATACACGGTATACTGTATCTTTTTTTTTTTTAATAAAGACTTAAGTAGTGAGTTTAAGTTAACCCTCGTATTTATAATTTAAAGAGACTAAGGAAATAATTTTTTGAACGAACCCCGGCTATCCGGCGAGCTAACCCCGGCTACAAAGTTCGTTACAAATGGCGCCCGAGCAGGGACTCAAACAGTGAAAAAAAAAAGGACTCGAATAAGTGAAAAAAAAATCAGAATATTTAACCAACAGTGGGAAAAAAAAAAAAAAACTTTCAAAGTAATGAAAGAGAACCCCAGAGAAATCAAGCAAAAAAAAAAAAAAAAAAGAAAAAAAAAAATAAACTTTAAGTGAAAAAAAAAACGCAGCAAAATTGAAACAACAGTGTGAAAAAAAAACTCTCAGAGAAATTAAACGAACAGTGACAAGAATAAAAACAGTGAAAAGAAAAGCATAATGGTGAAGACCGGGTGGCTGTACTCCCTCTCAAAAGAACAATTGCAGTCGTATATGCAAGAGTTCGACCTAAATGGAGATGGTGTCATGGAGGAACTAAGAAGACGGTTCTCCAAATGGATTGCCGGCGCGGAATTTAGCCCATCACAGAAGCAGAGACTGGAAGAGCTCGAAGCGCGGCACAGTTGCAGTCTGTCGCCAATTCCAGAGATAGCGTTACCATTTTCGAAGGGGCAGAGGGCACCGACAGGCACAACGCCAAATTTTGAACTACCTGAAGAGCGACAGTTTCGCCATCACATACCAGAAGAGGGTGCCGAAAGTGAGGAAATGAGGATACAATCTTGTCACGCCGTGATTGATCAGGTACGGAAGTGGTCCGTAAAATATGATGGCGGTAAAGATCCAAACGCGTTTATCGAGAGGATAGAAGAGTTAGCCACAGCATATGGAATTAATAAAGATCTGCTCCCAAGGTCAATGCCCGAACTCCTAAAAGATAAGGCGCTAGCATGGTGGCGAAATAATAACAGGCAGTGGACTACATGGGTGCTATTCAAGAGGATCTACTTAAATTTTTTTTGCATACACGACATTTTGAGCGTCTGGAGGATGAAATTCGAAATCGACAACAGAGACCTAGGGAACCTTTTAAGGACTATGTCCTCACTCTTCAGAGCCTTATGCGCCAGGCTTGTTTCACAGAGGAACAACAATTACAACAGATCTACAAAAATCTTCAACCAGATTACCTGCTTTACATACGCCGAAAGGATTTCAACAACCTGGACGAACTGATGGCCATGGCAGACGATTTTGAGGTAATTCAAGCGGACCAAGGGAAAGGGCAACCTCGAACGGGCCTGCCTCGTATGCGTCACGAGCAGCTCCGCATGATCCCAACAGTTCCAGAGAACACCCGGATAAATCCTAAGACAGCTTGTCGTTGGTGTGGTCAGGAGGGCCATTTCAAGAGAGAATGCCGAAATACAAGAGTGTTGTTTTGCTGGGAGTGTGGCCGACGGAACACACTTACGGTGGAGTGCTGTTGGCGGCAAGTGGGAAAACGGCCAAGGATCCACTCAACGACGGGGTGTGGAGGGATCCAAGCGTCAGGGCAGACCCCGGTTGAACTAACTAAGCTAGGAGTCGACGAAAACCGAATCTTTGCTACAATCACACTAGACGAAGAAGCAGCAATTGCAACCATCGACACGGGTGCAACGAGAAGTTTTATAAGTGAGGTCTTTGCAGAAAAGATTATGAAACGAGGGAAACGGGTATTGGTAAAGGTCTCAGTGAGGATGGCAGATGGTACCATACGTGAAGTCAGTCAAGGGATACAAGTAGAGGTCAGGCTGGGGACGGCTCGCTGTCATATGACACTATTGATCCTTCCAGGCGTAATAGACAACGTGATCTTAGGCATGGATTTCCTTCAGACAACTTCCGCGGAGATTAGTTGTGGAGGTGAAACCATCAGGTTGCATAGAGAGGAGGAACCAACGAAAAAACATAACGTTCGCGTGTGTGCAGTGGCCCGTGGGACAATTTCAGACAGCGTGAACAAAGCGAAGGAGACGGAACGTGCAAATCAACGGGAAAAGCTAAATAAACGGACCGGCCAGTGCACTACACGAACGACGAGGAAACGAGGACGAGGAAAACAGAAGGCGTGGGGATACAATCCCGGAAAAGGAACTGGTGAAAAACTTGCTACAGAAGGAACTGCAGGATTTCGAAACGCTACGTGCAATTATCACTGATCAGCAAGGTTGTAAGTGGTATGATTCAAAGATTTCGACGGTAAAGCGAGAACCGGAGAAGTTACCCGATTACAGCATCGTTCAGGGGCAGCAATACCGCCATATTCCAGGACGCACAAATGACGAGGATTGCGAATCATGGAAGCTTTGCGTCCCTTCTCAACTTCGGTCTCGAGTACTTTCCGAAAATCATAATAATCCATGTGCGGGGCATATGGGAATCAGGAAGACAACAGCTCGAATAGCAAATCTCTACTACTGGCCTGGTATGGCTCGCGATATACGACGGCACATAAAACTTTGCGAATCGTGCCAAAAATACAAACCGAACCAGAGCAAACCTGCCGGACAGATGTTGACACAGATTGCAGACGAACCATGGTCCATCCTTTGTGCGGATTTTGTAGGCCCACTTCCTCGTTCCACGCATGGAAATACGATGCTGCTGGTGATGTTCGATAAATTCTCAAAATGGACGGAGATAGTTCCACTACGACGAGCTACGGGGGACACATTAAGCAAAGCATTGCGGGAGCGGATCATATCGAGATACGGGGTCCCAAAAGTTTTGGTGACGGACAATGGGTCACAATTTTGCAGCAAGGTTTTCCAACGCTTTCTCAAGGACATGGGGATCAGGCAACAGTTCACGGCACCCTACACGCCGCAGGAAAATCCCACTGAAAGAGCAAATAGGAACGTGAAGAGGATGATAGCACAGTTGACTGGAAGAGACCAACGCAGATGGGATGATCTACTACCTGAGATTTCTCTAGCGCTAAATACAAGTGTTTCGGACACCACCGGTTATACACCTGCATTCTTGACGCAAGGAAGAGAACCGAGACTGCCAAAGGCGCTCTTTGATGAACAGACGCTGGGCACAGGAACGTGCCCCCAAAACCCCGTTGGTAGAGCAGATCGACTGAAGGAAGTATTTCAAATGGTTCGGCGGAACCTCGAAAAGGCAGCACAGGATCAAGCAAGATACTACAACCTCAGGAGGAGGGCGTGGCGACCAGAGGTGGGACAGCTGGTACTCCTAAGGCAACACCAACTGTCGAAAGCAGTCGACAATTTCGCAGCCAAACTCGCACCTCGGTACGACGGACCTTACCGAGTCGTGGGGTTCACTTCTCCAGTCATCGTACAACTTCAGGGCGACGAAGACAGTAGTGTACGGACAGCACACGTGAGCGAACTGAAAGAATTTCACACCGAAGAACCAAACGAGAACGTAAGCCAGTTACGACATCAAATACACCCAAAGCAACTACCGAGTCACGATAACGGTAAGTAGCATCGTACTCAGCCTTCTACCTGGAAGTAAGGGGGGGGGGGGGGGGGGGTGTAAGGAAACATAAATTCGCTGAATTTATGCCTTACAGCTCCCTATAAAACACCGCTGCACAAAGGGCCCCGAAAAACATGAACCCGCCCTGCAACCCTAAACCGCACCTGGACAAGAACCCGCGAACCGCCTCTGTCCATAAAACACGCAGCTGGGTGACCCGCAAACAAACAATAACAACACATACAGCAAGCCAGTGGCCTGATCAATTGGCACAACAACAACAAACGAAGAAATGTTTGTGACCCGCAAACCAACAATAACAACACATACAGCAAGCCAGTGGCCTGATCAATTGGCACAACAACAAAACAATTTAACGAAGTCACAAGCAAAAACACACAAACAACATGCATTCTATGCACCCACACGTGGCAATAACAAAACACATAGGGGTCATTAAACAGCGACTATGACAACAATAACATGCAAGGCAAAAGGTTGCCGCTATCTCTAGGCGAGAAAAATTCAAGGTCGAGATCAAATAGAAATTGGCGACACAAACAAGGTCCCGTTACCCTTTTTGGGGATAAAAGGAGTCAGCGAACCAACAGTGGGCTCTTTTGTAGTCAACACGCGAACAACGCACATCGGTGAGTCAAGTGACATAGTGAACAAGTGACCGAGAGAACAAGTGACAAAGTGAACAAGTGACAAGTGTACAAGGGTACAAGTGACTACGCACGAGTGACTAAAGGCAGTCGTAAAACAGTGTTTCTTGTCGACCCGAGTGGTTTTATACCGGACGGCCGGCGATAAACACACTAGTGACGTCACGAACGGTGTCCTTTTTCTGTCGACCCGAGTGGTTTCATACCGGACGGTCTGCTCTAAAAGCATCCAAGTGGTCGCGCTAATACAGTTCAGCACACTGCGACAACACCAACGACCGACTGTTACATCCGGCCCGAGCGGTTTCATACCGGACGGCTCATCCTGGTGAACAGTGTTTCTTGTCGGCCCGAGTGGTTTCATATCGGACGGCCGGTCATAAAACATACCAGTGGCATCACGAACAGTGTTTTTTCTGTCGACCCGAGTGGTTTCATACCGGACGGTCTGCTCTAAAAGCATCCAAGTCGATCGCCACTAGGTTCAGACCATATTTTCGTACAAGGCTAACGACCAAGCATACATCCTGCCGAGTGGTTCTATACCGGACGGCCCATCGCAAGTACCCAGAGGACAGACAAACGAACAGAATCCACGGATCCCACTTCAAAGGACTTCGAGGGAAATCAGGAGCAACGGCCATTATTTAACAGATGAATAAAGAAAATATGTGAAATGATTTTTTTCTTTTGTGAAAACAAATATTTTTGAAGTGAAACTTCTTAGGCGGCGCTTCGAAATTTGAATGAGAATATTGAGGAGTGAAATTTCAAGGTCAATTTACTTCATTTCGTTACACGATAGAGAAGAAAGATATGTTGTACAGTAGATAGAATGAGAGAGATATACATTGTATAAAAGACTGAAAAAAATTTCTTTGTCAGCGCTGAGTATTGAACCTGCAATCTCAGTTTTATAAAGCCAACGTGCTATATGCTGGGCTAAAGTCTTCATATAATAATGTTGTCTACATACCAATTAATCAAACTACTTTTGCTGTAGATGCCCTGCGGGAAAATAAACAGCGCTCCTAGCGGGAAAATATAACAGCCTTATTCATAAACACATTTTAGAGGCAGTGTAACTTTAAACAAGAAAACGCTATTCATAAACATTTTCGCAACCATGTTTTTTGTTTGTATTTTCGTTTAATATCAAAGACATGCTCCATATGCGCCCTTTGCAGCATTTTTTTTATGTGGCGGTCATTGCAAATCCATTGGAATTCTTAATTTTTGTAGAGATTTTCTTTAGTTCAGACACAAATTTTACAAACATGAGCAGCGAATGAAAAAATGTTTATGAATAAAGTCCAAGAATGATAGAAAAATAGATTGCGCAGATAGTAAAAATAATTTTCTACGATCTGCGCATCTACGTTACGATAGACTTACGATATGAGCTTACGATATGGCTTTCTGCCAAGTCTTGTTAAAAATGTGAACAAATATGAAACAATGGCAAAAGATTCAAGAAACAAACTTGGTCTAGCGTGACGTCATGATCGTAAAAAATACTTTGTTCGTAGCTAGAAATGTCAAAATGAAAAGTAAACAACATAACGGACCTGCGCAATGCGTTATCTATTTTTCTATCATTCTTGAATAAAGCGTAGTATGCTGTAGAAACGAAAATTTCTTAGCATTTAATTCTACACCCGAACTATTAGTGTAGAGTCAAAAATGTTTGTATGGAGAAAAAAGTAACTACAGTACGACCTTGCTCAATGCAACTAATAGAAATTCGGGCAATTGACATAGTTAACGTTTAGCTTTAGTCTCTGAATCTTAGATATTGTGGGTTAATGCACTTTGTATCCTTAAATATTGTTTGAATAGATTTTTCATTAAAAATGTATTTTACAAGCAAAGAAGAACTGAAAGAATATAAGATAAAAGTTTATGCAAGTTTACGCAAATGCAAGTTGCGATAATTGTGCAATTCCATGACGCCAACTTGACACTGTGCGCAAGAAAAGTTGGAATAAGTTCTTTCAATAGATAACTATTTTATACATATCTTAGTTATATAATTTTATATCGAACTATTTACTATTAATAATAGTAAGTATAATGTGTGTGTGAAAGTTTTAGTTATCTTTTCACATTTAAAGTTTTGAACAAAAAAGTATTTATAAGGCTTAATTTTTTTAAAGCAAAATTAATTACTAAAATTTGTCCCATAGTTTTTGAGTACAAAATAACCGGTAATTTTTGATTTTTAGTTTTTAAGGCAGAAATAAAAATGAAAGTTAAGATCAAGTTTACAGTTGAGGTAGATTTATTGTTGTGACATTGTTCTGTGAAACTCCTTATTAATATGCCAAAAAAAATTTTTGGAAAACAAATTTATAAATGCACCTGAAGCTCCCATTGGCAAAAAAATCGCTCATTGTAGTTATGTAAAATAAAAAAATCCCTTTTTAAGAAATTATTCTCTTAATATGCGGAATATGCAACACTTGATTTTCTCACGATCATACTCTCGCTCTCAAACTTTCAATAAAGCTACGCTCTGAGTTTTCTCCCTAGTGCAGCGATGGGTTCTATTCCAGATAGAACTCTACGCCACGTTACGTTGCGTAGCTTTACGATTGCATAATCGAGCCTTTACACTAAAATCGTTCTTATTCTAGAAAAGAAAGAGTGTATACAAAGAAGAAGTTTCACTTCTTTACTGTATACACGGTATACTGTATCTTTTTTTTTTTTAATAAAGACTTAAGTAGTGAGTTTAAGTTAACCCTCGTATTTATAATTTAAAGAGACTAAGGAAATAATTTTTTGAACGAACCCCGGCTATCCGGCGAGCTAACCCCGGCTACAAAGTTCGTTACAAATGGCGCCCGAGCAGGGACTCAAACAGTGAAAAAAAAAAGGACTCGAATAAGTGAAAAAAAAATCAGAATATTTAACCAACAGTGGGAAAAAAAAAAAAAAACTTTCAAAGTAATGAAAGAGAACCCCAGAGAAATCAAGCAAAAAAAAAAAAAAAAAAGAAAAAAAAAAATAAACTTTAAGTGAAAAAAAAACGCAGCAAAATTGAAACAACAGTGTGAAAAAAAAACTCTCAGAGAAATTAAACGAACAGTGACAAGAATAAAAACAGTGAAAAGAAAAGCATAATGGTGAAGACCGGGTGGCTGTACTCCCTCTCAAAAGAACAATTGCAGTCGTATATGCAAGAGTTCGACCTAAATGGAGATGGTGTCATGGAGGAACTAAGAAGACGGTTCTCCAAATGGATTGCCGGCGCGGAATTTAGCCCATCACAGAAGCAGAGACTGGAAGAGCTCGAAGCGCGGCACAGTTGCAGTCTGTCGCCAATTCCAGAGATAGCGTTACCATTTTCGAAGGGGCAGAGGGCACCGACAGGCACAACGCCAAATTTTGAACTACCTGAAGAGCGACAGTTTCGCCATCACATACCAGAAGAGGGTGCCGAAAGTGAGGAAATGAGGATACAATCTTGTCACGCCGTGATTGATCAGGTACGGAAGTGGTCCGTAAAATATGATGGCGGTAAAGATCCAAACGCGTTTATCGAGAGGATAGAAGAGTTAGCCACAGCATATGGAATTAATAAAGATCTGCTCCCAAGGTCAATGCCCGAACTCCTAAAAGATAAGGCGCTAGCATGGTGGCGAAATAATAACAGGCAGTGGACTACATGGGTGCTATTCAAGAGGATCTACTTAAATTTTTTTTGCATACACGACATTTTGAGCGTCTGGAGGATGAAATTCGAAATCGACAACAGAGACCTAGGGAACCTTTTAAGGACTATGTCCTCACTCTTCAGAGCCTTATGCGCCAGGCTTGTTTCACAGAGGAACAACAATTACAACAGATCTACAAAAATCTTCAACCAGATTACCTGCTTTACATACGCCGAAAGGATTTCAACAACCTGGACGAACTGATGGCCATGGCAGACGATTTTGAGGTAATTCAAGCGGACCAAGGGAAAGGGCAACCTCGAACGGGCCTGCCTTGTATGCGTCACGAGCAGCTCCGCATGATCCCAACAGTTCCAGAGAACACCCGGATAAATCCTAAGACAGCTTGTCGTTGGTGTGGTCAGGAGGGCCATTTCAAGAGAGAATGCCGAAATACAAGAGTGTTGTTTTGCTGGGAGTGTGGCCGACGGAACACACTTACGGTGGAGTGCTGTTGGCGGCAAGTGGGAAAACGGCCAAGGATCCACTCAACGACGGGGTGTGGAGGGATCCAAGCGTCAGGGCAGACCCCGGTTGAACTAACTAAGCTAGGAGTCGACGAAAACCGAATCTTTGCTACAATCACACTAGACGAAGAAGCAGCAATTGCAACCATCGACACGGGTGCAACGAGAAGTTTTATAAGTGAGGTCTTTGCAGAAAAGATTATGAAACGAGGGAAACGGGTATTGGTAAAGGTCTCAGTGAGGATGGCAGATGGTACCATACGTGAAGTCAGTCAAGGGATACAAGTAGAGGTCAGGCTGGGGACGGCTCGCTGTCATATGACACTATTGATCCTTCCAGGCGTAATAGACAACGTGATCTTAGGCATGGATTTCCTTCAGACAACTTCCGCGGAGATTAGTTGTGGAGGTGAAACCATCAGGTTGCATAGAGAGGAGGAACCAACGAAAAAACATAACGTTCGCGTGTGTGCAGTGGCCCGTGGGACAATTTCAGACAGCGTGAACAAAGCGAAGGAGACGGAACGTGCAAATCAACGGGAAAAGCTAAATAAACGGACCGGCCAGTGCACTACACGAACGACGAGGAAACGAGGACGAGGAAAACAGAAGGCGTGGGGATACAATCCCGGAAAAGGAACTGGTGAAAAACTTGCTACAGAAGGAACTGCAGGATTTCGAAACGCTACGTGCAATTATCACTGATCAGCAAGGTTGTAAGTGGTATGATTCAAAGATTTCGACGGTAAAGCGAGAACCGGAGAAGTTACCCGATTACAGCATCGTTCAGGGGCAGCAATACCGCCATATTCCAGGACGCACAAATGACGAGGATTGCGAATCATGGAAGCTTTGCGTCCCTTCTCAACTTCGGTCTCGAGTACTTTCCGAAAATCATAATAATCCATGTGCGGGGCATATGGGAATCAGGAAGACAACAGCTCGAATAGCAAATCTCTACTACTGGCCTGGTATGGCTCGCGATATACGACGGCACATAAAACTTTGCGAATCGTGCCAAAAATACAAACCGAACCAGAGCAAACCTGCCGGACAGATGTTGACACAGATTGCAGACGAACCATGGTCCATCCTTTGTGCGGATTTTGTAGGCCCACTTCCTCGTTCCACGCATGGAAATACGATGCTGCTGGTGATGTTCGATAAATTCTCAAAATGGACGGAGATAGTTCCACTACGACGAGCTACGGGGGACACATTAAGCAAAGCATTGCGGGAGCGGATCATATCGAGATACGGGGTCCCAAAAGTTTTGGTGACGGACAATGGGTCACAATTTTGCAGCAAGGTTTTCCAACGCTTTCTCAAGGACATGGGGATCAGGCAACAGTTCACGGCACCCTACACGCCGCAGGAAAATCCCACTGAAAGAGCAAATAGGAACGTGAAGAGGATGATAGCACAGTTGACTGGAAGAGACCAACGCAGATGGGATGATCTACTACCTGAGATTTCTCTAGCGCTAAATACAAGTGTTTCGGACACCACCGGTTATACACCTGCATTCTTGACGCAAGGAAGAGAACCGAGACTGCCAAAGGCGCTCTTTGATGAACAGACGCTGGGCACAGGAACGTGCCCCCAAAACCCCGTTGGTAGAGCAGATCGACTGAAGGAAGTATTTCAAATGGTTCGGCGGAACCTCGAAAAGGCAGCACAGGATCAAGCAAGATACTACAACCTCAGGAGGAGGGCGTGGCGACCAGAGGTGGGACAGCTGGTACTCCTAAGGCAACACCAACTGTCGAAAGCAGTCGACAATTTCGCAGCCAAACTCGCACCTCGGTACGACGGACCTTACCGAGTCGTGGGGTTCACTTCTCCAGTCATCGTACAACTTCAGGGCGACGAAGACAGTAGTGTACGGACAGCACACGTGAGCGAACTGAAAGAATTTCACACCGAAGAACCAAACGAGAACGTAAGCCAGTTACGACATCAAATACACCCAAAGCAACTACCGAGTCACGATAACGGTAAGTAGCATCGTACTCAGCCTTCTACCTGGAAGTAAGGGGGGGGGGGTGTAAGGAAACATAAATTCGCTGAATTTATGCCTTACAGCTCCCTATAAAACACCGCTGCACAAAGGGCCCCGAAAAACATGAACCCGCCCTGCAACCCTAAACCGCACCTGGACAAGAACCCGCGAACCGCCTCTGTCCATAAAACACGCAGCTGGGTGACCCGCAAACAAACAATAACAACACATACAGCAAGCCAGTGGCCTGATCAATTGGCACAACAACAACAAACGAAGAAATGTTTGTGACCCGCAAACCAACAATAACAACACATACAGCAAGCCAGTGGCCTGATCAATTGGCACAACAACAAAACAATTTAACGAAGTCACAAGCAAAAACACACAAACAACATGCATTCTATGCACCCACACGTGGCAATAACAAAACACATAGGGGTCATTAAACAGCGACTATGACAACAATAACATGCAAGGCAAAAGGTTGCCGCTATCTCTAGGCGAGAAAAATTCAAGGTCGAGATCAAATAGAAATTGGCGACACAAACAAGGTCCCGTTACCCTTTTTGGGGATAAAAGGAGTCAGCGAACCAACAGTGGGCTCTTTTGTAGTCAACACGCGAACAACGCACATCGGTGAGTCAAGTGACATAGTGAACAAGTGACCGAGAGAACAAGTGACAAAGTGAACAAGTGACAAGTGTACAAGGGTACAAGTGACTACGCACGAGTGACTAAAGGCAGTCGTAAAACAGTGTTTCTTGTCGACCCGAGTGGTTTTATACCGGACGGCCGGCGATAAACACACTAGTGACGTCACGAACGGTGTCCTTTTTCTGTCGACCCGAGTGGTTTCATACCGGACGGTCTGCTCTAAAAGCATCCAAGTGGTCGCGCTAATACAGTTCAGCACACTGCGACAACACCAACGACCGACTGTTACATCCGGCCCGAGCGGTTTCATACCGGACGGCTCATCCTGGTGAACAGTGTTTCTTGTCGGCCCGAGTGGTTTCATATCGGACGGCCGGTCATAAAACATACCAGTGGCATCACGAAAAGTGTTTTTTCTGTCGACCCGAGTGGTTTCATACCGGACGGTCTGCTCTAAAAGCATCCAAGTCGATCGCCACTAGGTTCAGACCATATTTTCGTACAAGGCTAACGACCAAGCATACATCCTGCCGAGTGGTTCTATACCGGACGGCCCATCGCAAGTACCCAGAGGACAGACAAACGAACAGAATCCACGGATCCCACTTCAAAGGACTTCGAGGGAAATCAGGAGCAACGGCCATTATTTAACAGATGAATAAAGAAAATATGTGAAATGATTTTTTTCTTTTGTGAAAACAAATATTTTTGAAGTGAAACTTCTTAGGCGGCGCTTCGAAATTTGAATGAGAATATTGAGGAGTGAAATTTCAAGGTCAATTTACTTCATTTCGTTACACGATAGAGAAGAAAGATATGTTGTACAGTAGATAGAATGAGAGAGATATACATTGTATAAAAGACTGAAAAAAATTTCTTTGTCAGCGCTGAGTATTGAACCTGCAATCTCAGTTTTATAAAGCCAACGTGCTATATGCTGGGCTAAAGTCTTCATATAATAATGTTGTCTACATACCAATTAATCAAACTACTTTTGCTGTAGATGCCCTGCGGGAAAATAAACAGCGCTCCTAGCGGGAAAATATAACAGCCTTATTCATAAACACATTTTAGAGGCAGTGTAACTTTAAACAAGAAAACGCTATTCATAAACATTTCGCAACCATGTTTTTTGTTTGTATTTTCGTTTAATATCAAAGACATGCTCCATATGCGCCCTTTGCAGCATTTTTTTTATGTGGCGGTCATTGCAAATCCATTGGAATTCTTAATTTTTGTAGAGATTTTCTTTAGTTCAGACACAAATTTTACAAACATGAGCAGCGAATGAAAAAATGTTTATGAATAAAGTCCAAGAATGATAGAAAAATAGATTGCGCAGATAGTAAAAATAATTTTCTACGATCTGCGCATCTACGTTACGATAGACTTACGATATGAGCTTACGATATGGCTTTCTGCCAAGTCTTGTTAAAAATGTGAACAAATATGAAACAATGGCAAAAGATTCAAGAAACAAACTTGGTCTAGCGTGACGTCATGATCGTAAAAAATACTTTGTTCGTAGCTAGAAATGTCAAAATGAAAAGTAAACAACATAACGGACCTGCGCAATGCGTTATCTATTTTTCTATCATTCTTGAATAAAGCGTAGTATGCTGTAGAAACGAAAATTTCTTAGCATTTAATTCTACACCCGAACTATTAGTGTAGAGTCAAAAATGTTTGTATGGAGAAAAAAGTAACTACAGTACGACCTTGCTCAATGCAACTAATAGAAATTCGGGCAATTGACATAGTTAACGTTTAGCTTTAGTCTCTGAATCTTAGATATTGTGGGTTAATGCACTTTGTATCCTTAAATATTGTTTGAATAGATTTTTCATTAAAAATGTATTTTACAAGCAAAGAAGAACTGAAAGAATATAAGATAAAAGTTTATGCAAGTTTACGCAAATGCAAGTTGCGATAATTGTGCAATTCCATGACGCCAACTTGACACTGTGCGCAAGAAAAGTTGGAATAAGTTCTTTCAATAGATAACTATTTTATACATATCTTAGTTATATAATTTTATATCGAACTATTTACTATTAATAATAGTAAGTATAATGTGTGTGTGAAAGTTTTAGTTATCTTTTCACATTTAAAGTTTTGAACAAAAAAGTATTTATAAGGCTTAATTTTTTTAAAGCAAAATTAATTACTAAAATTTGTCCCATAGTTTTTGAGTACAAAATAACCGGTAATTTTTGATTTTTAGTTTTTAAGGCAGAAATAAAAATGAAAGTTAAGATCAAGTTTACAGTTGAGGTAGATTTATTGTTGTGACATTGTTCTGTGAAACTCCTTATTAATATGCCAAAAAAAATTTTTGGAAAACAAATTTATAAATGCACCTGAAGCTCCCATTGGCAAAAAAATCGCTCATTGTAGTTATGTAAAATAAAAAAATCCCTTTTTAAGAAATTATTCTCTTAATATGCGGAATATGCAACACTTGATTTTCTCACGATCATACTCTCGCTCTCAAACTTTCAATAAAGCTACGCTCTGAGTTTTCTCCCTAGTGCAGCGATGGGTTCTATTCCAGATAGAACTCTACGCCACGTTACGTTGCGTAGCTTTACGATTGCATAATCGAGCCTTTACACTAAAATCGTTCTTATTCTAGAAAAGAAAGAGTGTATACAAAGAAGAAGTTTCACTTCTTTACTGTATACACGGTATACTGTATCTTTTTTTTTTTTAATAAAGACTTAAGTAGTGAGTTTAAGTTAACCCTCGTATTTATAATTTAAAGAGACTAAGGAAATAATTTTTTGAACGAACCCCGGCTATCCGGCGAGCTAACCCCGGCTACAAAGTTCGTTACAAATGGCGCCCGAGCAGGGACTCAAACAGTGAAAAAAAAAAAGGACTCGAATAAGTGAAAAAAAAATCAGAATATTTAACCAACAGTGGGAAAAAAAAAAAAAAAACTTTCAAAGTAGTGAAAGAGAACCCCAGAGAAATCAAGCAAAAAAAAAAAAAAAAAGAAAAAAAAAATAAACTTTAAGTGAAAAAAAAACGCAGCAAAATTGAAACAACAGTGTGAAAAAAAAACTCTCAGAGAAATTAAACGAACAGTGACAAGAATAAAAACAGTGAAAAGAAAAGCATAATGGTGAAGACCGGGTGGCTGTACTCCCTCTCAAAAGAACAATTGCAGTCGTATATGCAAGAGTTCGACCTAAATGGAGATGGTGTCATGGAGGAACTAAGAAGACGGTTCTCCAAATGGATTGCCGGCGCGGAATTTAGCCCATCACAGAAGCAGAGACTGGAAGAGCTCGAAGCGCGGCACAGTTGCAGTCTGTCGCCAATTCCAGAGATAGCGTTACCATTTTCGAAGGGGCAGAGGGCACCGACAGGCACAACGCCAAATTTTGAACTACCTGAAGAGCGACAGTTTCGCCATCACATACCAGAAGAGGGTGCCGAAAGTGAGGAAATGAGGATACAATCTTGTCACGCCGTGATTGATCAGGTACGGAAGTGGTCCGTAAAATATGATGGCGGTAAAGATCCAAACGCGTTTATCGAGAGGATAGAAGAGTTAGCCACAGCATATGGAATTAATAAAGATCTGCTCCCAAGGTCAATGCCCGAACTCCTAAAAGATAAGGCGCTAGCATGGTGGCGAAATAATAACAGGCAGTGGACTACATGGGTGCTATTCAAGAGGATCTACTTAAATTTTTTTTGCATACACGACATTTTGAGCGTCTGGAGGATGAAATTCGAAATCGACAACAGAGACCTAGGGAACCTTTTAAGGACTATGTCCTCACTCTTCAGAGCCTTATGCGCCAGGCTTGTTTCACAGAGGAACAACAATTACAACAGATCTACAAAAATCTTCAACCAGATTACCTGCTTTACAT
Source organism: Pherbina coryleti (assembly GCA_943735915.1). Taxonomy (NCBI): domain Eukaryota; kingdom Metazoa; phylum Arthropoda; class Insecta; order Diptera; family Sciomyzidae; genus Pherbina; species Pherbina coryleti. The sequence goes on along the minus strand of OX030948.1, from coordinate 113,881,521 downwards.
ACGCCGAAAGGATTTCAACAACCTGGACGAACTGATGGCCATGGCAGACGATTTTGAGGTAATTCAAGCGGACCAAGGGAAAGGGCAACCTCGAACGGGCCTGCCTCGTATGCGTCACGAGCAGCTCCGCATGATCCCAACAGTTCCAGAGAACACCCGGATAAATCCTAAGACAGCTTGTCGTTGGTGTGGTCAGGAGGGCCATTTCAAGAGAGAATGCCGAAATACAAGAGTGTTGTTTTGCTGGGAGTGTGGCCGACGGAACACACTTACGGTGGAGTGCTGTTGGCGGCAAGTGGGAAAACGGCCAAGGATCCACTCAACGACGGGGTGTGGAGGGATCCAAGCGTCAGGGCAGACCCCGGTTGAACTAACTAAGCTAGGAGTCGACGAAAACCGAATCTTTGCTACAATCACACTAGACGAAGAAGCAGCAATTGCAACCATCGACACGGGTGCAACGAGAAGTTTTATAAGTGAGGTCTTTGCAGAAAAGATTATGAAACGAGGGAAACGGGTATTGGTAAAGGTCTCAGTGAGGATGGCAGATGGTACCATACGTGAAGTCAGTCAAGGGATACAAGTAGAGGTCAGGCTGGGGACGGCTCGCTGTCATATGACACTATTGATCCTTCCAGGCGTAATAGACAACGTGATCTTAGGCATGGATTTCCTTCAGACAACTTCCGCGGAGATTAGTTGTGGAGGTGAAACCATCAGGTTGCATAGAGAGGAGGAACCAACGAAAAAACATAACGTTCGCGTGTGTGCAGTGGCCCGTGGGACAATTTCAGACAGCGTGAACAAAGCGAAGGAGACGGAACGTGCAAATCAACGGGAAAAGCTAAATAAACGGACCGGCCAGTGCACTACACGAACAGCTAGAGACGGTCCAACGGACGAGGAAAACAGAAGGCGTGGGGATACAATCCCGGAAAAGGAACTGGTGAAAAACTTGCTACAGAAGGAACTGCAGGATTTCGAAACGCTACGTGCAATTATCACTGATCAGCAAGGTTGTAAGTGGTATGATTCAAAGATTTCGACGGTAAAGCGAGAACCGGAGAAGTTACCCGATTACAGCATCGTTCAGGGGCAGCAATACCGCCA